>CM042154.1:47222533-47290033 GCA_023376005.1 Doryteuthis pealeii
AGAAAGTTGTTTGGCAAAACGATCAAAATCAAAAAAACATAAGAAGAAAAGAGAAGAAAAGATTTTTAAAAATATTTTAAAAAAACATAAAACATAAAATCATTTTGCGAAAATTTGCAATTAATTCAAAAACTGACCTGAAAATTCACCTACGAATAAAGGGGGTAGTTCAATCTACCGCTTACACTCTCCAATCTCTCTCTCTCTCTCTCTCTCTCTCTCTCTCTCTCTCTCTCTCTCTCTCTCTCTCTCTCTCTCTATTCACAGAAAAAACTAGCATATATATGTAGTAGCTAATCTATCTATCTATATATACATATATCGAGAGAGAGAGAAAGAGAGAGAGAGAGAGAGAGAGAGAGAGAGGGGGGAGAGAGAGAGAGGGGGGAGTGACAGGCACAATGAGGAATATGAGACGGGTGAGGTTTTGATTTAATTGCAAATTACGATTTATTAGAACCTAATAACATTGATTTTTTGCAAACATAACTTAATCCCAAAACTAAGAAATATTTGGGGATATATTTTGTGACTTGATTCACCCAGCTTTAGTATAATAATAAAATAATAATAAAATAATAATAATAATAATAATAATATAATAGTGGATTTTGCAGTTCCAGTAGACCACAGGGTGAAGATGAAGGAAAACGAAAAGATGGACAAATACCTGGACATTTCCAGAGAATTGAAAAAGCTATGGAATATGAAGGTCAAAGTGATACCAATTGTAGTTGGTGCACTTGGAACGGTCTCAAAAAGCTTGGAAAAAGACTGGAGAATCTAGAAATCATATGAAGAATTGAGACCGTCCAGAATACTGCATTGCTGCTAGAATACTCAGAAGAGTCCTGGAGACACGAGGAGACTTGTTGTCGCTCAGACTCCAGTGAAATACCATCAGCTAACGCTGTTGTGAAAAACTCACCGGAGTGAAATAATAATAATAATATGTGTGTGTGTGTGTGTGTGTGTGAGTGAGTGAGTGTGTGAGTGTGTGTGTGAGTTAGTGTGTGTCTTTGTGTCTTTGTTGTCTATGAATCAACCTTGAGATTGGCAAAAGGGAACCAGTTGAACGCAAGCATTTGGTATAACTCTGGAAGAAAGAGTTAAAGTTATCGCGTTGAGGTGGGGGTCAAATCAGCGATTACAGTTGGTTTTAGATTCAGATATTTCCTTCTCCTAGACTGGTTGCCTCAAAAAGGCGAAAGAGCCCAGTCTGCTCTACTATTTACTGATAGCTGATTTTTTTAAGATACAAAGAATAGGATGAAAAGAGGAAGATGGGGGGCTCTTAAAGTGGTTTGAATTCAGTTTTCTTTCTCCTAGACCGGTTTCCATACCAAGATTAAAGAGGCCTGTCTGCCCTACTATTTACCCATAGCTGGAGGGAGAATAGTTGGATTCGTACATTTCTCAAGGGTATTAGCGCCATGTGAAATGTGAACATCCGCGTCTAGGATATGAACTCTTTTCGCTGCGTCCATTTCCTATGATGGTAACCATTACACCAGACACCTCCGACAATTCGTGATTGCAGGAGTGGGCAGAAGGAATGGGTTCATACCTTACCCTTGGGCATTGGCATAACGTGAAATGCATACAGACTCGTCTCTGAGTCAATTTCCTCCTAAATTACATCCGGTTCTTGAGCTTTAGGGAGTATGGAGTATCGATGGGAGATACAAGTGCACCATGCTTCTGATACTATCTCATCCAAGAAAAGGGAGTGGTTCTACATAAACTATATATAAACAAAATCAACTGTGTTGTTGCTGGCTTGCTTAATGGTCATCATTGCATCGATAAAAAATCGTCGGGATGGCCTAATCGGTATCAGCCAGACAGCGAGGGAGTCTATCCCCTTTCACTAGGGCTAGACCAAGGAGATTGTTTGGGCGTATACGACCACTCCTACCATCAGCTACTCACTTTACCGCACATATCCATGTGCTACTCATACTCTGAGTTGGCGGGAGCCGGATTCGAACCAGGAACCGTGAGGTTCCCAGCAGGACACTCTACCGACTGAGCTAAGCCGGCCATATGCGCCTTCCGACCGTAAGTATTTAAGTTTTAATGTAATTAGATATATCAAATTAGAAAGACAGACGAAATTAAATAGGAACGCATATAAAAAGATTACACTTATTCTAATTATATTTAAATTGGTTTCTATGTAAAATCACTCATAGGATTATTGATTTTATCATGTTGTACAATAAAACAATAATATAAAATATCAATAACACCGTGTAAATATCTATTAAAACCGGTTTTGTAAAAAACCAGTATGCAAATTATCCAGACTATATATTATGTAAACCCTAATTTCTTAGTGATACATAAGACACATTACAGGATTATAAACACACTAATAACATGGACTGGTTTAAGGCAAATCTAACTGAGATTTTCATAGAAAATCGTTAATAATTAAGATTTATTCAGTGTATTAATAATTTTGATTATAAATTAAATGTTCATTGATAAACTTTCGCAATTCCTGGTGGTATTGTGACGTAAGCAGTGAGGTAGTTTCGGTAACAGATAGACAGGCAGACAGACACCGAATCTGCATTGTGATAAAATTTCACTCCTTAAGAGTTTTTCACATCCACTTTATCTGATGGCCTTTCACTGGAGGCTGAGTGACAAGTCTGCCTAGGTCTCCTGGACTCTTCTGATTATTGTAGCCAATCTTAACAGCGTTTTTGCTTGGATGGTCTTGATTCTTTCCCTGATTTCCATTCCTCCTGATTTTTTTCCCAAGCCCCTGGAGGCCGTTCCAAGGAAACTAATCACAATTAGTACGACGTTAGCCATTATGTTCCACAGTTTTTGTTTGTTTTTTTCTCAGCTTTCTGGCCAGGTCCAAGTATTTATCTATCTTTTCGTTTTCTGTCACCCCCCCCTCATCCACCGGGACAGCAAAATCTACGAGATGATAAGTCCTCTTTTTCCTGTTAACTAACACTGGGTCTAGTCTTTTATTATTATTACTTAACTCCTTGTGACTTTTTCACACCAGCGTTAGCTGATGGTCTTTCACTGGATTCTGAGTGACCACAGTACCCTCACGTCTCCAGGACTCTCCTGGGTATTCTAGCCGATATTCTAATATTCTTCCTCTAATTTCTAGTCCCCGTTGTCAGTTTTCAAAGCTTTTGGAGTTCGTTCAAAGTACCCTAACTAGAATAGGTATCACTTTCACCTTTCATTCAACTTTTTTTTTTTTTTTTTTTTTTTTTTTTTGTTTTTGTTTTTTCAATTGTCTGGCAAGGTCCAGCTATTTGTATATATTTTCATTTTCTTTAACTTAACCCTGTAAACTGCTGGGACTGTTAAATCTACCAGTTGACACGTTCTTTTTTCTTGTTAATCAATGCTAGGTCGGGTCTTCTAGCTGGGATAAGGTGGCCTGTCTTTATTTTATTTAAGTTCCAGATAATTTTATTCGTTTCATTCCCAAAAAAAGAATGTTTTCTGTATATACCATTTTGTTTGATCAAAATTTAGTTTTTTGCATAATTCCTAGTGTATCACCTTTCCAGCCCATTCGTGCCTAGCCTTGTATTCTCGTTGTGTTTGCTTCATTCGCTTAATACTTGATTGATTGTCTTATCTCTGTCCTCGCACACTTCGTTTGCTGTTCTGTTGTGTCTATCTATTTTTGCTTTGATATAATTTGTTCTAATGGCTGAATGTTTCGTGTTGAAATTATGAGCAACTCATAATTTTAGAATCCATTTAGTTTCTGATTGTTTTCTAGATTGCGTTGTTGGAAATGCGTGTTCTAATAAAATGCATTTGAGGTGTGTAAGGTTGTGTGATAAGGTGTTAAAATGAAGTGCTATTGTACTATGCGAGGATTTGAGATTCATAGTGGATTTGTGTTTATTTAGTCTTAGTCTAAAGGGTCTAATCATATTTAGTCTTAGTCTAAAGAAATCTAGAAAATAATAAGAAACTAAATGGATTCTAAAATTACAAACACACGTGAAGGGATTGAACGCAGACATCGGAATTCTCCGTTATTATAAATATTTCACAGACGCTGCCACTGTCGATAACAACAGAGACAAGGAAGCCGTTAAACAGTAATAACATTCTTTTGATAAAGGGTATCTAACGAACCTGAAAATCTATGACAAAAAATAATTAAAAAATAAGTGAATCCAATGCTCCATAATATCGAGTTCATTCATTTATATATTTTTAATGCTTCGTAATAACGCCCAACTTAAAAAAAACATTTGAATAAAAATATATACCGAGAGAAGCATACGGAGACCACCTAAAATACAACACGAATATATATATATATGTGTGTGTGTGTGTGTGTGTGTGTGTCTGCGTCTGTGTGTACCTGAGTGTCTGTGTCTATGTGTGTCTGTATGTGTCAGTCCGTAAAACTATTTTGGGGGAAATCTGTCGCACACCTTTTATGATATGCTGTCCATCTCGCTGTAACAGTATCAAATATTATTATTAAAATTATTAAATATTCAGTATTTACATTTTGATATTTCATCTTAAACGATTTGGACGGTCTCATTTTTTACCTAAGGGTGTTGAAAGATGATAACGGTCATACTTTTATGACACACGAGTATTGATATATAGATTAAAAATAGGTATTAATTTTTAGGGGGTTTCTAAGTTTTTTGAGATCTACAAGCCAACCCGAAACCTTCCGTATATATATATATATAATATATATATATATATATATATATATATATATATATATATATATCAACCCATCCGCACGATGAGACACAGGGCCAATTTCTTAAGTTTTGCAGGTTTGAATTCTGAGTTTTCCTTCTCCTAGACAATCACCTAACTAATGTCAAAAAGCCAAGTCTGCCTAACTATTTACCTATAGCTTGAGAGAGAGAGAGTAGTTGGAGTCATACCTTTCCCAATAGTATTAGCACTATGTGAAATGCAAACAGCCTCGTACAGTTGTCATCGACAAAACATTAAACTGTATATGATGCGACTCTAGTTGCCATCACTCCCAGGTCCATTCTGACCCAAAGTAGTAGTAGATTTTAGAGTCCCATTTATGGATCAAATAGATTTGTCTAAAAATTATCTTTGCTACAACACTAAACTAATACATAACACTAATAACCGATCTCTATCACAGATAGACTTTGTTGTAGACAATAAGAGCATTTCTTCCAACCCACTGTGTCTGCTACACTAAACTAATGCATAAACACTAATAACCGACCTCTATCACAGATAGACTTTGCTTGTAGACAATAAGACGCATTTCTTCCAACCCACTGTGTCTGCTACAATACTAAACTAATACATAAAACTAATAAGATCTCTATCACAGATAGACTTTGCTTTAGACAATAAGACGCATTTCATCAACCCACTGTGTCTGCTACAATACTAAACTAATACATAAACACTAATAGCCGATCTCTACCACGTACTTTGCTCGTCGACAAGAAGACGCATGATTCTTCCCTCTTCACGTTTACCCTTGAGCACACGTTCCTCTCTCCATTCTATCTCTATTTACTTCTTCCTCAATTATATATCAATTTATATAAACAATTATATATAATTTATGTAAACAAATAAAATCATTCTGTGGAAATTATTAATTGAATCGATTGTTTGTGTTGAGATTCACTTTCCCTATATATCATTCCACAAATATAAATGTACAATGAACGCAATTCCCTAACTTCTATGCATAAGATAACCCTTTAAGCCATTAAGTCACTCGATCAATCTTATGAAGGCTAAAATTTATGTGAAAGGTTAAAATAAAACAGACAAATAACAAAAAATCTCCTTTCTAATTTATATATTAATACTCGCCTTCCTTAATTGTACGACCGCTATCATCTTGTAACACACTCTAGTTAAAAATGAGACCGTCCAAATCGTCCAAGATGAAACGCAAAATTGTAAATCCTGATTATCTGGTGTTGCCTATCCACCGAATTCTTGTTTTTTTTGTGAATGTCGCCTCAGAATGACCATTCCTTGTTTATCATAAAAAGAAAGGGAAGAAAAGGACACGTGACACAGAAAAATAAAATAAGAAAGAAAATGGTGGGAAGATAGAGAAAGGGGGTGAGAGAGCAGAAGCAATAAAGCTAATCTGTTCAAACGAACATAAGGGAAAGTTGGGAAAAATAAAGGAAAGAAAGAAAAAAGAATAGGAGAGAGTTAAATCAAGATTATTATATACATATGGAAGTAATTGCAATAGCTCTTTAGTAAACTTTGTAATGAATATATTATCATACTGTGGTATATCCACAGGTCCTGCTATTCTATATGAATAAATGATGTTAGATGAGATGCTTCTAAGAAAATAACGTTCTTTATAACAATCCTAAAGGACAGAAAATAAAGCAGTTGAAATGTGGTATAAACAACAACATTTTGAATAAAGTCATGAATACAAAGTTTATTATATGACCTTTTTTTAAAGTTTAAGTCCAACAAAGGGTTAGGGTTTAGGGTTAGGGTTAGGGTTTAGGGTTAGGTTAGGGTTAGGATTAGTTTAATGTGAAAATAAATAAATAATTTGGGTTCTGTTTTTTCTGGGTCACTCATGTTACTCAACTAGGAAATAACCAACACCCTTTATAATAGAGATTATGTAACTGTATGTCTGAAATCGAAACTACGTCACCACTGACGTCACCATTTCCTTACTTATTTAAGTTATATTCTCAACGATTATGAAATGGTCATTATTTAATCTTAATTAACATCTTATTTATTACCGACGATCTCTATTAAAGTCTAGCCACCGCAAAACTGCCCATATTATTAATGCATTTAAAATCCTGAAATATGTGTAATATATGTCTAAGAAATAAAGATTTACACAGTATATGATTCGAATAATTTGCAAAATGATTTTAACAAAACTGGGTTTAATAAATAATTAATTTCTGCTAATAATTTCTGATACTATCATGTTATTCTCAAATGTATCAATAACAATCCTATATAGATAATTCTATATTAAAAAAAAAAGAAAAGTGAAGAAGTTTTGGTTGAAAATAATAATCAAGCTTACCAAACAGCTTAAATATCCAGGAAGAATCAAAATTGATCAAAAACATTTGGTTATAGAGAGAATTAGATTTTAAATCATTTTCATTATGTATACAATAAAATTTAGGGGAGTAAACCCCAAAAACAAATCGGGAGCCGGAGTCTGTTTTATATTCGTTATAATTTAGTTTCGTTAGGCTTTCTAATTTAATATCTATATATTCATACACTTGTTCCTTAATATTCCGACCGTTATCATTCTGCAACACCGTCTGGATAAAAATTAGACTGTCCAAATTGTCCAAGATGAAATACAAAAATGTAAATCCTGATGATCTGTGGTTGCTTATCTGTCGAAATCTTATTTCTTATGAGTTTCGTCATCACAGCTAAGTAATGGACAATCCCGTTTTTATTATAAAGAAAGAAAGCGAAAAAAAAGGACATACTACACAGTAAAATATAATATGAAAGAAAGATAGAGAGTAGGGAAAATAAAGAGAGTGAGGTTGCCCGTGCGGCAGTGATAACGCTAACCTGTTTCAATCGAACATAATAAAAAGATGAAAAGAAGAAAAGAAATAAAAAATAGTTGTTGATAATTAAATAATGATTATACTTTTTACATGTTGAACTATTTTGCAATAGCTCTAAAGTAAAAAATATCAAACATTGTAATAATTAAATTATCATACTGTGGTATATCCACAGGCCCTGCTAGTAATATTTTGTTACATTAAAACTTAAATACTTGTACCCTGAGGGCACATACTTTTGCTAGTACAAATAACTATCCTAAACTAATAATTTAGTTTTGGTTAAATAATGCCATTTTCAATTTTGATTTTATAATGTTCCGTGTCAGTGCTACTGTATAGCTGCACCACTTGCAATATAACAAAACGCGTGGAGAAAAAGCTAGATGGGATCTACACAAGGATGCTGCGAGTTGTCTTGGACAAATCCTGGAAGTAGCACCTTCCCCCCCACACACACACACACCAAAAAAACAAAAACAAAAAAACAGTAGCCTCTTATCGCACAAACCATTCAAGTAAATCAAAGAAGATATGCTGGAGAGAGAGGCTGGAATCCGGTTGTTGGCCGATGCTGAGTTGGCTGACACTTCCTTGATGTTTCGAGTCTAGAAACCTACTTGGGGGGGGGGTGATGGGGGACATCTTGCCTTGTCCGATTTATAGTTTTTAGAAATCACACAAAGCGACTTATCTTTTTCGCATCAGATTGCTCTTTTCCCCCAAGCCAATCTGCACTAAGTAAGAGCCCACGTCTGGCTCCTTCAACGCATCTTTCCAAACCCATTCCAAATGTTCCGCACTTCGCCACGTGACATCTCCAGGACGAACTCATATGTTATATTCTCCTATGGACACCTACACATGGACACACCAGCAGAAACCTCCATCAATCAACTCTGGACGGATTCTGGATAGTGTGCAGACAACCTCTTAGGGGCGATGATTGATAGGGACGGTGTGAGAGAGAGAGAGCGAGCGAGCGAGAGAGAGAGAGAGAGAGAGAGAGAGAGAGAGAGAGAGACATAGATATCCATGATATCAACGTGACTTGTATTATTTATTGCAAAGACTAGTACGATTTTTGTGGCCATCCTTTGACTTCAAGCAAGAGCACTCCCCGGTGGAGATCCCTTGTGTTAAGCAAGAAACCTTTGGTTGGTTCTTGGTGTCCCTTAATGTTGAGTATGAGCCTTCGGTTGTAGTTACGTTCGTCAATGTCGAATAACTTGCAAATGAACGGCTGTCAAAATCAGTGATTAAATAGTTAACTAACCACGTATTCGGGCCACGTGACCTCGTTTAGTCTATAAGTTTAAGTGGTGGATTACAGTACGCCTTATATCACAAAAAATAATTAAAAAACAGTAGAATCTATATATAATGAAATTGCAAATCATCGTTTCTGGCTTAAATAGTTCCTCTTGATTTTTGTTTCGTTTCGTAGAAATTCTACAGGTCCTGCTAGTAATGATAACTATAATAAGTAATAGTGTCATGTTATTTTTGGTTTAGAAGAAAAATATTACTAAATATATATATATTATATTTTCCTATAGAATAAAAGTCTCTCGGCTTTCTAGTTCTCAACACTAATCTAAAGCCCGTTTGTAATGTGGCTAAGTACTGTTGGCAGTGGCATGCCCTAAAAGACATGCACGGGTAAGCGCAAGTTTGGTGCTAGGCCGCCCTTTTGGCTGAGGCTGTAGAATAACCGACTGCACCTCTACAGAGGGGTAAGACGCCCCCAATGGGCTACTTGTTGGACGTGGGTGGCGACCCGTGATGCTTCAGGATGGAACCCTGGTGGTTGAGTAGTCCATGACTTGCAACACTCCACTTGAGCCCTTACTTAGTCTAGACGGTCGGTCAGAGAGGCCCACTCGGCTGGTCCCGTCAAGCCCTAGCACCTATATTATTGTACCAATGGAAGCCCGTGGTGTAATAGTTAGAGTCGTAGGAAATGAACTCGTCGACACGAGTTCAAATCCTGGACGAGACTGTTTGCATTTTACATGGCGCTAATACCCTGGCAAAGGTATGTATCCTACTCTTCCTCCAGCTTTGGGTAAATAGTAGGGTAGACTGTGCTCTTTAACCTTGGCTAGGTGACCAGTCTAGGAGAAGGAAAACTTTGAATTCATACCTGTTAAACTCTTCTTAATAAACTGACCTTGTGTCGCATCCTGCTCGTACAGAGGGGTTGGTATATATGTATATTATTGTGCCAACCCTATTGCCCATATGACAAACCCTCAATTATTTTTATATTTTATTGTGAGATTACAATTCTGGGGCTCTGGGGAATGTGGAGTACCCCTTCATCGCCATTACTCCAAGGTCTACTCCGACCCGGAGTGGTAGTATATGTTTTAAATAGAAAAATTCAAAAATATGTGTTAAAAAAAATGACTTTGAATTTAAAAAAATGAACACCCATCAAGAATAAATATAACAAAACAACTTCGACATAAAATAACCCAACAAGTGTTGACATGCTGTAAAATCAAACGAACAGTCGGCTCAATGGTCTTATGACCCCCTTCGAATCTATGATATGAGACCTTCACTCTACCAAACGTCAATATTTATAATGAACTATTCATATAAATATATGAAACATGCCCTTCCGGGAAACCCAAGCAGGTTTGAGTGCCCCCGGTTTGGGAGGTTCAGGGTAAGTAAATAACACTGTTTTGATATTAAAAAATTCGAAAAAGTTAATATTTACACATATTATTGGTCCACATTGTTTTTCACAAAAGCAGGAGCAGTTGAATATTGGACATAAAGTCTTTACCCAATAAAACAATCTGAAATGGAAACTTAGTTCTGTCCCACTCAAATAAAATTATTATTATTAATTATTATTACTCAAATAATTATTTGGAATATTCTATACATAAATTCTAGACAAAATCGTAGGTATTCATTTATTTATAAATATTTTAGTTAACTTCTTGTTACTGAAAAAAAAGGTCGAAAGTAGAAAATAATTGTTTGAAAATTAATAAATATATAATACCGAAAATGTATTTAAAACTTGTTTTAAAAACAATGTGGACCATTTAATGTTGAATACTCAAATTCTGCGTATTAAGGACTTTGAATATAAATTAAATACTCATTAATAAACTTAAGCAATTCTTGAGTGTTTGTGACGTAAGAAGTGACGTAGTTTCAGTTACAAACACTGACAAACAATCTTCATTATTAATAGATTTATCTCGTAATCTTTTAAGAAAACTCTTTGTTTGATAGAACGCAAGCCTCATCTAACGGACTTTTCTCTTTAGTGTTTTACTTTGTTTGTTTGTTGTTTATTGATTATAACGGCATATCAACCCGTCTGGGGTTATGTCATGCCTTACGGTTAAGAATATTGATCTTGCTATGGAAAAATCAAAAATCATCAATAACTTAAATTGGTTAACTTTCTGACTTTTCCGATAGCATTTCTGGATTTAGTTGGCAAAAATGCTTTTATAAACCCATTTTTAGGAGTAGGGAAGCTCTAGAACCATTTTACAGACAAAAATAGATTACAAAATAACGCCATTTTTCGCGACCCCCACCCTCAAATTTGGAGAGATAAAAATCGACATAGCTCCGCCAATTCTTGGAATTGGAAGCTCAAACTTTGGTGATTGTCTAACTTTAACATAGTCCACACCTGTACAACATTTCAGAAAAATTGAAGGGGGTGGGTGACATGGCCTGGATAATTTTACATGGAATTACCCATATGTATATCTAGTAGTATTTTTCACATATTGGAGAATGAATAAAGTGCTCGATTACGGATGTAAGAGCTGTATTTCTTTGTTATAGTGTACAATACATTTAAGGTGTGATTGTTACCATTGGTTTCAAAGCAGCATGTTAGGCACTTCACGACAAGACAACGTGACCGTGATATATATATATATATATATATATATATATATATATATATATATATATATATCGCGTCTTGACATTTTATGGCCCTTCGCCTCTTCAATCATGTTGATTTCGTCTTTGTCCTATTTTGAACAGATATCAATAGTTTTTTGTCTATAAGGCCGAAAATGAAACAAATCGACGTCCCTTTACAGAAACTAGAAATGGTCTGCCTCTTAAAACACCAATAACAATAAACTGTTTAAAGTCTTTACCCAGATATACTTTCTGGAAGTTTTATAATTTTATTGTGTAAAGAGTTTAATACTAATTGAAACTTGCGTGTCAGAGGTACAGATTTTCCAAGATGGATATCTATTTACGAGTATCAAGTGTTCATTACAAAAGCTATAAATTCACTGAGTCTCCATAAAAGTGCTGAATGATACAATTGAAATAATTATATCTTATTTAATGAATAAAGCTATTTTGTACTGAATAAGTTTTGACGAATATATATCTTATTATAATGGAGATTGTGTGTTTTTCTGTCTGTAACCGAAACTATATTCCTACTCAAGTCACAATTCTCTTAGTTAATGACATCACATTCTCCATGATTTTATTTTTATCTAAACCTCAATTATTAATAAAATTGTCTTACATTATTAATACTGTTAACTATGTCTACATACTGACAACATGCAATTATATTTATATATACAACAAAATAGCGGTTTACAGTGTGAACGGGAAGGCTAATTTGCATATTAATATTAAAAAATCGAATTTAATCAATATGTGCTTAGTATTATTGATTTCTGTTTGGTTTTATTTTAATGAATATAAGCAAAAATCTCTTCAATGAATCTTAAATGAAATCCATTAACAAGATAAAATAACTGTCATTTTATTCTTTACTTCCTCTTATAACTAAATACTTAAATTAGAAAAAATAACAATGAAAGACGAGAGTGATGGAAGAGTAAGTTTCAGTTGTTCCATTTTTTATTATACTCCCTCTGTTTCAAATCTTTTTATCTGTATTCTTATTTAGTTTCATTAGCCTTTCTAATTTAATACAATATTTTATTACATTAAAACTTAAATACTTGCACCCGCAGGGTGCATATATTTGCTAGTTTATATAATGTAATTGCCTTAAAAAAAAGATTTATATATATATTGTAATTGCCTTCAAAAAATATAAATAATAATATACTTTACATAACAATGCTTCATAAGCAAATTATCAAATTCCATTAACTTCTTACGCCTTGGCATAGGCCTAATTTGCGATCCCTCAACGCTCACTGTACTATGTATAGTAGTTTATACGATCGTATATCGTATAAAATTCGATAATTATTGAAAATAATCACGTCAAGCAAACCCGGCAAATAAAGTGCGCCAATTGGAACATCGTACAGCTGTTTCAACTTTATTAAGTCTCATCAGCCGGGTATACCTACGATTTCCCTCCGACAGAAATCGAAACCGGGAACCCAGCACGCAGAGTCTGAAACCACGACTTTGGGCACACGATACATGCCAAATTTAACCTGTCAATGATAAACATGCCACTACTATACATTGTAATTGCCTTCAAATATATATATATATATATATATATATATATATATATATATATATATATATGAATTCAAATTATTTTCTGTTTCTCTCTTGATGAATCCGGATTAAAAACATTTACATCTAAAAACGGATCTAATTATCATTATGCTCTGATGATGATTTGTAATAAATCGAAATATTGTCAATATCAAAAATGAAAACGGATATAAAAATATATTCATTTTAACAACAAAGTGTGTTTTTCATACTCTTTTATCTCTCTCTCTCTCTCTCTATATATATATATATATATATATATATATATATATATATATAGAGAGAGAGAGAGAGAGAGAGAGAGAGAGAGAGAGAGAGGGAGAGAGGGTGTGAGAGAGAGAATATATATATATATATATAATAGAGTAAGCCTATATCATTATATATCATTATTTATTAGCTCTACTTTTTGTATTGAGCACTTTAGTATATTTAACTTAGGCAACTCTGACAGTATTGTTTTTCTTTTGGCCATTTTTATAATACAATCTGATTTTTTTCAGAAGGTGCATATGATTTGGTCTTTTCTTTTTCTATATTTTTTCTCCAGGCAAAAGTTTGAATTGTGTAATTACAATCTATAAAGACGAGTATTTTATATATATATATATATTATATATATATATATATATATATATATATATATATATATATATTAGACAAAACGTGGGGTCTCCCATTGAGCTCTGTGTAGATAATTGGGATTAGGGAAAAGTGAGTTTGCAAAACGAATTAAATTTTAAGTTATACATAGAAAGGGAAAAGCTGACCGAAACAATGTGAAATAAGAGAGAGGTCAGGTTTTGACCAAATTGCAAATTAAAATTAATTAGAACCAATTAAAATGGATTTTTTCAGAACTAAGGAATATTTTGTTATGAATTTTGTGTCATTAAACTAAGTTGGAAAAAGCGTTTAGCAGACAATCATTAATTCACTCAGCTTGAGTATAATATAATATAATATATATATATATATATATATATATAGTCATCTATATACACACCTGTTTTGACGTATCACGTTTCTTCAGTGCGGCTAGACTTTGTATTCTACTTCAAACCTGGATCGAAACACGGCCGATTTTTCATCAGTCAGAGCTTCTAACCACTGGGCTATCGGCACACCCACTTGCAGGAAGGGATTTTTTTTAATGATAAATACATACATATGTAAAGGCTATATATATATATATATGGTGTGCTATATCTACTACTTTACTCATATATATATATATATATATATATGGTGTGCACTTTTATTTTCATTTCTGGAGGTAATCTTATTTTTATTAGTTTTAATGTTGCAAAGTTTGGTAATAAATAATTCCTAATTGTATCCGGTTTTTATCGTTTAATGTTTTACTGGAAATAATAAAAATGCTCAGTCGGTTAAGCTTTCGCCTAGAAACCTAAGGTTCCAGGTTCGATACCGGTCCCCGCAAACTCAACGCATGAGTAGCACAGCTTGCGTTATCTGATCTGTGAGAGCTGACGATAGGTATAGTGCTCCACCTCAGTAACAACAATCTGTCTGGTCTAACGCTAGTAAAGGATGGATAGACTCCCTTGCTGTTCGGCTGATACTGATAATTGGCCACTCCGCAGATTTTACTTTACGACTTTACTGCATATTTATTTTAGGGGACGTTTTAGCTCAGTCGGTAGAGCATCCGCATCGGAATCTTAAGGTAAGGGTTCAATACCGACCCCTTCACCAACTAAGCGTATGAGTAGCACAGTTTGGGTAATCTGATATGTTGTAAAGTGGGAAGCTGACGGTAGGTATCGTGCTCCACCTCACGACAAACAATCTCCTTGGTATAGAGACTCCATCTGACAATAGACCACTCCGTCAACTTTACTTTATTAACCGAAACCGCTCACCACGGTAGGATGTGACACAAGTTTAATTTAAAAGAAGATATTTTTTTATAAGAACTAGCAAGAATATGCACCCTCCGGGCGTAAGTATTCAATCATATTTTAATTTGCTTCTATATAATTTTTTAATACATTGGAGAATAAAACAATAATATTAGAGATCAATTACACCAAGTAATTATTTATTAAACCCAGTTTTGTTAACAACAGTACGCTAATTAACCACACCATATATTACGCAGTAAAGCATGGGCTGTTTTGAGGCAAATTTAATTCAAATTTTCATAGAGACATCTTTAATAAATAAGTTTATTCTATTAATGATTTTGATTATGAATTAAATACTCATTGATAAACTTAGGCAATCCCTGTAAGTGGTCATGTAGTTTCGGTTACAGGCAGACGGATATCGAATCTTCATAATAATAAAACTAGCAGCGGCTACCCGGCGTCGCCTGGGTAGAAGGGGATTTTTTTAAGTTAGTCCCGCAGATCCATTATTACTGAATCATGAGTTGAATCCTCATGGAATACCCCATTTAAATCCCTATGTAAAAAAAATAGAGCTTGCATTGATCCAGCTACTCCAAAAAGAAATGTTAATGTCTACTATCTCAAATATTAAATGAAAATAAAAACTATGCAGTTATCATTTAAATTTTATTTTTAAATTGTCTTCACGAATATAAATCGAATCTCTATTATTTTTGCTCAAAAACCAAGCCCTGGTGATATTTAATGTGCATATATATTTACTTTATCGTTAATTGTTTTTATTTTCGAAGTTTCCACCAGACATACATATACACACAACTTCCCTTTATATATATATATATTATATATATATATATATATATATATTGAGTCATACGATAGATAGATATTACTAAATGTTTCACAATATCTCTCTATCTCTCTTTCTATTTTCTCTCTCTCTCTCTCTATATATATATATATATATGTGTGTGTGTGTGTGTGTGTATGTATTATATATTATATATATATATATATATACGTGTGTGTGGGGGGTGTAAGCGTAGCTCAGACATATGGAATAAAGCAATTTCCTGTCCAATTTGCAAATTTCATTATTTTAATCAGCCAAATTATCGTTTTAAAGGAGTTAACAATGGAATGCTATATAGAATACTTTCTAAAAAGAAGCATCAATATCATCAGGGATCGACTTTACAACAAGGGTACTAATGCATAATAGCGTGCAAGAGATGATATAATTAGATTACATATAAAAAGCATTACATTTCACTGAAATACCTATATATATATATATATATATATATATGTTAAGAGATGGAAGTGAATCCGACGGTATGTAGTATATTAAGAAAATTGAAAAAACATAGGTTTAAATAAGTTGAGTGGTAAGTTTATTGGCTGAGGCTGCAGTGTTTCGATCTATTAATTAGATCTTCTTCAGGGCATTTGTTGATATAAGGAAATGTAATAAAAACATTTATCACAGAATAACGTAAACATTTGAAGTTTGAAGTTTGAAAATCTGTTCAAAATTTGAAGTTTGAAGAAACTTCAAATTTTGAACAGACTGATAAACAAGGACTATCGCAGTTTTTCTATTTATTCTGTGATAAAAATACCTTTCCTTATATCAACAAATGCCCTGAAGAAGATCTAATTAATAGATCGAAACACTGCAGTCTCGGCCAATAAACTTACCACTCAACTTATTTAAACCTATGTTTTTTCAATTTTCTTAATATACTACGTATATATATATATATATATGTGCTTAATTGAAATCGTACATAATTTTGAAAATTAATTAATTGATAATCAATGAATTAGGCGGGCATACCTATTCAAATGTAAGGCTAAACAAATCGAGCCTTACATTTGAATAGGTATGCCCGCCTAATTCATTAATTATCAATTAATTAATTTTCAAAATTAGGTATAACTTCAATTAAGTACATATTCTCCCAAAAATTGTCGGCTAAAAAAGCCATATCAAACACATTGTTTGTTTGTTTACTTCTCATATATATATATATATATATATATATATATATATATATATATGAAAAATGAAAAAACACAGATTTAAATGGGTTAAGTGGTGAGTTTATTGGCCGACGCTGCAAAAATTTTAAAAGTGAATAACAATAACTACCACTCGCTTTTCTCGTTATTCTGTGATAAATAATTTCTTATCACCTTCCACATACCAACAAATGCCCTGAAGATGATCTAATTAATAGATCGAAACACTGCAGCGTCGGCCAATAAACTTACCACTTAACCCATTTAAACCAGTGTTTTTTTATTTTTCCTAATATACTACATACCGTCGGATTCACTTCCTTTCTTCACACACACACACACATATATATATATACATAATCCTTGTATGAATATATATTTGCACATACAAGAGCATGCAATATGGTTATACAGTGAGATTTTGAAGATTTCAAGTAGAATCATTCCTTACTACCAGTTTTGGATACCTTACACACACACACACACACACATATATATATATATATATATATATATATATATATATATATGTAGAGAGAGAGAGAGACAGAGAGAGAGTTAGTACATAACGGTGTATAATTTTGTATCTTGTGTAATATTAGTTCTGCCACATTTACGTAAGAGGTACAGCTTATATACGACAAGAAAACGAAAACAGCCTCTACTAGGTATAAACTGGAGAGTTACTTGCGTTAAATGTACACATATTTCCTCACTTGAGAGAGAGAGAGAGAGAGAGAGAGAGAGAAGAGAGAGAGAGAGAGAATTACATATGAAAGGACCGGTTTAGCTTAGTCGGTAGAGCGTTGGGCTAGAAACCACAAGATTCCAGGTTCGATACCGGCCCTCGCCAACCCAGCTCAGGGATATGTGCGGTAAAGTGAAGGGCTGATGGTAGGAGTCGCGCTACGCCTCAGACGCCAAAAAACAATCTCTTTCGTCTAGCGCTAGTGAAAAGGGGATACACTCCATCGCTGTTTGGCTGATACCGACTTTCGGCCACCCGACTTATATATATATATATATATATATATATTATATATATAAAAACTTTTTCTTTCTTTCTTTCTCTCTTTGTACTCATCTAATTTTTTATTTATTCATTTGACGCTAAGTGTTCTTTTGACTTTCTTTCTTTCTTTCTTTCTTTCTTTCTTTCTCCTTTTGTTTGTTTGTTTGTTTCTTTCTTTCTTCTAATCCTTCATTTTCATTCATTCATTCATTCTTTCTTCCTTTCTTTCTTTTTTCTTTTTACACACACACACACACACACACACACACACACACACATATATATATATATATATATATATATATATATATATATATATATAGAGAGAGAGAGAGAGCTAATTATATATAGAATATATATAGAGAGAATTATATAGAATTATTATATAAATAAATTCACACACACATGCACATATATATATATTCTATATATATATATATATATGTGTATTATGTGCGTGTTTGTGTGTGTGTGTATGTGTGTGTGTGTTGTGTTGTGTGTGTGGTGCATGCTGCATTACGCATATAGATTCATTTAAATGAATATATGTATGTATATATAATATATATATATATATATGTGTGTGTGTGTGTGTGTGTGTGTATTCTTATTTACCTGATGTATAAGTATTTAAATAGATATATATAGATACTTACACATGAACTAACACGTGAAACACACACGCACATACACACAACATACAGTGCCACACATACACATGCACACACTATCAACGTTTTGCATTTTATACATTATTGTCATTACAGCATATATATATATATATATATATATATATATATATGAATTTGCGTGCATGTATATATATATACATATATGTATATGTATATATATATATTTCATCTTGATGATTATATATGTGCATATATATTTATACATACATACATACATACATATGCATATACATATATATGTGTATGTGTGTGTGTGTGTGTGTGTGTGTGTGTGTGTGTGTGTGTGTGTGTGTGTATGCGTGTGTGCATGTGTATGTGCTATAGATTATGTTACCTACATTCACTGTGATGGCAGTGAATTTTCCAAAAAAGCAAAGATGCGAACATTCAAATATGTGTCGGTTTAAATTTCTTTAGATATTATTCAATATCACTTCCAATTAGAGAAGGCCGAAGAGGACAACAACCGAAATTATAGATCAAAATAACGAAGAAGGGGATCCTCGTCGGATTGGATAAACACAGAACAATGACAAGTTTCATGTGCGTTTATCTGACAGTTCAAGATAGGACAATATATGCATCAAGCAAAACGTAGTAATCAAAACAACAAAGATGGGGATCATAGTTCCAGTTATTATTATTCTTTTTTTTTTTTTTGTAGAATGAAAATACTCCCTCTCAGAAGTTTACATCAAAATCAACTGTGGTGAGAGGGCAGATTAGGATAGGGATATTAGTCCGGATCATATATATATATATATATTATATATATATATATATAGTCATCCACAGTGTTTCGACGTTTTACGTCTCATCATTGTCGTTAAAACCATTTCAATTAATTGTGCTGTATATATACCACACACGCATAATTATATATATATATATATATATATATATATATATATATATGAATGACTGTCAAGCTGACAGGCGTGGATTCTAACTACTACACCAGCTGGTTTTCCCAGATTTTTCGTTTGTTCTGAACTCAGTTATATTCCACTTATGGTGACTTTGCTACACGACAGTATCTGGGAAAACCAGCTGATTTGTTTAGCCTTACATTTGAATAGGTATGCCCGCCTAATTAATTAATTAATCAATTAATTAATTTTCAAAATTAGGTACGACTTTAATTAAGCACATATTCTCAAAAAAATTGTCGGCTAAAAAAGCCATATCAAACACATTGTTTGTTTACTTCTCATACTGTCGTGTAGCAAAGTCACCATAAGTGGAATATAACTGAGTTCAGAACAAACGATATATATATATATATATATATATATATATATATATATATATATATATATATATATAAGTATGTGTGTGTGTAAGATAATTGATTGAAATGGAAAAACCACACTTGAATTATGAGATGAATATGAACACAAAAAGAAAAAGAAAGTAAAAAGAAAAAAGAAAGAAAGAAAGGAAGAAAGAATGAATGAATGAATGAAAATAAAGGATTAAAGAAACAAAGAAGGAAGAAAGAAAGAAAGAAAGAAGAAAGAAAGTGAAAAGAACACTTAGCGTCAAATGAATAAATAAAAAATTAGATGAGTACAAGAGAAAGAAAGAAAGAAAAAGATTTTTTTTAAAAAGAAAAAAGAAAGAAAAAAGAAAGAAAGAAAAGGTTTTTCATAGATAGATAGATAGATAGATAGATAGATGAAACTATAAGGACACTTAAATTTCAAGAATAAGAGGATTAGAACTTAACGTAAGAAAAAAAAAGTAATTTAGATTCAAGAAAGAAAGAAAGAAAGAAAGAAAAAAAAGAAAGAAAGAAAGAAAAAGAAAAAGAAAAAGAAAGAAAGAAAGAAAAAAGAAAAAGAAAAACAGAAAACATTTTGTATTGAATAGATGAATAAATAAATAAATAAATTGGAAGAGAAAAAAAGAAAAAAAACTTGTCGTAAAAGAAAGAAAAAATAAACTTAGATGAAAGAATGAAAAAAAAAAGACAGAAAAAAGACAGAAAGAACGAAAAAAAAAAAAGAAAAAGAAAGAAAAAGAAAAAAAGTTTTGTATTTAATAGATAGATAAATTAATGAATAAATAAATAAATATATAATAAAGACGCCCACATTAGAAAAAGAAAGAAAGTTTATCGTTAAAGAAAGAAAAAAGAATTTAGATCAAATAAAGAAAAAAAAAAGAACGAACAAACGAAAAAAGAAAGAAAGAAAGAAAGAAAGAAAGAAAGAAAGAAAGAAAGAAAGAAAGAAAGAAAGTTTGAATTCGATGAAAGAAAAAGAAAGTCGAGTAAAAAGCTACGATTAGAAGAAAGAAAGGGGGAAACAAAGAAGGAATGAAAGAAGGAAAGAAGAAAGAAAGAAAGAAAGAAAGAAAGAAAGAAAGAAAGAAAGGAGGGAAAAACGAGTGGCCCGGACTAGACCAAAAAAACACGCAATAACGATCTACATTAAGTTCTTTAATTAAGTTTAAGTGTTGGAGACGTCATTATGAAGCTGTGTACTTGCTTATAAGTATCTATATATGTATATACAAAAACATCTGTGTATGTATGTATGTATGTATGTATGTGTGTGAGGGTGGGTGCTTCTCTATACGTATCACTGCATGCACATGGTTGATTGGTAGGAAAAAAATGAGAAAAAATAAAACACCTCCATATTTTACTATGAATAAAATAAAATAAACAAAATAAAGACAAAAGGAAAGAATAAAAAGAAGCAACTTTCGAAATTGAATATATGTCTTGGTCTACGTACCTGTAAAGGTGAAAAAAACTTTGAAAAGGTGTGGACACTGTTGATGAAAACCTGGACAGATGGTTGGTCAACCGTCCTTAGTTGGATTAAACCAAAATCTTCCCTCCCCCGCCTAATTAAATACAAATAAATAAAGCCAAAAAAAAGGGGGTTATTAAATAAACATGAATATAAGCTGTTCCTTGAAGGGCACAGAGAGAGACACCCCCAAAAATACATATCCCTTAAAAACATACAACAGGAGAAGATGGTAAGTATTAGAATCAGGCGAGCTAGGGCGCTAGATAGATAGATAGATAGATAGACAGATAGATAGATAGATTTTTTTTTAAGTCAAAGAGAAGGATAAATGCATACTCTCTCTCTCTCTCTCTCTCTCTCTCTCTCTCTCTCTCTCTCTCTCTCTCTATCGTTCACGTGGGTAGAATTTTGCGAAAATGAGGAGATAGAAAAATGCCCAGAAAGCCCTTATGTAGGAAGGGCGGGTTAAGTTTTGAATAAGCCGGGGACAGGGATGAAAAAAAAAAAGAATAAAAAAAAGGGGCCCAGAAATTGAGAGTTGTTTCTGGCGGCAAACATGAAAGGAGTCATTTTAGGGGTTCTAAGGTTTTTGGTGGGATACTAAGCGACCTTGTCTATATATTCTGATGTAAGGCGCCAATGCAAGATATGGTAGTGGTGGTGGAGGTGGTGACGTTGCTGGAAACAGCAGAGTCAATGGCGTGGGGCGCTTATGGTTATGCTTCGGTCACACACACACACACACACACACACACACACATATATATATATATATATATATATATATATATATATATGCGCGCGTGGGTGTATATCTGTTGCTAATTGTGTATGTGTATGTGTGTGTGTGTGTGTGTGTGTGTGTAATTTGTTTGTGTGTATATGAGAGCATGTACGTGCTATAACTATGTCATTTGTATATGTTTCTTTCTATGTAAAGGATTCTGGTTAGAAGTGAATCGGGTTTCCATACTTCAATGTAAATATATATGCTTTTTGCACATGTATTTTTGCTCACCAGCCCGCCTTTGAGAAGATTAAGCATTAGCCAAGGATTTCTGAACTAGGGGTACACGAATGGGAATATATATATATATATATATATATATATATATATATATATATATATATATATATATATAAAATATGTAGTATAGTGAGAAATTTGAAAAAACACAGGTTTAAATAAAATGAGTGGTAAGTTTATTAGCCGACGCTGCACTATATATATGTATATTTTCACTTAACAGATGGACTCGCCACTTCTGATACATTACTGTGGCCGAATGTTTGTGGCTTGTCAAACACCTGGAAAGCGTATTTAAACTTTCTAAACACAATTTCTCTCACCAGAAACTTTCTCTTGGCGGTGACCTAAGGTCGAAACTTGTTGAGAACAATAAAAAAAGAAATAAAAGAAATATTCCTGTTTGTTCACCTATATATATATATATATATATATATATATATATATATATATATATATATATATACCGTAGTTACAATAAAAATCCACTAAGTAAATAAGGATACGATCTTATTTACTTCGGGGTTTTTTTTCATTAAAATCGAGTAAAACGTGCTCAATATAAAGAGCTAAATAGACGATTAAAATCAAATGGTTTTAAATACGAATCATTTAAAACATACCGACTCGAGTTTCTCGAATTAGCGTGAATCTTCGGGGGGAGGGTTGTCTGCCCTCGTTATGAAATATGTAGGTGGGTTGTACCCATTTTCAATGCAGCGGGTTTATTACACACCCGACTTCACACCCCCTATATAATACCGGAATTCACTTGGCAGAGCTTGTATTTATTTTTATGTCTGCATTTATTTGTTAACTCTGTCCGAGTGTTCAATAGCTGTTCTGGGTCACTAAATTCTGCTATTTTTAATTTTTCTTACAGACACAGTATGCATGGATTATCTTTCCCTTTGTAAGAAGGTGTTTTCTTAATAATTTTCCATTTCATCTCTCGCTCTTTCTTGTGTTTTTCTTTGAATGACCACACATGTTCTGCAAGCGTTGTTGTCGCACAATATTTTTTGTCCCTGAATGATAACTTGTGCTGCGTAATCCTGTTTTTAATTGGCAGTAATGGCGATAAAAGGGTACTCCACACTCCCCAGAGTTCCAGAATTGGAACCTCACCACTAAATTCAGTTTAACGTTATACCAGGACACTAACACCCTCAGCCATGGCATTCTAGCACATATGTGATAAAAAGGTTTGGGGATTGCTATAAGGGCAATGCGGTTGGGAGAATCCTAAAGGTGCTAGAGACCAAGTAAGGCTGTTTAGCCCAAGTAAGGGCCAAAGTGGAGTGTTGCAGGCCATGGACTGCTCAGCCACCAGGACTCCGTCCTTAAGTATCACGGGTCGCAACCCACGGCCAAAAGGAGGCCTCATTGGGGAATTTGACCCCTCTTCAGGGGTGCAGTCGGTGTATTCTACAGCCTCAACTGACAGGACAATCAGTCTTGCTAGTCATATGAAATCTCAAGACAGATCTATAAATTTTTTACAAGAACTACCCCTCCCCCATGAAAGCAACGTTATCTCTGCCTTTTTCTACTCTTCTGAGATTTGGACTACATATCGTTGTCACATTACGATATTAGAATATAATATAAATACATTATAAAATAGTTATTATAATTACTAGCAAATATTTGCACCCTCCGGTATGCAAGTATTTAAGTTTAAATGTAATAAAATATTAGATTAAATCAGAAAGGCTAATGAAACTAATTAAGAATTCAAATAAAAAGATTTGAAACGGAGGGGGTATAATCGGAAAATAGAACAACTGAAACTTACTCTTTCATCACTTCCGTTTTTCAATGCTAAATTTTCCTAATTTAACTATTTAGTTAAAATAGGAAGTAAAGAATAAAATTACAGTTATTTCTTCTTGTTAATGAATTTCTTTTAGGATTTATTGAAGAGATTTTTACTCATATTCATTAAGATAAAACCAAACAATTAGAAATCAATAATACCAAGCACATTTTTATTAAAATCAGTTTTTTTAATATCAATATGCAAATTAGCTTTACGTTTACACTGAAAACTGGTATTTTGTTGTATATATAAATACAATTGCATGTTATTAGTATTTAGGTAAGGCCAACAGTATTAATAATGTCAAACAGTTTTATTATTAATTGAGGTTTAAATAGGAATAGAATCGTGGAGAATGTGACGTCAATAACTAAAGGATTGTGACTTGAGTAGTAATATAGTTTCGGTTACAGACAGAAAAACACACAATCTCCATTATAATAAGATATGAAATCATTATGAATTTCATTATTGTGATGATTTAAAATCATTATAAAATTCATTATTATAATAATGTAAAATCATTAGAACTATCATGATAATATAAAATCATTATTAAATCACAAAATTCGTGGTTATTTCCTATAACTTGAAGATAAACAAAGGGGAACCATTCTTGACTGATAAATTATTTATTTATTTTCCCATTAAACTAACCCTAAACCCTAACCCTAACCCCATCTTCTTTTTTCCTAGTAGATCAATAAATAAATAAATAAATAATTCATCGGTCAAGAGTGGTTCCCCTTTGTTTATATTGAAGTTATAGAAAATAACCAATATACCTTTATAAGAAAAACAATGAAATTGTTTACTTTCATTTTAAATTCAATGACAACCACTACCTTTATTACATACGGGTAGATAGTTAGGGAGCATTATTAATAATAATCATTATAAAATCATAAAATTCATTATTATGATAATATGAAATCATTATAAATTTCATTATTGTGATTATTTAAAATCATTATAAAATCCATTATTATAATAATGTAAAATCATTATAAAATCATAAAATTCAATATTATGAATATATAAAATCATTATGAATTTCCTTATCATAATAATGAAAAATCATTACGAAATTCATTATCATAATAATGTAAAATTATTATAAAAACATTATTATAATAATGTAAAATCATCTTTTTTCAGCTTTTATTAAAAATCGTTACTGTGTTTTTTATAATTTGAACGTCTCTTAGAAAGACGGTTAGAAAGATTCCATCAATCTTGACTAAGGGGAATCCTAAAAGTCAGATGGTAGAATTTTACTCGAATCACCATTGTTCCATAGGGAGACAATTCATCGAATATTGGGATGCTCCTTGTACGCAATGTATTGGACTAAACACCTTCATGGGACAGAGGATCTTATGTTACCTGCGTTACGACGCGGTTTTTAGTCTGTCACATCAGTAGGAGGGTCTGTTTGTCTACAGACAGTCTTGCCCGTCATATGAGATTTCAAGACAGCAAATTATCAATAGCTCGTTTTACACAAGACCCACCGCAGCAACCAACAGGTAGCTCGCGTCATTTCTGTGTCAAAGTATGTGGGTCTACAGCTGGTTTGAGAAGACACGTGAGTAATGTCAATGGAAAGGACACCAAAAGCATTCAACGATCAGCTCTGTGTGGAGACTGAATGCCGTATAAAAGACACATGGCGATAGGTGAGAGAGAGAGAGAGAGAGAGAGAGAGAGAGAGGGGATATATATATATATATATATATATATATATATATATATATATATAGAGAGAGAGAGAGAGAGAGTGTGTGTGTGTGTGTGTGTGTGTGTGTGTGTCATGAGTATCTGTGCTGTCAGATGATGATGATGATGATGATGATGATGATAGTGATGTCTAAGTATGCGATCATAGATTTCGGCGTATCGATTTTTTCGAGACAGCTTTGTGTTTTTATTTGTTCGTGAAGACCAATTTTCAAAGAGAATAAAATGTCTCTATGTGACATCATGTTTTTAGGATTTTGAAATATGTATCTACTTTTATAACAGTTTTTGTCAGTCCCGTGAGACCCCCCCCCCGGATCCCTGTTGTATAGACCTCTCTTCTCTTCTTACCATCTATACATATATAAAGGGCAGTTGTGTGTATGTATGTCCCAATGTAATCTATACATATATAAAGGGCAGTTGTGTGTATCTGTATATCCGGAAGAAACTTTGAAAATAAAATAATTAACGACAAAGTAAATATATATACACATTAAATATCACCAGGACTTGGTTTTTGAGCAAAAATAATGAAGATTTTATTCATATTCGTGAAGATAATTAAAAAATGAAATTTAAATGATAACAGCATGGAATTTTTTGCATTTAGTATTTTAAATAGGAGACATTAATCTTTCTTTTCAGATTATCTTTTTTTTTACATATGGATTTTAATGGGGCTTCATGTGAGGATCCATCTCGCGATTCAACAATAATGGATCCGTGAGACTACCTTATTCCTCCCCCTCTACCAAGACGACGCCGGGTAGCCGCTTCTAGTACATATATAAATGGCAGTTGTGTGAATCTGTATGTCCGAGGAAACTTCGAAAATAAAACAATTAACGACAAAGTAAATATATATACGCATTAAATATTACCAGGGCTTGGTTTTTTAGCAAAAATAATGAAAATTTGATTTATATTTGAGAAGATATTTAAAAATTGAAATTTGAAAAGCAACAGTAGAGAAAGTTATTTGCATGTTATTTTGTTTATCTTTATTTTGTATGTTTTTTTGTTTTTTTCGCTTTGAAATATAATATTGATTGATTGAATTAATTGCATCATTTATATCTTTTTTTAAAAATTGTAAATCATTGAATGGAAATTTCTTACTATATTGTGACATATTTCCGTAGGGATTTTTATGGGGCAACCAGTGAATATCTCATTCGCGATAAGTAATAATGGATCTGCGCGACTAACTTTTTAAAAATCCCTCTTCTACCCAGGCGACGTCGGGTTGCCACTTCTAGTCTTATGATATTTGGCTTCTATCGTCTTGGGTCTCTGCACTTATTGCCGGACATATCTGCTATCTCTTCTACGTTCGGTCGATTCCTTCTCTGTTCTTTTGGTCAAATCAGCTCGCTTGGGACTTTTGGGGGGTCCTCTTCATCTCTGTGTTTGAGGGTCCTCTTCATCTCTGCGTCAGTTGGTTGGATTTTACGGCATGTTAACCCTTGTGTTATTCTGTGCCGAATACTTTTTTTCATTCATTCTTCATGTGTACTCAGTTTTTCAACAATTTTTTAAAACTTTTTTTTTCTATTTAATCCATAGATGGGACACTAACAGGTACTACTACTCTGGGTCAGAGTTGACCTGAGAGTAATGATGAAAGGGTACTCCATATTCCCCAGAACTCCAGAATTGAAACTTCACTATCAGATATAGTTTAACGTATACCCAGGACACTGAAACCTTCAGCCACTACCTTCTTATGATAAAAGGGTGTGGGCTTGTCATAAGGCAACAGGATTGAGACAATGTTATATGTTCTTAGCTACAAACGCAGAGATTAGACGTCTTTATTTATCCCAAGTTAACCATCACGCGTGGGAGAAATAGCCATCTTGGAGGCGCATCTACCTCCCCAGAAATTCCAAGCCCCCCCCACACACACACACACCTGTAAACCGAAATTACCAACTAGAGAACAGACAAAAGGTCAGCAAAAGGCCAACCCCTATGAATTTACCATCTTGTTGCACATATATGTTAAAAAACGGTTGCTGGGGTTGCCATAAGGGCAATAGGATTGGGACAGTCATATAGGTGCTAGGTCTTGACGTGACCAGCTGAGTCGGGGAGGGCCCCTCCGACCGCCCGTCTAGCCTAAGTAAGGGTCAATTTGGAGTGTTGCATCTCATGGACTGCTCAGCCACTAAGACTCCATCCTTAAGCATCACGGGTTGCCACCCACGGCCAACTAGTAGCCTCTGCAAAGTGTAGTCGGTATATTCTAAAGCCCCAGCCGACAGAGCTGAGCCGTATGTGGCCCAATGGTGCCAGTCAGTCACACAAAAAACATGTGTATACAAAAACGGAAGCAAGGTGTCTCACAGGTCATTTATGCGACAGGAGGTGTAAAAGTAAAGATGGACTTCTGAGCCATTTCCGAACTCACAATGAAGCAGCTTTGCAGAAATTGTAAAGAAGTGACTATCACCACGTGTAACAATAAGGCCATTGTTACATAGAGGATTAGACAGGGGTCAACAGGTAACGAGCAAATGATAGCAATAACTCTTCATATTTATTCCACACTATCGCATATCTGATGACAAAGAAATCAGGAATCTCCAAGATGAAAGTTTGGGGGATTCTATTCATTTTTAACTAGCAGCGGCTACCCGGCATCGCCGGGGTAGAGGGGGATTTTTTTAAGAGAAGAAGAGGACCCCCAAAAAGTTCCAAGCAAGATGATCTGACCAAAAGAACAGAGAAGGAATCGACCAAACATAGAAGAGATAGCAGATATGTCCGGCTATAAGTGAAGAGACCCAAGACGATAGAAGCCAAGTATTATAAGACTAGAAGTGGCCACCCGGTGTCGCCTGGGTAGAAAAGTTAGTCTCGCAGATCCATTATTACTTATCGCAAATGAGATCCTCACTGGTTGCCCCATAAAAATCCCCACGGAAATATATCACAATATAGTAAGAAATTTCCATTCAATGATTTACAATTTTAAAAAAAAGATATAAATGATGCAATTAATTCAATCGATCAATATCATATTTCAAAGCGAAAAAAAAAAAAAGATAAACAAAATAACATGCAAATGACTTTCTCTACTGCTGCTTTTCCAATTTGAATTTTTAAATATCTTCCCAAATATAAATCAAATCTTCATTATTTTTGCTCAAAAACCAAGCCCTGGTGATATTTAAGGTGTATATATATTTACTTTGTCGTTAATTATTTCATTTTCGAAGTTTCCTCCGGATATAAAGATACACACAACTGCCATTTATATATGTACTAGCAGCGGCTATCCGGCGTCGCCTAGGTAGAGATAGATTTTTTAAGTTAGTTCCGCAGGTCCATTATTACTGTATCGTGATTTGA
Organism: Doryteuthis pealeii; assembly: GCA_023376005.1. Lineage (NCBI taxonomy): Eukaryota > Metazoa > Mollusca > Cephalopoda > Myopsida > Loliginidae > Doryteuthis > Doryteuthis pealeii. Next base: position 47,251,954 of record CM042154.1, read on the forward strand.
ATCCTCGTGGGATGCCCCATTTAGGTCCCGATGTAAAGAATAGACATTGTATTGATCCAGCTACTCTGAAAAGAAATGTTAATGTCTACTATCTAAAATATTAAATGAAAAAAAAAGGTATGCTGTTATCATCTATTTTTTTTTCATTGTCTTCACGAATATAAATCAAATCTCTATTATTTTTGCTCAAAAACCAAGCCCTGGTGATATTTAATGTGTACATATATTTAATTTGTCGTTAATTATTTTATTTTCAAAGTTTCCTCCTGACATACATATACATAGACATACATATACACACAACTGCCCTTTATATATGTATAGATAGATAATGATGATGTTATTTTGGCTCAACGATATTTCGGTATTGAGCAATATTTTATTCGCTACTGTTGACAATACTGTTGGCATATCAACCTCTCTTGGGTCATTTAAATTGAAATAGATCACTAAGTAGGCCTGAGCCTAATCTAGTGTTGACCACTAGCTGAGATTTAAGAGGTTTGAACTCAGTTTTCGTTCTCCTAGACTGGTTGCCTAACCAAGGTTAAAGAGCCCAGTCTACCCTACCATCTACCCATAGCTGGAAGGAGAATAGTTTGATTCATACTTTTTCTCAAGGGTATTAGCGCTATGTGAACGGTGGCTTTGTCCAGTAATTGAACTCGGGTCGACGAGGTTAGAAAACAATATATGTTGTACATCTATAAATACACTTTTGTAGTTAAAGATTTTAATGATATGTTAGGATCGGGTTGAGGGGTTTACTTTTGTATAGTATTGATCATGTCTATCTTTATATTTTTTGGAAGAACTTTATTTCTTTCAAAAAGGACAGAATGTCTTCTATGTTGACTTTTTCAAATAGATCTTTCATATTATTTGCATTAAAAAGCGATTTGTGATGAGAGCGAAAGCTTTGCATTCTACAAGGAAGTGTTTAATAGTGCTTGACATGTCTTTATCCCTATCATGTCAGGCTCGGTCCCCTCGTCTCCAGTCCCACGCAAATGCTCACCAGTGTCCGGTCCAACACAAATGGCCACAAGTATACGGTCCAATGCAAATGCTTACCGGTGTCCGGTCCATCGCAAATGCCCACCAGTGCCCGGTCCAACGCAAATGCCCACCAGTCTACAGTCCAACGCAAATGCTCATCAGTGTCCGGTCCAACGAAAATGCCCACCAGTCTCCGTTCCAGCGCAAATTCTCAACTTCCTGGCCCGCGACCAATAGGTAACTCCATTGAGGGATAAGATTCTACTCCTCTGCAGAGTTGGGGTCTGCGTATTCTATAGTCCCAGCCGACAGGAGGAATATATTTGTTTGTATGGAATAATTTGAATTGGCAAAGCAATATGTACCTTACTTCTCATCACTGGCAAAAAGTAAAGATTTTTGCACACAGGTTTGTTGTATACTAACCATCTAGATTTGCCCCAGCAATTAATAGAAATGAAAAAGAAAAGAAGAAAGCTGAAAGAATCCCGAGAATCAGCAATGCAACTCAAATGTGTATATATATATATATATATATATATATATATATATATATATATATATATATATATATATAATGTATCATTGATGATATAGAACTCATCCTAAACAACAACTCCTTTCAATTCAACAACAAGAACTACATACAAACACTAGGAACTACTATGGGAACAAAGATGCCACCCTAAACCTAGCATATTTAGAAGAACACTTATATGATAAAATAGAACAGGAATACGGTAACAATATCAAAATGAACTTTATAAAATCATGGAAAAGATATTTAGATGACTGTTTTATATTCTGGAAATGCTCATGGGGTGACATCAACAAAATACACAAACTATTACAAAACCTACATCCAACAATAAAATTCACTATAGAACACAACTTAAAGGAACTACCATTTCTAGATATCATGATTAAAAATATAAATGGTCAAATTATCACAGACATTTACCACAAACCCATAGACACACAACAATATCTACATTTCAAAAGCCACCACCTTAAGAACTGCATAAAATCCACCCCTTACGCACTTGCACGTAGAATATACACCATAGTCACAGATAAAAACCTTCAACAAATCCGTCTAAAAGAATGACATAAAACCCTCCTCCAGAAAAGCTACCCCACAACACTAATTAACAAAGGATTTAAATTAGCGGAGAAAATACCATTAGAACAATTAAGAACCCCTAAAAAACATAATAACGAACAACAACTAGCATATGTCTCAACATATAACAAAAACAACACGGAAATCTTCACAAATATACTACACCAACTCGAAAACAATAAAAAAAATTAAAAATATATTAGACACAACAAAAATAATTAAAAGCAAGAGACAGTCAAAAAATCTAAACAAATATTAACTTCATCCAAATTTGGGATACAAACTACACAGGGTGTCTTAAAATGCGGAAACAGAAGATGTGGGGCATGCGACATAATCATAGAAGGAACAAACTCTACATTCAAAAACCCTCACACAACTTTCAAAATAAATAGAAATCTTGACTGTACCTCAAAAAATGTAGTTTACATAATAGAATGCACTAACTGCAAGAAAATATACATTGGATGCACATCATCACTAGACAAAAGAATCTCACTACACAAAAGCAACATTAGATTAGCAACAATAGAAACCTATACGTATCGAAACATATCCACCAATGTAATCACAAACGTATAAACCACAAAATAAAATATGCAAATTATATAATACAACATATATGTGTGTGTGTAAATATACATATATATATATATATATGTATGTGTGTGTATGTGTGTGTGTGCATGTATGGGTATGTATGTGTACAAACTAAGTAATGTAAAAGGCACACACCAATCTTATTTTAAATTTAATTCTTATTTTAAATTCAATTCTTATGTATATATACATATAAACACCAAATACAACTATGTACATAGACACCCCCACACACACATAACACACTAAACTAAACTTCACATATATACGTACATACATACACACAAAAAACAAACTTCACATACATATAACCACAAAATAAAATATGCAAATATATACAACATATATTATATGGTATGTAATTATTTTAAATTTAATTCTTATTTAAATTCAACTCTTATATATATACATATACACACCAAATACAACCATGTACATAGATTCACACTCACACACACACACAAACACACACACACACACATACATATGCACGCGCACACACACACACACAAAGTAAACATAGACACATATACATAAACACACACATACACACACCTAAAAAGTAGAAATTTAAGTAGAAAAGCACAAAAATTCTTTAGAACAAAAAACAAATTACAAACACACACACACAAATGACAATCTGATGAACTAAATCAGAGCAACCCTAATAAAAGAATCTTAAAAACTAAATTTATCCAGTCACCCAAAAACAAGAATACCTGTTTAAAACACAAATGTTAAAAATGAAATTCCTTTGTACTCCACTCCCACCAAACAGGAAGAGAGAAGCTAAATACTCATGTATAATATTTACACACATGCAAGAATTCATTTTCATATCATTGATCAAAGCCTGAAGAAGATACCAGAAGATCTGAAACACGTGTCGCATATGTAAGATAAAAAGAATAAAAACAATTTTCTAAAAAACATAATACATTTTGCGGACTTTCTTTTATAAAATATTGAATTTTCTCCCGTTGGAACCAGAACAACATTTATATATATATATATATATATATATATATATATATATATTATATATATATATATATACGACACTCTGAAGAACACTGCCATTGCTGTTGAGGACTGGGAGGAACTAGCTTGTAATAGACCTGGTTGGAGAGCCACCATCTATCTGTCTGTGGAAGGATTTGAGTCCAACCGAATCAACCACCAAAAATTGAAGCGGACTATTAGAAAGGGTAATTTTCAGCCCATCAACATTCAAAGTGGAGAAGTTCCAACATGTAGTTTATGTGGAAGAGTATGTCTCTCCAGAGCTGGCCTGGTGAGTTATCTGAGAAAACATAAGGATAGTGTCAAATGCTACTAGCACCCCCAAAAAGAAAAAAAAAACAAAAAAACAGGAAATGGTCTTACTCGAACACGAGTTGACAGTCATTAATAAACTCAGTCTACATTCCTTTGAAGAAAGAGAATCACGTCTCCGAAATATTAGAATGAAATAAAACGAAACCTAACATCCCACAAATTGAGTTTCTTATATATTTCACACCCAATGCTTCACACTAAATACCAAATTACATATATTATATACACTAGCAAATATATGCACCCTCCGGGTGCAAGTATTTGTTTTAATGTAATAAAATATTGTATTAAATTAGAAAGGCTAATTAAACTAAATAAGAATACAGATAAAAAGATTTGAAACAGAGGGAGTATAATAAAAGACTTGAAACAGAGGGAGTATAATAAAAAATGGAACAACTGAAACTTACTCTTCCATCACTCTCGTCTTTCATTGTTATTTTTTCTAATTTAAGTATTTAGTTATAAGAGGAATTAAAGAATAAAATGACACTTATTTTATCTTATTAACGGATTTCATTTAAGATTCATTGAAGAGATTTTTGCTTATATTCATTAAAATAAAACCAAACAATTAGAAATCAATAATACTAAGCACATATTTATTAAATTCGATTTTTTAATATTAATATGCAAATTAGCCTTCCCGTTCACACTGTAAACCGCTATTTTGTTGTATATATAAATACAATTGCATGTTATCAGTACATAGACATAGTTAACAGTATTAATAATGTAAGACAATTTTATTAATAATTGAGGTTTAGATAAAAATAAAATCTTGGAGAATGTGATGTCAATAACTAAGAGAATTGTGACTTGAGTAGGAATATAGTTTCGGTTACAGACAGAAAAACACACAATCTCCATTATAATAAGATTTATATATACATAACATATATACTGATAAAGTATATACACCCTGAGAACCAAAATCCCCAGATATATCAACAAAGAAGCATACGTGGACCTCATAACGACAAATATATATATATTTATATATATATATATATATTTGAGATATATTTTTGTATGTGTATCCTTTGTTGGAAATACATATACCAGGTTTGGGCATAGGTGTGAAGCATTAACGTACTATTTTATGCTAATGTTGTTACCATAATATGTTAGTCAAGGAATAGATAGAAAACTCTGTAGTTTTTTTTAGTTTCTTTTATTTAGACGTAGTGGTAAATTTTCAGGATAGTGACATCCCTTCTTCCTGACTGTGAATCGTAGTAGTGATCTTCTGGCTGCTTTACCACTACGTCTAAATAAAAGAAACTAAAAAAAGTTTTCTGATATTTATTCCTTGACTAACATATTATCGTAACAACATTAGCATAAATAGTACGTTAATGCTTCACACCTATGCCCAAACCTGGTATATGTATTTCCAATAACGGATACAGATACAAAAATATATCTCAAATATATATACGCACTAGAAGCATACGGAGACGCAAAATCTACAACACACACACACACACATACACACATATATATATATATATATATATATATATATATATATATATATATATAGAGAGAGAGAGAGAGAGAGAGAGAGAGAGAGAGAGAAAGAGAGAGAAAGTGGAGGGCGGAAATCAAATGGTAGTTGGACCGGTCAGGTTTTTTGAGCAGCCAAGTGAATCCGTGACGTCACGATTAAATCATAGGATCAATTAAGATTTTTCAAAGAATTTCGCATATTTCCTTTCATTTTTTTCTTTCCTTTACTCATCCCACTTTCCTTCATTTAAAAAAGATTCCACATTTCTCTGTCCTTAATTTTCTTTCTTTTTTCTTTTTTTCTTCCTCTTTCTTTTCTTTCTCTTTTTCTTTTTTCTTTTCTTTTCTTTTCTTTTCCTTCTTTTCTTTTCTTTATTCTTTTCTTTCGTTCATTTTTTTCTTTCTTCCTTTTCATCTTTCCTTCCTTCTTTTCGTTTCTTTTTCTTTCTTTGCTTTCTTCTTTTCTTTCATTCAACTTTTTTTCGTCTTTATTTCTTCTACTTTTATTTTTTCTTTATTTTTTCCTTCTTTCTTTTCTTTCTTCTTTTCTTTCATTCAACTTTCTCTCCTTCCTTAGTTTTCTTTTCTTACATTTTTTCATCACCTTTCTTTTTCGTCAACGTCTTTCATTTCTTCACCCCTTTTTTCTTTTCCTTCTTATTTTCCTTCATTAATTTGACTTTCTTTTTCATCTTACCTTTTTATTCACCGTCGTTTTTTTTTGTTTGTTTTCCTTTCCTTCCCTGCCTAATATTCATCTTTTTTTCGTTTTTTTCTTTTTCTTCTTCTTCCTTGACTTAACTTGTCTTTCTGTCTTACCCTTTTCTTCTTTAACATTTGTTCTTCCATTTTCGATTTTTCCTTCTTTTTTTCTTCTTTTTTTTCTTTCTTGTCTTCAGTTTTCTTGTTATCCTTTTTTCTTCAACGTCTTTTATTTCTTCGCCCTTCTTCTTTTCTTCTTTGTCTTCTTCTTTTCCTTCCTTGTCTTAATTTGTCTTTCTTTTTCATCTTACCTTTTTTCCTTCTTCACCGTCTTCTTCTTCTTCTTCTTCTTCTTCTTCTTATTATTATTATTATTATTATTATTATTATTTTCCTTCTTTCTTTGTCGAAATTTCATGTTTCTTTTTCATCTCAACATCTTTTTTATTATTTTCATCTTTCATCTTTTCTTTCGTTCAACTTTTTCTTAACTTGTCTTTCGTTTTCATCTTACGTTATTTTTTTCTTCATTATCTTTTCTTTCTTTTTCTTTGTCTTCTTTGTTTAGATTTCGTCTTCTTTCTCTTTTATCTTATCTTTTTCTTCTGCTTCATCATCTTTCTTTTCTTTTTCTTTTTTTCCGTTTTTCTTCCCTTTTCTTTTATCATTTCAAAAATGCTTGTCATAATTTCATATTTATCGTATCTTTCTTTCTTTCTTTCTTTCTTTCTTTTCTTCTGCTTCTTCATCTTGCTTTTCTCTTTTCTTTTCCGTTTTTTTTCCTTTTCTTTTTATCATTTCAAAAATGCTTGTCATCATTTTATATTTATCATATTCTCTTTCGTTCTTTCTTTCTTCTTTCTTTCTTTCTTTTCGTCCATTCTTTGTTTGTTCCTTTCTTTTTCATTCCCCCAAAGATGTCACAAGCAAAAACCCTTTAAACAAAGCGTTCTAAATATTTGCCCGTCAGCGCACCATGACTAAATCAAACGATCTAGCCATCCCTTCGGATACCATCAACCATACCAAGCCGAATAAGGACGGGGGCCTTTACAACTCCGACCCCAGTCTGCCAATTGAACTGATCAGGCAAAAATTAGCCCGATTACTTATTTAGAATCATAACTCAGAAAAAAATAGGGGGCGCTCTATCCAACTGGAGCGGAAAAAAACATGAAAAATTGGGACGAACATTTTGAAGGTAAACAGAGGTTGAAATATTAATTCTTTTTTCTTTTCTTTTTTTTTCTTCGACATTGGCTTTTGCTAGAATAGGCATATCAAATAAAAGAATAAACACAAACACACACACACACACACACACACACACACACACACACACACATATATATATAATATATATATATATATATATATATATATATATATGTATTGACATGCCGTAAGACCAATAAAAAAACTATATGTATTATATTAAGACATTTGAGGACTTTAAAGAAAGCCTTCTATAAATAACTTGAAAATTGCATAAGACCATTTCAGATGCGTCCCAGATATCATATGGTGGAGTGAGTCCTACTAAATACTAACCTACTCATCAATCAACTCAGTGTTGTCCTTACATATATATGTGTATCGAAAAGATTTGATAAATTGGTGGTGAGAGTGATTCTATTCAGGACCTTCGTTTTCTTCTACACACACGCACACAAAACACACACACACACACACACACACACACATATATATATAATATATATATATATATATATATATATTTGTGTGTGTGTGTGTGTTGTGTGTGTGTGTGTGTTGTGTGTATTTAAGTTAAGATAGCGTGAATATAGAGCCAATGGCGCCTGGTTACGGACAATTTCTCGCCTATAGTCTTCAGACAAAATATATATTCATATAGATCTGAAGAGAAAATGGAAATGAATCCGACAGTATGTAATATAGTGAAAAATTGAAAAAAAAGTTCATAAAACGAGTGATGTTTATTTCGTCAACGCTGCAGTGTTTCGATCTGTTTCAATAGATCTTTCCAGAGCTTTAGTTAATTTGAGGAAAAATAAATTTATCACAGAGAATAAGAAAACTGTGAGAGTCTTTTAAAACCTTTCAATAAACACACACGCGCATATATATATACGTGTAATATATGTATATAAGATAAAACCTTTCAATATATATATATATATATATATATATAAGCCATCCACAGACACCGTTTTCGACGTTTCACGTCTCATTAGTGTGGCTAGACACAACAAGTAACTCCAATCAGAAGCGAACCCCAACTGACTTTACGCCTGTCCGATCCGTTAACCTCCAGGCCATCACCAGCTGCCGTTTAAAGAGCGGTGTTTTAACTGTTTTAAATACATACATCTGTGTATATCCTTTACGATCATCAGAGAGATCAAATCTGTAAACAGATGATCATTGCGTTATGCGGCGGTGAAAGTTTATTAAAGTCGCCCCCAAAGAGCTCTACCGGGTTACGGGAGCATAGATGAAAAATCTTTAAAAATTACCAGGGGTCTTTCATGTCCACACTAACTTATATATATATATATATATAAGTTAGTGTGGACATGAAAGACCCCTGGTAATTTTTAACGATTTTTCATCAGTCAAAGTTCTTAATCACTCGGCCATCAGTAAGCACGAAACAGAATTTTAACTGATACATACATGCATAGGTATATATGTCAAGGTCACCAGAGAGCACGTTTTTTTCTCTCTCGTTGAACTACATAGCCTGGGTGGGTTCATATGGAGGATAAGCTGTTGCCAATGCAGCAAATCCCCCCTCTCCACACTGTCGCTGTGATCCAAAGGAAAGGTAAGGTGCCAATGCGGTTTGGCAACGGTAGTGTCGCAGGATTTCAGCATCACTGAAGAGTATCAAATTTATTACTTACACTTAACGTAGAGTGATTTCATATATCATTCGATGTGTTTTTCATACGGTTAATTTCATTTACTGACATGCTAATTGTGATTGTCTATCTTCTACAGAATTTCTAATTTTATTTATTTGGTCTTGGTTGTTCTTTTTTGTATGTTTTAGTTAGTTCTACAAGGTGATTGAAAAGTAACTATTTTAAACTATTTATAACTTTTTACATGCAGTTACATTTTTCTCGATTCAACAGTGGTAGTAAACGTCTAAGATAGCGGCCAGAATTCTAACAAAAAGTACCTTTTTTTTAGTAACGGTATATTAGCACATAATATTCTATTTGAGATTACGGATGGATGATGGTGCTTCTTGCAGATACCACCTGCACAGGCCGAATCCCCGCTGCGTAGCCTAGAGAAGGCCGCACGGAACATCGGTCTATATGTGAACTCCGCTAAAACAGAGTTCAGGTACTTTAAAAAGAAAGGCAACATCTCCACGTTGGACGGTAAAATAAGAATACAACTCACGTACCTAGGTAGTAATATCTCATCAACAGAAAGCGATGTTGATGCACGCATAGGAAATGTATGGTCCACTATAAGCAGACTGTCAGTCATATGGAAGTCAGACATTTTCGACAAGTTGAAGCAACAGTTCTTCAAGGCCGTGGTAATATCGGTGCTGTTTTATTGCTACACCACTTGGACCCTGGCGAGGCACCTGGAAAATAGACTGGATGAGAGCTGCACAAGGATGCTGCGTGTGATCTTAAGCAAATCGTGGAAGCAGCATCCCACAAGAAAGCAGTTATACGACCACCTGCCCCCTGATACACAAACCATCCGAGGAAGGCGAACAAGACATGCCGGACACTGCTGGAGAAGTAAGGATGAGCTAATAAGCGATGTCTTTCTTTGGAAACCGGCACATGGACATACTAGTGCGAGCCGTCCAGCGAATACCTACATAGACCAGCTATGTATAGATACAGCATGCTATGCGGAGGACCTTCCGGAGTCAATGAATGATAGGGATGGTTGGCGAGAGATTGTCATGGATATCAGTGTGTATGAGAGAGAGAGGGAGAGAGAGAGTGGGGGAGAGTGTGCACGTGCGTGTGTGAGAGAGAAACAGTGAGTGTGTGTGATAGAGAGAAAGAGAGAGAGAGAGAGAGGGGGGGAGAGAGTGTGTTATGTTTGAGAGAGTAACACAGCGAGAGAGCGTGTGTGAGTGTGAGTGTGTGTGTTTTGTGTGCGTGTGTAGAGAGAGAGAGAGAGAGAGAGAGAGAGAGAGAGAGAGAGAGAGAGAGAGAGAGGAGTGATAGAGTCAGAGTGTACGTGTGTTCGAGAGAGAGAAACAGTGTGAGAGATTGCGTGTGATATATATATATATATATATATATATATATATATATATAGAGAGAGAGAGAGAGAGAGAGAGAGAGAGAGCGTGGAACATGAAAAGGTAGGAATAATTTTGACGGGTAGGTGGAATCAAAATGGCTAACGGGTGGGTGATGAGCCACTTTGAAAATACAGCGAAGAAAATGTGAAACATTTCTTTGTAATTTGATCATTGGAATTTATTTCCAAAGTCAAAATGTCTTCGAAGAAAGTCAACGAAGAAGAAAGGAAAAGCCGTTCATTCCTGGTTTGAAAAATAGTTTAACTCAACCAAACGTTTTCATTGGCTCTTCAAAGCCAACCAATTTACTTAACCACAAGATTCTATGAATTATTGGCAATTAATTTTTTGGTGTTTAATTTTATATGGTGATATCCACTAGGCCAGATAACAATGAAGATGAGGACAATAGTCCGAATAATACAAATAATACTAATCATCAAGCCCCATCTAAAAAATTCAGAGGAATATTTGTCCGAATTTCTGAATTTTTTTCATACAACAATAAAGATAAGAACAACAGTCTGAAAAATCAAATTATACCTGATACAATTTTTAAAACTGTAAATAGCCCGGCACGGGGATATAGTAGCTGGGCACCCAGTGAGAATCAAACCCGACACACTAAAAATGGGATTGATAACCTCTTTCGTCTGAAGCAGGCGTCGTTGAAAATTTAGGTAAGTGTGATGATTGTCATGCCTAAGTGCATGAAGCAGACCCCACAAAGAACAAGTATTGATCTGCTGACGGAGCATAATATTATAATCCTCCCTTTCATGTTGTGACATCAAGCGATGAGACATGACGCGAGAAAATGGCCGGCTTGCATGCGATGAAGCCATGTAATGGTGTCCCGATTACAAGCCTTTCGGAAATATTTTATCTAGCTATAACTGACATTAATAAAAAAAAACAGGTTATGTACATTTGTATATATATATATAATATAATATATATATATATATATATATATATATATATATATATATATATATATATATAATACAAAGGCGCATCTTTAAATACTTTGGAGTTGACCTATATCTATCAGATAAAAAATTCAAAATTCAATCTATATATATATATATATATATATATATATATATATATATTGGTAGTTTTTTCCTAGTATTGGAGAATTGAAAATAAAGTGCTCGGTTACAGGTTAGAGCTGTATTCATTTATCTATTATAGTATACAATACATTTAAGGTACGATTGTTACCATTGGTTTCAAAACATCGTCTTAGCCACTCATCGTCAAGTCAACGCGCTATAACACGCTGCTTTGCAACCAATAGTAACAATCGCACCTTAAATGCATTATACACTGATGAATAAATAATATATATATATATATATATATATATAACTCGTTAGCAAGGTGCCCTGAACAGACAAACAGACTGACAGACGCAGGCACACACAGACATATATATATATATATATATATATATATATATATATATATATATATATGAAACTTTCAAAAAATTCCTCCCGTATATATAAGAAAATTTCAAACGAATTCAATCAGAAGATGCTTTTAATTGAACAGATGGACTCACTACTCGTAATATATATCTTTGCCCGAATTTTTGTGGTTTTTCAAACAATTAGAAACCTTTTTTAAAACTTTCTAAAAACAATTTCTTACACACGAAATGTCGAAACTAGTAGAGAAAAATAAAATTTAAAAAATAGCATAAGAGAAATATTCCTATTTGTCATGTCACCTTTTGTTCACGCTATATATAATGTTCTATTACCACTCTAGCCATTTCGCAGTAGTAGCATTAATAATTTATCAAAAAGTGCTAAATATATTTATTAAACTTAGAGCAGTACAAGTAGGGAAAAGTTATATAGTTATATAGTTTCGTTATTTACATACTTCTTCAGGATACTGTGAACTAATTATATTTACTTACCTCTTCAGTATCCAGAAGTATATATATATATATATATATATATATATATGTGTGGTGTGTGTGTGTGTGTTGTGTGTGTGTGTGTGTGTGTGTGTGTGTGTTCTAGTTCAGGTTCAACGATTTCGATGGAGTAATATTATTTCAGTGATTTATCCAAGAGTGCTCGGTAGTTTATAAAAAGTAGACGTTTAAAAATAATAATAATTGTGAAAATAAATGGTTCTACCACGGTTTCGAGTATGTTAACCTCTTCAGGACACTATATCATACTGGACAATAAGAAGTAGTGTCCTGAAAATATCATTACGATCGAAACCGTGGTTGATCAACAATTCTTTTTCCCCTCCTTTTGAGTTTTTCACAGTAGCATTAGTTAATGATTTTTCACTGGAGTTTGAATGACAACAAGTCTCCTCAGTTTCCCAGGACTCTTCTCAGTATTCTAACCGATTTCAACAATGCTGTTGTTTGGATGGTCTCAATTCTTCCCCTGATTTCCAATTCCTCTAGTCTATTTTCAAAGCTTTTGGGACCGTTCCAATTATATGGTATCACATTCACTCTCATATTACACAGCTTTTTCAATTCTCTAGCAAAGTCCAGGTATTTGTCTATCTATTTGTTTTCTTTCATCTTCACCCTGTGATCTGATGGAACTGCAAAATCTACCAGTTGACAAGTTATCTTTTTCCTTGATATTCAATGCTAGGATAAGAATATCCGTCTTTATCTCAAAGATTCAGAGAATTTTATGTTTCATTCCTAAGAACAAATTTTGGTTTATGCATATATTATTATTATTTCTTCTTTTTGAGTTTTCACATCAGCATTAGCTGATGGTCTTTCACTGGAGTCAGAGTCTCCTCAGGTCTCCAGGACTCTTCTGAGTATTCTGGCAGATTGCAGCAGTGCAGTGTTCTGAATGGTATCAATCCTTCCTCTGATTTCCAGACTTTCCAAACCCTTTTCCAATCCTTTTGGGACCGTTCCAAGTGCCCAAACTACAATTTGACTTTCATATTCCATAACTTTTTCAGTTCACTGGCAAGGTCCAGATATTTGTCCATTTTTTCATTTTCCTTTAGCTTCACCCTGTGATCTGCTGGAACTGCAAAATCCACCAGTTGACAAGTTCTTTCTTTTTTGTTAATCAACACTAGGTCTAGTCTTCTTGCTTGGATAAGGTGATCTGTTTTTATTCCAAAGTCCCAGAGAATTTTATGCGTTTCGTTCTCAAAACAGATTCTGGTTTATGCATATACCATTTTGTTGTATTGTCAAAATTTAATTTTTGTGTAATTCCCAGTGGATCACCTTCCCAATCCAGTCATGTCTAGTTTTGTACTCCCGTTGTGCTAGTTTGCTACATTCGCATAGTACAAGGTTTACGGTCTCATCTCTATTACCGCATAGCCTACATTTACTATTTGTTGGGTCTTATCAATTTTGCTTTGATATAGTTTGTCCTTATGGCATTATTCTGTGCAGCAATTATTAGTAGTCTTGTGCATATTATTATTATTATTATTATTATTATTATTATTATGCATATATCATATATATGTATATGCGTGTGTATGTGCATCTCTTAGACATATATGCATGTGTGCTCATATGTTATACTTATATGTGTGTGTGCATATATAAATGTGCATGTCTGTGCGTATGTGTGTGTATGTTTATATGTGTGCGTACCTGTGTGTGTATCTGTTATCGCATATGAATAAATTCACCCCTAAAAAATACTCTATAACACGTATTTTTCAAAATCATATACCAGTATTTCACAATTTTTAGTAGAATAGTATACTATGAAAACGAACGTAATTAGACATTATTCACTACCATATATATATATATATACCAACCCCGCCTCAAGAGCAGGATGCAGCACAAAGTCAATTTCTTAAGCGGAATTTAACAGGTTTAAATTCAGAAATTTCCTTTTCCTAGTCTGGTCACCTATCCAAGGTTAAAGAGCCCAGTCTGTACTACTATTACTCATTCATAAATGAATTCATAACTTTCCCAATGGTATGAGCCCTATGTGAAATGAAAACAGCCTCGTCCAGGGTATATATATATATATAATATATATATATATATATATATATAGTAAGTAAAGTTGGCGGACTTGCCTATTGTGGTTATTAGCCGAACAGTTTATCCCCTTTCTGTTAGCGCTAGACCAGCGAGATTGGTTTTGCTGACGTGGAGCGCCACACCCACCGTCAGCTCCCCAATTTATTTCCCAGATCGGGTTACGCAATCTGTGCTACTCATACGCTGAGTTAACGGGGTCCAGTATCGAACCCGGAACCTTGCGATTCCTATGCTGGTGCTCTAAACTGAGCTAAACTGGCCCCTACACTGAACACAACCGGGCGAGAGTGCCTCGCAAAAAACAACTAAAAATTAATACCTACATTGGCCTCACAACAACCACTCTTTCCCGTCGACTTACGCGCCTCCATAAGAAAGGTGGTATGTGAGTCGTAGGAAATGGACTCGTCGATCCGAGTTCAAATCCTAGACGTGGCTGCTATATTATACATAGCGCTAATACCCTGGAAAGGTATACATCCAACTACTCTCCCTCCAAATATGGGTAAATAGTAGGGTGGACTGGGCTCTTTAATCATGGCTAGGTAACCAGTCTAGGAGAAGGAAAACTCTAAATCTAAACCTGATAAACCCCGCTTAAGAAATTGAACTTGTGTCACATCCTGATTGTGAGGAGGTTGGTAAATATATACATACCACCTTTCAGCATCTACAAAAACACAATAATAGCATTGACAGATCCACATTCTTTGATATATGAAAAATCCTCTCCGACAATTCTAAAATCCTCTATAATAACATTAAACAAACGCCTACAAATCCTAAAAGCAATGTGTATGAAAAATGAAAAACCTAACATAAATAAAATAGCATTTAACACCGGCAACAACATATAAAGATCTTTAATAATTAACGCTGTAACCCTATCACGCCCACTTACAATAAAACCCTCCTAACCTAATAAAGCTTCAACCACAAAAAAACACGCAATAAACCGTCCTAACTGAATAAGCCTCGCACCACAAAATACAAAAAAAGAAAAAGAAAAAGAAAAAAAAAAAGAAAACTAAACAAACAAAAAAGCAAATACTGCAACTAATAATGTCCCTTGAAGACGACCAGGGACATGGTTTAAAATGCTTGGGCACAAAATATGGGACAGATTCTCTACCACTTAGACTCCAATACCAGAAGAAATTACACGAGGGATTGAACGTAAACAACTGAATATCATTAAGCGAAATATTCCGTTGTATTCAACCAAATCTGTTTGAATGATATATATATATGGTTAGCTCAGTTGGTATAGCGATCGGCTAGAAACCACAAGGTTCCTAGTTCGATACCGGTCCTCGCCAACTCAGCGTATGAGTAGCACAGGGATTTGTGCGGTAAAGTAAGGAGCTGATGGTAGGTGTGGCGCTCCACCTCAGATGCTAAAACAATCTCCTTGGTCTAGCGCTATTGAAAAGGGGATAGACTCCCTCGCTGACTGGCTGATACCGACTTTAGGCCGCCCCGTCGACTTTACTTACTTACCTATATATATATATATATATATATGAGGATGGGAGGATTGGAGTAAATTTGACAGAATGTAGTAACACCCGTCCACTTTCTCTTCTATAAAACACATGTATGGTGCACTAATGATCACATAAACGACTGATGAAGCCGTGTTCAATGCACGGCGAAATATATCTTTTACATATACTTGTCTGAGTTTTGTTCCTTTGTCCACATTTTCCCTCTTTTTACTTCATATATATATATATATATTATATATATATATATATAATATATATGTAAACACGGTTTGTTTAGAATGGCTTTTGCCGATAATTTTGGTAGAATAAGTGCTTAATTGGAGTCGTACCTATTTTGAAAATTAATTAATTAATAATGAATTAGGCGGGAATACCTATTAAATGTAGTACATACAGAGATTGATTTTTCTCGCGATTTGTTAGCCATACATTAATAGTAGTCCCGCCTAATCATTATTAATTAATTAATTTTCAAAAATTAGGTACGACTCAATTAAGCACGTATTCTACCAAAATATCGGCAAAAAAGCCATTCTAAACAAAACCGTGTTTACATATATATAATATAATATATTATATATATATATATATATATGAAGTAAAGAATGAGGGAAATGTGGACAATAGAACAAAACTCAGGACAAGTATATGTAAAGATATATTTCGCCGTGCATTGAACACGGCTTCATCAGTCGTTTATGTGATCTTTAGTGCACCATCATGTGTTTTAGTAGAGAGGAAGTGACGGGTGTTACTACATTCTGTCAAAATTTACTCCAATCTTCCCATCCTCATATAATATATATAATATATAGGTAAGTAGAGTAAAGCGACGGCGGCCCCTTAAAGTCGGGTAGCAGCCAGCAGCAGCGAGGTCTGATCCCCTTTTCATAGCGCTAGACAAGAGATTGTTTTTAGCATCTGAGGTGGAGCGCCACACCCTACCATCAGCTCCTTACTCTTTACCGCACAATCCCTGTGCTACTCATACGCTGAGTTGGCGAGGACCGGTATCGAACTAGGAACCTTTGTGGTTTCTAGCGATCGCTTATACCAACTGAGCTAACCCAATATATATTATATTCATTCAAACAGATTTGGTTGAATACAACGGAATATTTCGCTTAATGAATATTCAGTTTTTACGTTCAATCCCTCGTGTAATTTCTTCTGGATTGGAGTCTAAGTGGTAGAAGATCTTGTTCCCATATTTTGTGCCAAGCATTTTTAAACCATGTCCCTGGTCGTCTTCAAGGGACATTATTAGTTGCAGTATTTGCTTTTTTGTTTGTTAGTTTTTCTTTTTTTTTTTCTTTTCTTTTTCTTGTTTGTATTTTGGTGCGAGGCTTATCAGTTAGGACGGTTTATTGCGTGGTTTTTGTGGTTTGAAGCTTATTAGGTTAGGAGGTTTATTGTAAGTGGCGTTGATAGGGTACAGCGTTAATTATTTAAAGATCTTTATAGTGTGTTGCCGGTGTTAAATGCTATTTATTTATGTTAGGTTTTTCATTTTTCATTACCACATTGCTTTTAGGATTTGTAGGCGTTTGTTTAATGTTATTATAGAGGATTTAGAATTGTCGGAGAGGATTTTTCATATATCAAAGAATGTGGATCTGTCATGCTATTATTTTTTTGTAGATGCTGAAAGGTGGTATGTATATATTTACCAACCCCTCCTTCACAATCAGGATGTGACACAAGTTCAATTTTCTTAGCGGGGGTTTATCAGGTTTAGATTAGAGTTTTCTTCTCCTAGACTGGTTACCTAGCCATGATTAAAGAGCCCAGTCCACCCTACTATTTACCCATATTTGGAGGGAGAGTAGTTGGAATGTATACCTTTCCCAAGGGTATTAGCGCTATGTATATATAGACAGCCACGTCTAGGATTGAACTCGGATCGACGAGTCCCATTTCCTACGACTCACATACCACCTTTCTTATGGAGGCGCGTAAGTCGACGGGAAGAGTGGTTGTTGTGAGGCCAATGTAGTATTAATTTTTAAGTTGTTTTTTGCGAGGCACTCTCGCCCGGTTAGGTGTTCAGTGTAGGGCCAGTTTTAGCTCAGTTTAGAGGCACCAGCAAGAATCGCAAGTCCGGGTCCGATACTGGACCCCGTTAATCAGGCGTATGTAGCACAGATTGCGTAACCCGATCTGGGAAATAAATTGGAGCTGCGGTGGGTGTGCGCTCCACGTCAGCAAAACCAATCTCGCTGGTAGCGCTAACAGAAAGGGATAAAACTGTTCGGCTAAAACCCACAATAGGGCAAGTCCGCCAACTTTACTTACATATTATATACTATACTATATATAGGAATATATATATATAGTATACCCTGACGAGGCTGTTTTTCATTTCCATAGGCTCATACCATTGGGAAAGTTATGAATTCATTTATGAATGAGTAAATATAGTGACCAGAAAAAACTGGGGGGGGGGCTCTTAACCCCCCCCTGGATAGGTGACCAGACTAGGAAAAGGAAATTTCTGATATTTAAACCTGTTTAAAATTCCGCTTAAGAAATTACTTGGCCTGCATCCTGCTTGTGAGGCGGGTTGGTATATATATATTATATATGGTAGGAATAATGTCTTAATTACGTTCGTTTCATAGTATTTACTATTCTACTAAGAATTGTGAAATACTGGTATATATTTTGAAAAAACGTGTTTTAGATATTTTAGGGGTGAATTTATTCATATGCAATAACGATACACACACAGGTACGCACAACATATAAACATACACACACATACGCACAGTCATTGCACATTTATATATGCACACACACATATAAGTATAACATATGAGCACACACTGCATAATGTCTAAGAGAGGCACATAGCACACGCATATACATATATATGATATATGCATAGATAATATAATATAATAAAATAATAATAATAAATTGCACAAGAACTCTCTACCCTATAATTCTGCACAGAATAATGCCATAAGGACAACATATCAAAGCAAAAATTTGATTTAAGACCCAACAAAATATAAATGTAGGCTATGCGGTAATAGAGATAGACCGTAACCTGTGTACTATGCGATTAGCAAACTAGCACAACTGGGTACAAAACTAGACATGACTGGATTGGAAGGTGATTCCACTGGGAATACACAAAAATTAACATTTGACAATACAACAAAAATGTATAATGCAAAACCAGAATCTGTTTTGAGAACGAAACGCATTAAAATTCCGGGACTTGGAATAAAAACAGACACCTTTCCAAGCAAGAAGACTAACCTATGTTGATTAACAAAAAAGAAAGAACTTGTCACTGGTGGATTTTGCAGTTCCAGCAATCACAGGGTGAAGCTTAAAGGAAAATTGAAAAATGACAAATATCTGGACCTTGCCAGTGAAACTGAAAAAATTTATGAAATGAAAGCAAATTGTAGTTTGGGCACTTGGAACGCGGTCCCAAAAGGAGGGGAAAAGGTTTTTGAAAGTCTGGAAATCAGAGAAGGATTGTTACCATTCAGAACACTGGCACTGCTGCAATCTTGCCAGAATACTCAGAGAGTCCTGGAGACCTGAGGAGACTCTGACTCCAGTGAAGACCATCAGCAATGCTATGTGGAAAACGCAAAAAGAAAAATAATAATTAATATTGCATAAACCAAAATTTGTTTAGAATGAAACATAAAAATTCTCTGAATCTTTGAGATTAAAGACGGATTTATCCTGCATTGAATACAAGGAAAAGATAATGTCAACTGGTAGATTTTGATTCCATCAGATCACAGGTGAAGATGAAAGAAAACAAATAGATAGGACAAATACCTGGACTTTGCAGAGAATTGATAAGCTGTGAATATTTGGAGAGTGAATGTGATACCATAAATTTGAACGTCCCAAAAGCTTGAAAATAGATAGAGGAATTGGAAATCAGGGGAAGATTTGAGAACCATCCCAAACAAAGCATTGTGAAATCGGTTTAGAATACTGAGAAGAGTCCTTGGAAAACTGGGAGACTGGGTTGTCATTCAAACTCCAGGTGGAAAAAATTCATAACTAATGCTACTGTGAAAAACGCAAAAGGAGGGGGAAAAAAGAATTGTTGATCAACCACGGTTTCGATCCGTAAAGATATTTCAGCGACACTTACTTCTATTGTCCAGTATGATTATAGTGTCCTGAAGAGGTTAATACATACTCGAAACAACAGTGTAGAACCATTATTTTCACACATTTATATATTATTTTTAACGTTCTACTTTTTATAACTACCGAAGCACTCTTGTGATTAAATCACGTGAAATAATATACGTCCATCGAAATCGTTGAACCTGAATAGAACACCACACACACACACACACACACACACACACACACACACACACACCACACATATATATATAATATATAATATGATACTTCTGGATACTGAAGAGGTAAGTAAATTATATTAGTTCACAGTATCCTGAGAAGTAGTAAATAACGAAACTATATAACTATATAACTTTTCCACTTGTACTGCTCTCTAAGTTTAAATAAATATATTAGCACTTTTTGATATATTATTAATGCTACTACGCGAAATGCTAGAGTGAATAGGAAACATTATATATGCGTGAACAAAAGGGACATACAAATAGGATATTTCTCTTATCTATTTTTTATTTTATTTTTCTCTACTAGTTTCGACATTTTGCGTGTTGTAAGAATTTTTTTAGAAGTTAAAGTTTTCTAAATTGTGTGAAAAAGCCACAAAAATTCGGGCAAAGAATATATTACGAGTAGTAGTCCATCTGTTCACATTAAAGCTCTTCTGATTGAATTCGTTTGTGAAATGTTGTTATATATACGGAGGAATTTTTTGAAATTTACTATATATATAAATATATATATAATATATATACTATATATATATATATGTCTGTGTGTGCCTGGCCGTCTGTCGTCTGTTTGTCTGTTCATTCTCTTCTCGNGCAACAGCTCTATCCTTCCATATGGAACCCAGCCAGGCTATGTAGTTACAACGAGAGAGAAAAAACGGCTCTCTGGTGACCGTTGACATAGTATCCCTATGCATGTATGTATCAGTTGAAATTCTGTTTTCGTGCTTACTGATGCGCGAGTGAATTAAGAACTAGTTGAATCTAGATCGAAAAATCGCTTAAAACATTACAGGGGTTTCATGTCGCCACTAACTTTACATACTACTAATATATATATTATAATATAATATATATTAATATATATAATATATTATATATATTATAAGTTAGTGTGGACCTGAAGACCGCCTGGTATTTTTAAAGATTTTTCATCTATGCCTCCGTAACCCGGTAGAGCTCATTGGGGGCGTTTTAATAAACTTTTCACCGCCAGCATAACGCAATGATCATTCTGTTTACAGATTTGATCTCTCTGGTTTTGATCGTAAGGTATACACAGATCGTATGTATTTAAACAGTTAAAACACCGCTGCCTAAAACGGCAGCTGGCGATGGCCTGGAGGTTAACGGATCGGACTAGGCGTAAAGTCAGTTGGGGTTTCGCTTCGATTGGAGTTACTTGTTGTGTCTAGCCACACTAATGAGACGTGAAACGTCGAAAAGGTGTCTGTGGATGGCTTATATCATATATATATATATATATATTGAAAGGTTTTATCTTATATACATATTTACAACGTATTATATATGCGCGGTGTGTGGTTTATTGAAAGGTTTTAAAAGACTCTCCCGTTTTCTTATTCTTTGATAATTTATTTTTCCTCCAATTAACGTAAAGTCTCCTGAGAAAGATCTATTGAACAGATCGAAACACTGCAGCGTTGACGAAATAAACATCACTCGTTTTATGAACTTTTTTTCAATTTTTCACTATATTACATACCTGTCGGATTCATCTTCCATTTTCTCTTCAGATCTATATGAATATATATTTTTGTCTGAAGCCCTACATAGGCGAGACATTGTCGCGTACGCAGGCGCCATTGGCTTATCATTCACGCTATCTTAACTTTAATACACACACACACACACACACACACACACAGCAACACACAAATATATATATATATATATATATATATATATATATATTATGTGTGTGTGTGTGTGGTGCTGTTTTGTGTGCGTGTGTGTAGAAGAAAACGAAGGTCCTGAATAGAATCACTCTCACCACCATTTTATCAAATCTTTTCGATACACATTTATATTGTAAGGACAACACTGAGTTGATTGATGAGTAGGGTTAGTTTAGTAGGAACTCATCCACCATCAATGATATCTGGGACGGCAACTGAATGGTCTTACTGCAATTTTCAAGTTATTTATAGAAGGCTTTCTTTTAAAGTCCTCCAATGTCTTAATATAATACATTATAGTTTTTTTATTGTCTTACGGCAATGTCAATACTATATATATTATATATAATATATATTATATATATATATATATATTATGTGTGTGTCGTGTGTGTGTGTGTGTGTGTGTGTGTTTGTGTGTGTGTTGTGTTTATTCTTTTATTTGATATGCCTATTCTAGCAAAAGCCAATGTCGAACGAATAAACAAGAAAAGAAAAAAGAATTAATATTTCAACCTCTGTTTACCTTTCAAAATGTTCGTCCCAATTTTTTGCATGTTTTTTTCCGCTCCAGTTGGATAGAGCGCCCCCTATTTTTTTCTGAGTTATGATTCTAAATAAGTAATCGGGTAATTTTTGCCTGATCAGTTCAATTGGCAGACTGGGGTCGGAGTTGTAAGGCCCCCGTCCTTATTCCGGCTTGGTATTGGTTGATGGTATATCCGAAGGGCTGGCCTAGATCGTTTGATTTAGTCATGGTGCGCTGAGGGCAATATTTAGAAGCTTCGTTTAAAGGGTTTTTTTGCTTGTGACATCTTTGGGGGAATGAAAAAAGAAAGGAACAAACAAAGAATGGACGAAAAAGAAAGAAAGCAAGAAAGAAAGAAGAAAGAAAGAACGAAGCGAAAGAGAATATTGATAAATATGAAATGGATCAAGCATTTTTGAAATGATAAAAAGAAAGGAAAAAAAACGGAAAAAAGAAAAGAGAAATAGCAAGAATGAAGAAGCAGAAGAAAAAGAAAGAAAGAAAGAAAATACGATAAATTGAAATTATGACAAGCATTTTTGGAAATGATAAAAAGAAAAAGGGAAAAAAACGGAAAAAAAGAAAAAGAAAAGAAAGATGATGAAGCAGAAGGAAAAAGATAAGATAAGAGAAGAAAGACGAAATCTAAACAAAGAAGACAAAGAAAAAGAAAGAAAAGATAATGAAGAAAAATAACGTAAGATAAAACGAAGTACAAGTTAAGAAAAAGTTGAACGAAAGAAAGATGAAAGATGAATAATAAAAAGTGTTGAGATGCAAAGAAACATGATTTCGACATACGAAAGAAGGAAAAAATAATGATAATAATAATAATAAATAATAATAATAAGAAGAAAGAAGAAGAAGAAGACGTGAAGAAGGAAAAAAGGTAAGATGAAAAGAAAGACAAATTAAGTACAAGGAAGGAAAGAAGAAGACAAAGAAGTAAAGAGAAACGAAGACTGGGCCGAAGAAATAAAAGACGTTGAAGAAAAAGGATAACAAGAAAACTGAGAGCAAGAAAGAAAAAAAAGAGGGAAAAAAAAGAAGGAAAAATCGAAATGGTAAGCACAAATGTTAAAGAAGAAAAGGGTAAGAAGAAAGACAAGTTAAGTCAAGGAAGAAGAAGAAAAAGAAAATAAACCGAAAAAAGATGAATATAGGCAGGGAAGGAAAGAAAACACACAAAAAAAACGACGGTGAATAAAAAGGTAAGATGAAAAAGAAAGTCATAATTAATGAAGGAAAATAAGAAGGAATAAGAAAAAGGGTGAAGAAATTGAAGACGTTGACGAAAAGAAAAGGCTGATGAAAATGTAAGAAAAGAAAACTAGAGCGAGAGAAAGTTGAATGAAAGAAAGAAGAAAGAAAAGAAAGAAGGAAAAATAAAGAAATACAAAGTAGAAGAAATAAAGCCGAAAAAAGTTGAATGAAAGAAAAGAAGAAAGCAAAGAAAGAAAAAAGAAACGAAAAGAAGGAGGAAGATGAAAGGAAGAAAGAAGAAAAATGAACGAAAGAAAAGAATAAAGAAAGAAAAGAAGGAAAGAAAAAAAGAAAAGAAAAAGAAAAGAGAAATGAAAAGAAAGAGGAAGAAAAAAGAAAAAAGAAAGGAAATTAGGACAGAGAATGTGGAATCTTTTTAAATGAAGGAAGTGGGATGAGTAAAGGAAAGAAAAATGAAAGGAAAATATGCGACAATTCTTTGAAAACTTTAATTGATCCTATGATTTAATGCGTGGTTACGTCACGGATTCACTTGGCTGCTCAAAAAACCTGACCGGTCCAACTACCATTTGATTTCCGCCGCTCCATTTCCTCTCTTTCTCCTCTCTCTCTCTCTCTCTCTCTCTCTTCCTCTCTATATCATATAATATACCTATATATATATATATATATATATATATATATGTGTGGTATGTGTGTGTGTTGTGTGTTGCTAGATTTTGCGTCTCCGTATGCTTCTAGTGCGTATATAATATTTGAGCATATATTTTTGTATCTGTATCGGCGTTATTGGAATACATATACCGAGGTTTGGGCATAGGTGTGAAGGCTTTTAACGTACTATATTATGCTAATGTTGTTACGATAATATTTAGTCAAGGAATAAATTATCAGAAAACTTTTTTAGTTTCTTTTTATTTGACGTAGTGGTAAGCAGCCAGAAAGATCACTACTACGATTCACAGTCAGGAAGAAGGGATGTCACTATCCTGAAATTTACACTCCGTCTAAATAAAAGAAACTAAAAAACTACAAGAGTTTTCTATCTATTCCTTGACTACGCATATTAAGGTTAAACAACATTAGCATAAAATAGTACCGTTAATGCTTCAGCACCTCTGCCCACGCTGGTATATTATTTCGCAAAAAGGCTCCTACAAAATATATCTGCAATATATATATATATATATAATATATATATATTTTTGTCGTTATGAGGTCCACGTATGCTTCTTTGTTGATATATCTGGGGATTTTGTTTCTGCAGGGTGTATATACTTTATCAGCTATATATGTTAATGTATATATAAATCTTATTATAATGGAGATTGTGTGTTTTTCTGTCTGTAACCGAAACTATATTCCTACTCAGTCACAATCTCTTAGAGAGAGATCAATGCAGCAAATCCCTCTCCACACTGTGCGTGTGATCCAAAGGGAAGGTAAGGTGCCAATGCGTTTGGCAACGGTAGTGTCGCAGGAGTCGATGGTAACAGGATTTCAGCATCACTGAAGAGTATCAAATTTATTACTACACTTAACGTAGAGTGATTTCATATATCATTCGATGTGTTTTTCATACGGTTTATTTCATTTACTGACATGCTAATTGTGATTGTCTATCTTCTACAGAATTTCTAATTTTATTTATTTGGTCTTGGTTGTTCTTTTTGTATTTTTAGTTAGTTCTACAAGGTGATTGAAAAAGTAACTATTTAAACTATTATAATTTTACATGCAGTTACATTTTTCTCGATTCAACAGTGGTAGTAAACGTCTAAGATAGCGGCCAGAATTCTACAAAAAGTACCTTTTTGTTAGTAACGGTATATTAGCACCATATATATTCTATTTGAGATTACGGATGGATGATGGTGCTTCTTGCAGATACCACCTGCACAGGCCGAATCCCTGCCTGCGTAGCCTAGAGAAGGCCGCACGGAACATCGGTCTATAGTGAACTCCGCTAAAACAGAGTTCAGGTACTTTAAAAAGAAAGGCAACATCTCCACGTTGGACGGTAAAATAAGAAACAACTCACGTACCTAGGTAGTAATATCTCATCAACAGAAAGCGATGTTGATGCACCATAGGGAATGTATGGTCCACTATAAGCAGACTGTCAGTCATATGGAAGTCAGACATTTCTCGACAAGTTGAAGCAACAGTTCTTCAAGGCCGTGGTAAATATCGGTGCTGTTTATTGCTACAACCACTTGGACCCTGGCGAGGCACCTGGAAAATAGACTGGATGAGAGCTGCACAAGGATGCTGCGTGTGATCTTAAGCAAATCGTGGAAGCAGCATCCCACAAGAAGCAGTTATACGACCACCTGCCCCCCTGATACACAAACCATCCGAGGAAGGCGAACAAGACATGCCGGACACTGCTGGAGAAGTAAGGATGAAGCTAATAAGCGATGTCTTTCTTGGAAACCGGCACATGGACATACTAGTGCGAGCCGTCCAGCGAAACCTACATAGACCAGCTATGTATAGATACAGCATGCTATTGCGGAGACCTTCCGGGGTCAATGAATGATAGGGATGGTTGGCGAGAGATTGTCATGGATATCAGTGGTGTATGAGGAGAGAGGGAGAGAGAGAGGTGGGAGAGTGTGCACGTGCGTGTTGAAGAGAGAAACAGTGAGTGTGGTGTGTGAGAGAGAAAGAAGAGAGAGAGAAGAGAGAGAGGGAGAGAGTGTGTTATGTTTGAAGAGAGTAACACAGCGAGAGAGCGTGTGTGAGTGTGAGTGTGTGTGTTTTTGTGTGCGTGGTAGAGAGAGAGAGAGAGAGAGAGAGAGAGGAGAGGGGAGTGATAGAGTCAGAGTGTACGTGTGTTCGAAGAGAGAAACAAGAGTGTGAGAGATTGCGTGATATATATATATATATATATTATATAAATAGAGAGAGAGAGAGAGAGAGAGTGAGAGAGAGAGAGAGAGAGCGTGGAACATGAAAAGGTAGGAATAATTTTGACGGGTAGGTGGAATCAAATGGCTAACGGGTGGGTGATGAGCCACTTTGAAAAATACAGCGAAGAAAATGTGAAACATTTCTTTGTAATTTGATCATTGGAATTTATTTCCAAAAGTCAAAATGTCTCGAAGAAAGTCAACGAAGAAGAAAGGAAAAGCGGTTCATTCCTGTTGAAAAATAGTTTTAACTCAACCAAACGTTTTCATTGGCTCTTCAAAGCCAACCAATTTACTTAACACAAGATTCTATGAATTATTGGCAATTAATTTTTGGTGTGTTTAATTTTATATGGTGATATCCACTAGGCCAGATAACAATGAAGATGAGGACAATAGTCCGAATAATACAAATAATACTAATCATCAAGCCCATCTAAAAAATTCAGAGGAATATTTGTCCGAATTTCTGAATTTCTTTCATACAACAATAAAGATAAGAACAACAGTCTGAAAATCAAATTATACCTGATACAATTTTAAACTGTAAAGCCCGGCACGGGGATATAGTAGCTGGGCACCCAGTGAGAATCAAACCCGACACACTAAAAATGGGATTGATAACCTCTTTCGTCTGAAGCAGGCGTCGTTGAAAATTAGGTAAGTGTGATGATTGTCATGCCTAAGTGCATGAAGCAGACCCCACAAAGAACAAGTATTGATCTGCTGACGGAGCATAATATTATAATCCTCCCTTTCATGTTGTGACATCAAGCGATGAGACTGACGCGAGAAAATGGCCGGCTTGCATGCGATGAAGCCATGTAATGGTGTCCCGATTACAAGCCTTTCGGAAATATTTTTATCTAGCTATAACTGACATATAAAAAAAAACAGTTTATGTACATTTGTATAAGGTATATATATATATATATATATATATATTATATATATATATATATATATAATACAAAGGCGCATCTTTAAATACTTTGGAGTTGACCTATATCTATCAGATAAAAAATTCAAAATTCAATCTATATATATATTATATATATATATATATATATATATATTGGTAGTTTTTTCCTAGTATTGGAGAATTGAAAATAAAGTGCTCGGTTACAGGTTAGAGCTGTATTCATTTATCTATTATAGTATATCAATACATTTAAGGTACGATTGTTACCATTGGTTTCAAAACATCGTCTTAGCCACTCATCGTCAAGTCAACGCGCTATAACACGCTGCTTTGCAACCAATAGTAAAATCGCACCTTAAATGCATTATACACTGATGAATAAATAATATATTATATATATATATATATAACTCGTTAGCAAGGTGCCCTGAACAGCACAAACAGACTGACAGACGCAGGCACACACAGACATATAATATATATATATATATTATATATATATATATATATTATATATATATGAAACTTTCAAAAATTCCTCCCGTATATATAAAGAAAATTTCAAACGAATTCAATCAGAAGATGCTTTTAATTGAACAGATGGACTCACTACTCGTATAATATATCTTTTGCCCGAATTTTTGTGGTTTTTCAAACAATTAGAAACCTTTTTTAAAACTTTCTAAAAACAATTTCTTACACACGAAATGTCGAAACTAGTAGAGAAAAATAATTTAAAAAATAGCATAAGAGAAATATTCCTATTTGTCATGTCACCTTTTGTTCACGCTATATATAATGTTCTATTACCACTCTAGCCATTTCGCAGTAGTAGCATTAATAATTTATCAAAAAGTGCTAAATATATTTATTAAACTTAGAGCAGTACAAGTAGGGAAAAGTTATATAGTTATATAGTTTCGTTATTTACATACTTCTTCAGGATACTGTGAACTAATTATATTTACTTACCTCTTCAGTATCCAGAAGTATATATATATATATATATATACATATGTGTGTGTGTGTGTGTGTGTGTGTGTGTGTGTGTGTGTGTGTGTGTGTGGTGTTCTAGTTCAGGTTCAACGATTTCGATGGAGTAATATTATTTCAGTGATTTATCCAAGAGTGCTCGGTAGTTTATAAAAAGTAGACGTTTAAAAATAATAATAATTGTGAAAATAAATGGTTCTACCACGGTTTCGAGTATGTTAACCTCTTCAGGACACTATATCATACTGGACAATAAGAAGTAGTGTCCTGAAAATATCATTACGATCGAAACCGTGGTTGATCAACAATTTTTTTTCCCTCCTTTTGAGTTTTTTCACAGTAGCATTAGTTAATGATTTTTCACTGGAGTTTGAATGACAACAAGTCTCCTCAGTTTCCCAGGACTCTTCTCAGTATTCTAACCGATTTCAACAATGCTGTTGTTTGGATGGTCTCAATTCTTCCCCTGATTTCCAATTCCTCTAGTCTATTTTCAAAGCTTTTGGGACCGTTCCAATTATATGGTATCACATTCACTCTCATATTACACAGCTTTTTCAATTCTCTAGCAAAGTCCAGGTATTTGTCTATCTATTTGTTTTCTTTCATCTTCACCCTGTGATCTGATGGAACTGCAAAATCTACCAGTTGACAAGTTATCTTTCCTTGATATTCAATGCTAGGATAAGAATATCCGTCTTTATCTCAAAGATTCAGAGAATTTTATGTTTCATTCCTAAGAACAAATTTTGGTTTATGCATATATTATTATTATTTCTTCTTTTTGAGTTTTCACATCAGCATTAGCTGATGGTCTTTCACTGGAGTCAGAGTCTCCTCAGGTCTCCAGGACTCTTCTGAGTATTCTGGCAGATTGCAGCAGTGCAGTGTTCTGAATGGTATCAATCCTTCCTCTGATTTCCAGACTTTCCAAACCCTTTTCCAATCCTTTTGGGACCGTTCCAAGTGCCCCAAACTACAATTTGACTTTCATATTCCATAACTTTTTCAGTTCACTGGCAAGGTCCAGATATTTGTCCATTTTTCATTTCCTTTAGCTTCACCCTGTGATCTGCTGGAACTGCAAAATCCACCAGTTGACAAGTTCTTTCTTTTTTGTTAATCAACACTAGGTCTAGTCTTCTTGCTTGGATAAGGTGATCTGTTTTTATTCCAAAGTCCCAGAGAATTTTATGCGTTTCGTTCTCAAAACAGATTCTGGTTTATGCATATACCATTTTGTTGTATTGTCAAAATTTAATTTTTGTGTAATTCCCAGTGGATCACCTTCCCAATCCAGTCATGTCTAGTTTTGTACTCCCGTTGTGCTAGTTTGCTACATTCGCATAGTACAAGGTTTACGGTCTCATCTCTATTACCGCATAGCCTACATTTACTATTTTGTTGGGTCTTATCAATTTTTGCTTTGATATAGTTTGTCCTTATGGCATTATTCTGTGCAGCAATTATTAGGGTAGAGAGTCTTGTGCATATTATTATTATTATTATTATTATTATTATTATTATTATTATGCATATATCATATATATGTATATGCGTGTGTATGTGCATCTCTTAGACATATATGCATGTGTGCTCATATGTTATACTTATATGTGTGTGTGCATATATAAATGTGCATGTCTGTGCGTATGTGTGTGTATGTTTATATGTGTGCGTACCTGTGTGTGTATCTGTTATCGCATATGAATAAATTCCCCTAAAAATACTCTATAACACGTATTTTTCAAAATCATATACCAGTATTTCACAATTTTTAGTAGAATAGTATACTATGAAAACGAACGTAATTAGACATTATTCACTACCATATATATATATATATACCAACCCCGCCTCAAGAGCAGGATGCAGCACAAAGTCAATTTCTTAAGCGGAATTTAACAGGTTTAAATTCAGAAATTTCCTTTTCCTAGTCTGGTCACCTATCCAAGGTTAAAGAGCCCAGTCTGTACTACTATTTACTCATTCATAAATGAATTCATAACTTTCCCAATGGTATGAGCCCTATGTGAAATGAAAACAGCCTCGTCCAGGGTATATATTATATATATATATATATATATATATATATATATATAGTAAGTAAAGTTGGCGGACTTGCCTATTGTGGTTATTAGCCGAACAGTTTATCCCCTTTCTGTTAGCGCTAGACCAGCGAGATTGGTTTTGCTGACGTGGAGCGCCACACCCACCGTCAGCTCCCCAATTTATTTCCCAGATCGGGTTACGCAATCTGTGCTACTCATACGCTGAGTTAACGGGGTCCAGTATCGAACCCGGAACCTTGCGATTCCTATGCTGGTGCTCTAAACTGAGCTAAACTGGCCCCTACACTGAACACAACCGGGCGAGAGTGCCTCGCAAAAAACAACTTAAAAATTAATACCTACATTGGCCTCACAACAACCACTCTTTCCCGTCGACTTACGCGCCTCCATAAGAAAGGTGGTATGTGAGTCGTAGGAAATGGACTCGTCGATCCGAGTTCAAATCCTAGACGTGGCTGTCTATATTATACATAGCGCTAATACCCTTGGGAAAGGTATACATCCAACTACTCTCCCTCCAAATATGGGTAAATAGTAGGGTGGACTGGGCTCTTTAATCATGGCTAGGTAACCAGTCTAGGAGAAGGAAAACTCTAAATCTAAACCTGATAAACCCCGCTTAAGAAATTGAACTTGTGTCACATCCTGATTGTGAGGAGGGGTTGGTAAATATATACATACCACCTTTCAGCATCTACAAAACACAATAATAGCATTGACAGATCCACATTCTTTGATATATGAAAAATCCTCTCCGACAATTCTAAAATCCTCTATAATAACATTAAACAAACGCCTACAAATCCTAAAAGCAATGTGTATGAAAAATGAAAAACCTAACATAAATAAAATAGCATTTAACACCGGCAACAACATATAAAGATCTTTAATAATTAACGCTGTAACCCTATCACGCCCACTTACAATAAAACCCTCCTAACCTAATAAAGCTTCAACCACAAAAAAACACGCAATAAACCGTCCTAACTGAATAAGCCTCGCACCACAAAATACAAAAAGAAAAAGAAAAAAGAAAAAAAAAAAGAAAACTAAACAAACAAAAAAGCAAATACTGCAACTAATAATGTCCCTTGAAGACGACCAGGGACATGGTTAAAAATGCTTGGGCACAAAATATGGGACAGATTCTCTACCACTTAGACTCCAATACCAGAAGAAATTACACGAGGGATTGAACGTAAACAACTGAATATCATTAAGCGAAATATTCCGTTGTATTCAACCAAATCTGTTTGAATGATATATATATATGGGTTAGCTCAGTTGGTATAGCGATCGGCTAGAAACCACAAGGTTCCTAGTTCGATACCGGTCCTCGCCAACTCAGCGTATGAGTAGCACAGGGATTTGTGCGGTAAAGTAAGGAGCTGATGGTAGGTGTGGCGCTCCACCTCAGATGCTAAAACAATCTCCTTGTCTAGCGCTATTGAAAAGGGGATAGACTCCCTCGCTGACTGGCTGATACCGACTTTAGGCCGCCCCGTCGACTTTACTTACTTACCTATATATATATATATATATATGAGGATGGGAGGATTGGAGTAAATTTGACAGAATGTAGTAACACCCGTCCACTTTCTCTTCTATAAAACACATGTATGGTGCACTAATGATCACATAAACGACTGATGAAGCCGTGTTCAATGCACGGCGAAATATATCTTTTACATATACTTGTCTGAGTTTGTTCCTTTGTCCACATTTTCCCTCTATTCTTTACTTCATATATATATATATATATATATATAATATATATATATATATATGTAAACACGGTTTGTTTAGAATGGCTTTTTGCCGATAATTTTTGGTAGAATAAGTGCTTAATTGGAGTCGTACCTAATTTTGAAAATTAATTAATTAATAATGAATTAGGCGGGAATACCTATTAAATGTATGGCTAAACAAATCGAGAAAAATCAATCTCTGTATGTACATTTCGGCCTATTAGGCCTCATCATGATGAGGCCCAATTGATTTTTCTCGATTTGTTTAGCCATACATTTAATAGGTATTCCCGCCTAATTCATTATTAAGTAATTAATTTTCAAAATTAGGTACGACTCCAATTAAGCACTTATATATATATATATATATATATATAAAGAGGGATTTCTCGTGCCTGAGCAGTCCATGACATGCAACAGCCCACTTTGGCCTTTACTTAGGCTAGATGGGGGTTGGAGAAACTACCTCCGATCAATCTATACTATATGTGCTAAAAGGCTGTGGCTGAGGGTCTTACTGTCCTAATGTCCTGCATCTAATGATGAGGATCCAATTTTGGAGCTCTGGGAAGTGTCGAATACTCCTTCATTGTCATTACTCCTCGATCCACTCTGACCCGGCGTGGCAGTACCTGACTGTACCTATGAGTTAAGTAGATAAAAATAATGAAGTTAAAAAATTTATTTTGAAAAATTAGTTAAAACAATTAAATACCCAACCCGAATGAATCAAACAAAAGCGTCTTCGGTATAACATAACCCAACGAGGGTTGACGTGCCGGTGTGGAGTGTTACATGTCACTGAATCACTTAGTACCCGGGTCATAAACTACTCAACCACCACTATCATGTCTTCAGGCGTTAAGGGTCGCCGCCCACAGCTAACAGGTGGCCCTATTTTGGGGGATTTTACCAATGCCCTCTAAGATACAACAGGCCTATCCACTGAACTCCAACTCACGTGTGACATCAGTATAAGTAGTCCCAAGGAAGAAGGCGCCGGCCGATTCATTACCTTCTAAATGTCCGCGAGTTCACCGAAGTGTTTTTAAATATTCAACGACTTTTTCTTTTAAATATTCAATTAATTAATTTTATTTTATAAACACAAATGCCTTTTTAAGTATTTGGTCCCTTTTTAATGGAATTTATATAGATGCCACACAGTTTAGTGTTTGTTTTTTCGTTTACAAAAGAGAAAGAATTATATGAAAAATGGATCTATACTATGAAGACAAAACTTTAAAAAAATAGTAGGTAAGTTATTTTTTTGTATTAAAACTAAGTAAATTGATTGAAACTTTAATAATTAAAATATTTTCAAGTCTTTGTAATTCACAAAATCGTGTTTAAGATAATGAACGCGCTGTCTTATAAAGATAAAATGTTTTTACATTTATAAGACAGCGTGTTTAAAACTCATATTTAAAAAAATAAAAGTTTATTTTTTAAATGAATTAATATCGAGAATTTCTTTATAGTTATTATAAACTATAAAGAAATTCTCGATATTAATTCATTAAATTCCTAAAGAAATATTTTTATAAACATAAAAAAATAATTCTGATATTCATAACAATATTTTTGAATAGTTTTATTCATAAATAAATGAGTCTTTAAAATAAAATTGACCCCAATTGTTTTGATTACTCTTAAAAGCGAGAAAATTAATATTTGTCTGATGTCTAATAAGCACAGGTTATTTTTTTTATTATTTGAATGAATTTATATCGATAAATTCATTCAAATAAGGGATATTATTGTTATTGTGCAAAAACTTGCAAATTGTCGTCAAAATTAAAACAGAAAATTTTGACGACGATTTGCAACACATCAAACTAAATTTTGAAATTAAAATTAGTTTTAAAAATCCGATTCAAAATACTTGACTTTTTTTTTTTGTAATTGTTTCATTTATTTAACGAATCTTGAAATATTTTCTGAACTAAAATATTTATGTGCAGTTTAGAAAATAAAATAACTACTAACCCCAGAACCTGACTTACCAAAAATAAAGTCAAGTAGGAAAAAAAAAATAATAACGATGAAATAAAAAAAGTAAATAAAATAATGAAAAAATAGAAAAGATTTTTTTATTTATGAATAAAACAATTACTAACCTGACTTACCAAAAAAAAAGTCAAGTATTTTGAATTGGATTTTTTAGATTTTAATTTCAAAATTTAGTTTGATTTGTTGCAAATCGTCCTCAAAATTTTCTGTTTTAATTTTGACGACGATTTGCAAGTTTGCCTATTATTATTATTATCATCATCATCATTATTATTATTACTATTATATTATTATTACTATTATTATTACTATTATTATTATTATTATTATTATTATTATTATTATTATTATTATTATTATTATTACTATTATTATTATTACTATTATTTTGTTGTTGTTATTATTATTATTGTTAACATTATTATTATTGTTATCTTTATTATCATCATTATTATTATTATAGAATAATTCTGATAATAGTAATAGTAGCAATAATAGTAATAAGATAATTATAATAAAAGTAATATTAAGATTATTAATAATAATAAGTAATAATAATAATGATTCTAATAATAATAATAATAATTATAATAATAATAATAATGATTCTAATAATAATAATAATTATAATAATAAGGAAATCATTCTAATAATAATGATTCTAATAATAATGAAAATGAAAAAATTCTAATTCCAATAATAATAATGATTCTAATAATAATGAAATAATTCTAATAATAATAATAGTAATAATAATGATTCTAATAGTAATAATAATGATTCTAATAATAATAATAATAGTAATAATGATTCTAATAGCAATAATAATGCTTCTAATAATAATGAAATTATTCTAATAATAATAGTAATAATAATGATTCTAATAACAATAAAAAATGAAATAAATTCTTATAAAAAAAAGCTTTTCATTGTATATCCACACGCATTTGTTATGTCTCAGCCTCTTTTCTTCCTATTCGACTACATATATTAAAATACATTAAAAACAATTGGCTTAGTCAAAAAGATGCAACTAAATGCACCAAAAAATGGAAATCATGAATTAAATAGTATCCAAAGTGCCCCATTTTGTTACATTACAGAAACTTCATGCCCTGGAATCTCTCTGAAATATTGTTATAAATTGATCTCAGAAGCTCTTTCTCCTACTAGTCTTGAAAGGCTTGTTAATTAGTTCTGCAAATTTTCAATGAGTACACTATTCAGGATGATTGACAAAAACAGGAATGTTTGCCTAATTTTGCAGAAGTTGCAGAAATATAAACATATTTTATATTTGGTAGACAATAATGAATGTAAAAACACCATATAAAGGTTGTCGGCTTAGACATAAATACTGTAATTCACTTAGAGTAAATGAAGAAAGTTTTAGATTTCTCTCTGTATTCTGTGACTCTTGGAATAGCATTTCTAGAAAAAATGGCAAATTAAATTTTCACTGCTTTGCATCATACAACCTACATTTCTAGAACTGACTAAGTATTGCATGGAAGAATTGGAAATGCTATCCATATTACCTGGCAAATTTCAAACTGATCACATTGAGGCAAGGTTTGGTCAATATTGGCGACTTAGTGGTGATCAGTATAATATCTCAATATGGCAAGTGCTTGAGTGTGAACAAAAAATTAGAATGCTATCAGTTTTAAAATTGAGCTTACCATTTAATCAACAATATTTATTCACCATTTACTTGTAATTTGTTTATCAGTTTATCTAATAATTGATTGTTCTTTTATTCATAATTTAGTTGTTCCTGTAATCACTTGATAATTACAACATTGTAGATTTACAGAATAATCATTAAAATTGAAAAAAAAAGCAAATCAAAACAATGCTGATTATAATTTATCTAAACTTTATCAAATTTATATTTAATATATTTATTTACATTTATTGTAATTTGTTTATCTGTTTATCTAATAATTGATTGTTCATTTATTCATAATTCAGTTTAGTTTTTTTTAATTAAAATAAAAAAACCATGTAAATCAAAACAATACTGATTATCATTTATAAAAGATTGTTTTCAATTTTAAAAAAATAATAATATCAACGAATTTCAGTTATTAAAGTTTAATGTAACGGTATGTGTTTTTTTGTGTACCTCAACGCTACCTTTACAGGTTTTTTAAAATTAAAATAAAAAGCATGCAAATGAAAACAATGTTTGTTATAATTTATAAAAATTGTTTTCAAATTTGAAATAAATAAAATTATGAACGAATTTCAGTTATTAAAGTTTAATGAAACGTAACATATTGTTTTGTTTATTTACTGTCTTTACGAGTTTGACAACGATATCTATTTCGAAGGCTCGAAGAAGGCCTACTTTTGTGACGTCACACATCCAATGAACAGGCCTGATATCTTAGAGGGCATTGATTTTACCCTCTTCGGAGTGTGTGTGTGTGTAGGGGGGTATTCAACGCATTCTATAGTCCCCGCGGACAGGGTAATTCTGATCGTCAATTTTCTATCAGTCTTCATCAAATATCTCAGTGAAAGGTTTCCCAAGAACTTATTTTCCTTTGATTATCTAACTCTCTCTCTCTCTCTCTCTATATATATATATATATATATATATATATATATATATATATATATATAGACCAAGGTTAAAGAGCCCAGTCTGGAGGGAGAATAGTTTGATTCATACCTTTCCCAAGGGTATTAGCGCTATGTGAACAGTGGTTTCGTCCAGGAATTGAACTCGGGTTGACGAGTCCATTTCCAGCGACTTTAACCAGTACACCACAGCACTTCCTTAAACGGACGAAATACAACTACCAAGTCAGGAAAATATAAGAACACTTAGAGAGAAGGAAAATTACAAATACTTATGTATTTTAGAAGCGAACACCATTAAACAAATAGTTATGATAGAAAAAGTTACAAAAGAATAGCTACGAAGAATAATGGAAGGGGTAGAACAACCGAATCAGGAAGAAATAAGGACACTTAGAGAAAAGGAAAATTATAAATACATGGGAATACTGAAAGTGGACACCATCAAACAAGGAGAGATGAAAGAAACAGTAAAAAAAATAGAGTACCTCAGAAGAATAAGAAAACTTCTAGA
Source organism: Doryteuthis pealeii (assembly GCA_023376005.1). NCBI lineage: Eukaryota > Metazoa > Mollusca > Cephalopoda > Myopsida > Loliginidae > Doryteuthis > Doryteuthis pealeii. Next base: position 47,289,628 of record CM042154.1, read on the forward strand.
AACTAAACTTGGCAGCAGAAATCTGATGAAGGTAATAAATAACTGAAATGTCTCCATTATAAGATACTCTGGATCATTCTTAAAATGGACAAGAGAGGAACCCAGAGACAATCAAGCATGTATTAAACGAATGCAGTAAAATAGCACAACGAGAATACAAGGCTAGGCACGACTGGGTTGCTAGGTGCTGGAGTATACACCATCCAATGTTTAGGTTGCAATAAACAGTATATAGGTGAGACATCTAGAAATATCAAGAAAAACATAAGAAACGGGCAATTGAACAATGCATTAACTAAACTAAGAACAATTGTGGAATCTAGCATTATCTCGATTTATAATACAATAAAACAAAGGCCCGGATTTTATAACTTGTCCCCTCACCTAATTAAACTTGTACTTAAAG
>CM042154.1:47297533-47315033 GCA_023376005.1 Doryteuthis pealeii
ATTATCTAATAATATTAATTATGATAATTATTAATTATAATAATTATTAATTATAATAATAATTGTTAATTATAATAATATAATTATTAATTATAATAATGTAATTAGCAATTATTATGGTTAATATGTTTTATAATTAAACATTCTTAATTCAAATAACATTACTTTCGGCACTGAAACTGGTAAAGTTTGGTTTGTTTTGTTTTACGGCATATCAACCTCAGTGGGTCATTTAATGCCGATAAAGTTTTGAAATAAATCAATTCTTAATAGATAATACAATTTTTTTAATAAATACGTTTTTCTATTTAACCCATAGATGGGACCCTAACAGGTACTACCACTCCGGGTCAGAGTGGACCAGGGAGCAATGGTGATGAAGGGGTGCTCCACATTCCCCAAACTTCCAAAACTGGAACCTCACCATCAGATAGAGTTTATCGTCATTCCCAGGACATGTAGACCCGCAGCGACCGCCTTCTAGCACCCATATGATAAAAAGGGATTGGGGCTTGCCATAAGGGCAATAGGGCTGTGAAAATCATATAGGTGCTATGGCTTGACGTGACCAGCCGATTGATCGGAGGGGGCCTCTCCGACCGCCCGTCTAGCCCAAGATAGGGCCAAAGTGGAGTATTGCATGTCATGAACTGCTCATGAAACTGGTAAAGGCTTCAGTCGATAAAGGGAAGTTCTTTTATTACATTTTGTAAATTTTACAGATCAAAAATTTTATTTCTAATGGCTTTTTTTTTTTTTTGGGGGGGGTATTATAAGTTTGTATCTTTCTGCGTAATTTGAGCCGTTTTAATCAATAATGGAAACTGTTGTGGCCTGGTTAGGGGCCAGAATAAAGTCACAAGAAAGAAAATGAGTTAAACAAATATATTAACAAAGAACAGTAGTACAAGCATATACAAATGAGAAGGTTTCTCGCGAGGCGGTCGATCAACTGTCCGAGCAGACCACTGGAATATTGACTTTCGCCTTCATGCGTGCGTGGTAAATTACCATAACACCCAACCCGATTATCGTTCAGTTCTGTCGGATGTAAAAAGTCACCAGAGAAATTGTCCTTTATTAGTAAAATAAAATCACCCCAAAATTTTCGCGCATAGGTTTCTTGCATGGAGAATTAATTAAATAAGTTGTATGTGAGTAAAACACGTATAAAACGGAAATAGCTCCGAATTAAAATTAGCCAATGAGATTACAGATTTTCCCTGGAATGTAACCATCAGCTGATGTTATTTGTGTTTATGAAATAAAAAAAAGTAATTGGAAAGCGACCCTCAAAACAAAACAAAAAAATCCCTTTACTAAAGTAAACAATTTTTTTTTCTTCAGGAAAAATTAAAAAAAAAAAATGAATAGTATTTCGTATACATGTGACAACAAGCCACACATATTGAAAAAATAAATGCTTATTGTTCATATGTAATATAAAAAAATTGAAAAACACAATTTCATAGTGTTGAGTTCGTCTACGCGATCGAAGCACTAGTAAACAATAAATATTTATGTTTTTTAGAAGTGTGACTTGTAACATGTATGCGAAATACTATTATTTTTTATTTGTTCTAAAAAGGGTAATAAAGGACTATTTGCTCGTAAATTCCTACCATAAAATAAACTGAACCCTCATTTATGTCTGTGTTTTTACAATAAATGTTTTATTTTTCTTGTACCCGTTATTTCATAATATTAAATATATTTTATTTATTTATTTTATTATTCAGTTCAATGTTTATATTCTAAAAGTTTTTATTTTGTGAGAATGTTTAGTTTTAAAGTGGGGGCTCGTTTTACAATTTAGGCATAAATTGGATCCTCCTTTTATGACCGTAATTTTGTTTTTTCGTCGACGATGATTAAAATCTGACGTTTTTATTTTAGAGTACCAAAGCCAAAAAGAAAAGAAATAACAACAACAACAACAAATGGTAATATTCAACTTTTTACTCGTAAATTCCTACCATAAAATTAGACTTAGGCATTTTATGGTAGGAATTTACGAGTAAAATGTTGAAGTGTATTAGTTTTTATACGTATTTTATATACTTAGTTTTTATACGTATTTTACTACAAATTAGCCCGTTTAAATGGTACTTTTGGCATAATTTTAATGAATTACTTGCGAATTTTGGTTATTAGTCTTTTTTGATTTTTTCTTAATAATTACGTTAAAATTATTTTGATAGGTGGTTCGGCTACGTAAATCGAAAACTAAGCCTCTTTTTACGCTTGGGACTGTAGCCTACTGCTTCTAAGTATTAAATCCTCTTTGGGTTAGCGACGATAATATCCACCATTTCCCTTTTTTGTATTGCCAAGTACTGTTGAGTTGAACAAAGTGTGACGAAAATAGGATTTTTGAGCGTCCAATATTGAATCAATAACTGTTGAGAATTCACACGTAGTATTTTGGGGCCCTCAAAGGTCCTTGTCGCCAAATTGCTGTGGCCATGTTAGGGGTTAGAATAAAAACACAAGAGAGGAAATGAGTTAAGCAAATATATTAACAAAGAACTGAATTTATTACTTTTTTTTCCAGAAAAAGCTTGTGAAGAAGATACCACCAGGTAAGCAGATATGCTCTTTTGTATAACGATTATCGCCGTAGAAAATGGATACGGCGACCTGGGTTCAAATCCTACACGGGTATGTATAAAATTTCCCCTACCACTAATACCATTGGAAAAGGTATTCATCCAACTATTCCTTCCTTTATATTAGGATAGGCTGGGCTCTTTAACGTTGGTATGGTAACCAGTCTAAGAGAAAGAGGACTACAACAGTCTCCATTATAAGATACTCCGATCCCTTCCTAAACTGGTCGAGACGAGGTCAAATACATGGACCAGAAAACAAGAAGACTGATGACGATACATAAGGTCATCATCATCATCATATCATCATCATCATGTCGCGTAAGCAGCACGGATATCCATGACAATCTCTCGACAACCTTCCCTATCATTCATTGCCCCTCGGAAGTATTCTGTGCAGCAACCAGCATCCTCGCATAGTTGGTCAATGTAGGTTCTTGGTGGGCGGCCCACATGAGCATGTCCATGTGCTGGCTTCTACAGGAGAACGTCGCTTATGAGCTCGTCCTTGCTTCTCCCGCAGTGTCCTGCATGCCTAGTCCGTCTCACTCGGATGGTTTGTGATATGGGGGGGGGTCAGGTGGCCATACAGCTGCTTCCTTGTGGGGTGCTGTTTCCACGACTTGTTCAAGACTGCACACAGCATTCTTGTGCAGCTTCCATCTAGCTTATTCTGAAGGGGCTTTGTTAGGGTCCAAGTGGTGCAGTCATACAGCAGTACTGGTATAACTACAGCAAAAATGATAGCGATAAAAAGCGGAGGGTGGGGTGGGATACTTACCAGCATGGATAATTTATGAAATAAGTGGGATGTAATAATTGATTATATATATATATATATATATATATATATATATATATATATATATATATATATATATAAAGGAGTTGTGTCTGTTTTTATATGTATGTGTCAACTTATAACTCAGAAAAGAGATGTCATCGAGCATTAAAATCATGCATACTCTTTAATATGTTTATAATAAGGACAACTACAAAATATATTTTTTTGATTTTTACCGATTAAATGATATAATTAAATAATTAAAAATCAGACGATTTGTATATCTCCATAAGTACAAAAAATTAAACTAATTGGATAAAAAAATCTTTTAGATATTTTAAATGTAAACCAAAATATGTAATACGAAAAATTTTATATTTTTGATTCTTACCATCTTTTAATCGTTACATTTTTATAGGTTAAAATAGAAAATAGATTAAACGAATTCGTTTTTATTACTTTAACACAACAGGTACCGTATTTGACGGCATATAGGATGCACTTTTTTTCCAAAATGTTGGCTCAAAAATTGCCCTGCGTCTTATACATCGTAGGTGAAGTTTGAGACCTCCCGTAGGCCTAGGCTAATCGTCTCTATGATGCTCACTAACCCAGCTTACGATCAGTACTTTTACCTACCTTAAACTCCATGCATCTTTGTTTTATTGCTGGTATTGTTATAATCAAGGTTAACAGGAGCGTATATATTTACAATATATACTTAAATACACTAAAAACATTTTTTCCTGAATCTGACCTGCTGAAATGGAGGTGCGTCTTATATGCCGTCAAATACGGTACAGATTCTAAAATAGAAATGTGTAATAGGGGACAAGTACCCATATACTTGTTTTTTGTTTTTTGTAGGCTGTTATTTCCTTGATATGTTTAAGACAGCACGCAGCATTTGGTATTAAATGACTCGAAAAGGCTTGATATGCCGTAAAACAAAACAAACAATCAAAAGTATTTAAGGGAGAACAGAATCCCTACAAATTCTGCTCTCAAGCAGTTCAGTAGTTTTTCTTATCAGCAATATTTACCCCCACCCCCACCCGTTGCGCATGACTAGGATATGACACATGGTCAATTTATTAAGCAGAGTTTGACAGGCTTGAATTTAATTTATGAATTTGAAAATCTTATTATAAAATATCTATGGCAATCCATGCTTTTCCTATGTGTATATTGACATCGTTTTCTGCAGATGAGATAATACTACCTAGGTATGTGAACTGGTTTACTAATTCAAAAGACCCGCTTTCTGCAAATGAGATATTACTACCTAGGTATATGAACTGGTTTACTAATTCAAAAGACCCTTTGTGTAGCTTGCCGCTTTCTGTACATGAGATATTACTACCTAGATACATGAATTGATCTTCTAATTTGTGTGAGTTTGTATAATTTTTCAGGTTGGTAACTCTGATTGAAAATATACCGTGAATAATACACTCACTATATTCTCCTGCAGAAGCATAAAGCTCCGACCAAATAAGGATATGGGATATATATATATATATATATATATATATATATATATATATATATATATATATATATATATCAGTCATCCACAGACGGATCGAAACCCGACAGAATTTTCGTCTGTTAAGTTCCTTACCCTTGCGGCTATCAACGGCCGTCAGTCTAGGGTGAACAATTAATTACTACATACTTTACGGCGGTATGTTTTTACAATCACCAGAGAACCCAAATCTGTAAATAGACGGGTAACAGCTAATGCCAAACGGTGAAGTTACAATTAATGTCTCCCCACAGTGCTCAACGATGGGAGTGGGAAGCATATATATATATATATATATATAATATATATATATATATATATATACCAACCCCTCCGTTCAATTAGGATGCAACACAAGGTGAATTTCTTAAGCGGTGTTTAACTGGTTTGAATTCAGAGTTTTCCTTCTCCTCGAAGCCAAGGTTAAAAAGCCCAGTCTGTCCTACTATTTACACATAGCTGGAGGGAGAATAGTTGGATTCATATCTTTCCCAAGGGTATTAGTGCTATGTGGATTTCAAACACATTAGTCCAGGATTTGAACTCGTCTCACCATGCCCATCTTCTATGAAGATATCTATTACACCGCGCACCTTCCTATAGAAGGTATTGCTCAGAAGTATTTGAACAAGAACAGAACTATAAACATTCTGCTCTTTTGCAGAAATTTAAATCCATACATGAATATATCCGCGTGCATAAATAATAAACGTTTTTAACGATGTTTTTTTTCTGCGCGCCCAAAGCCGCCATTATATTTACTTTTATTTCTACAAAGCTCTGGATTTTTGTCAACAGAAGTTTATTTTTTTGTGACGTGAGTTCAACTTCAAGCGGATGGTGTATTTAATCAAAACAGTTGGCCCTTTTGTCAGCTTCCTTGATCACAGAGGCTAAAAAAATCGTTCCTCTATCCACTGTTGCCTGGATTCACTGGCTAAAACGGTCTTATGTAGCTCAATGCGATTCTGTTACTGGCCCTCTGGTGTCAAAATTGAGCACGAAGGGAGGCAACTGCACCATCAAAGAATGACGTCTTTCTTGTTCGGATTCTGGGTGGAGATTAAAAGAGACTTCAGTGAACTGGCCCTGAGCCAGATTAATTTCTACGAAGTCCCTAGGAAGTTAACATAAATAAAAAAAACGAAAATGACTAAAGAATTTGCATAGAATTTCTGAAATTTGAGAAAGCCAAAAATTGAAAGAGTAACTCACAAACAAATATTTAGTTCAGAAAGTACAGTCGCAGTTTTATTAACTTTAATTATTTATCCGTTTATTTATCAGGTTTTCTCGAACAGTGGGCCAGAGCTGAAGCCTCAACACATTTTGTTGTGTCAACTGAAATGGCGATCCCATATGTCTTTTCGATATTGCGTACTGTCATAGGAATTTTGGATTGTTTCGATGTCATAGATATCTATCGGTGGCTGTTTTGCTGACTCATCAATAGGCTCTAGTACGGCCACCTGCCCCATATCACCCAAACCATCTGAGTAAGACGGACTAGACACGCAGGACACTGCTGGAGAAGCAAGGACGAACTCATAAGTGCCGTCTTCCTGTGGAAGCTAGCACATGGGCAGGCCAGTGTGGGCCAACCAGTTCTGTGCGGATACTGGATGCTGCTTCGAGGACCTCCCGAGAATGATGAGTGTTTGGGGCGGACGGAGAGAGATTGTCGTGGATATCCGTGCTAACAGCGCAACATGATGATGATGATGATTTATCAGGTAGTTTCGTTGTTTGTATTTTATGGCATGTCAACACTTGTTGGGTTATTTACTGCCAAAGACGTTTTGTTCTATTGATGCTTGAATTTTTTTAAAACTCAACACATTTTTTTAAAACTCATTCTTTCCTATTTAACATATAGATGGGACTGGAGTAATGGTGATTTAAGGAGTTCTACACACTCTCCTCAGAGCTACAGAAATGAATTTTAACATCATACTCAGGACACCCCAAAGACCGCCTTCTTACAAATATATGATAAAAAGGACTGGGGCTTGCCATAAGGGCAATAGGACAAAGGCAATCATATAGGTGCTATGGCTTGATGTGGCCAACCGATTGAGCGCCCGTCTAGCTTAAATAAAAACCAAAGTGGAATGTTGTATTCATGGACTGCTTAGCTGCCAGGGTTCTATCCTTAAGCATCACGAGTTGGCTTCATTGGGGGGAGGGTTCGTGTATCTTCTGCGCCAGCCAAAAGGGTGATAAGCAATCTGAGTCGTACGTGCCAGATTAAGCAATCCTTATGAAATAGCTGCCTTATACGAACGATCAAATCACTCTAAAAGCACCGGATTCCATCGTTGGATGCGCGTGGTGTAATTGTTGCGGTGAAACGAGTTCAACCTGTTGAATTCCGCTTAAGAAATTTACCTTGTGTCACAACCTAATCATGCGTAGGGGGGTTGATATATATATATATATATATATATATATATATATATATATATTGGTTTGTTGGTTGGTTTTGAAGGCTGTCACAATGCGAGTGTAAAGAAAAAAGAAGGTAACTATGATGTTTTTTGTTAACCTGTCATTTATTTCTCAATATTTCGGGAAGAGATTCCCATCCTCAGAAGAATACTGGAACTGAAGTTGTCTTAGCGGCTGCTACATTCGTTCTGCCTTGGGTCTTCCAAATTCAGTGTGTGTATGTGTATGGTTGGGGTGCTTGCTTATGTGTGTGTTTGTGTGTGTAAGTGTGTGTGTGACTGAACGCATAATCTCATCCGGCCTGTACTGCCACAACCTCACCTCTTCTGATATACACCAACTTCTATCCATTATCGTAAATAACACTTACTTCACTTTTCAAGAACGGACATTCAAACAGATAAAGGGCCTGCCGATGGGATCCAGTCTATCGGGCCTGCTGGCTATCAGCTACATGGACAGACTTGAGCGCCAAGCACTTGACTATGCCGCTCTTGTGCCTTCTTCACCAGATACATAGATGATATACTCATCCTCACATCTTCCTATGAAGAAGCCAACAAAATCACAACAACATTCAACAACATAGACAAAAACATACATTTTACCATAGAACACCCTGACTGCACAGGAGCGTTATCACTGTTGGATTTCCGGCTTAAAATACTAGATAAGGGTGGAATCCACACCGAATTCTACAAAAAACCGGCCAGCAGGGACTTGTTCGTCCACCACAAATCGGCCCTTCCCCTTGGTGCAAAGACCGGATACATAAAGAACGAACTTACCCGTATCCGGAACAAATGCAGCAGGAGCAGGACCAGATCACACACACCACACACTTCATGTCCATACTGAAGGCCAACGGTTACCCCACTTCAGTCACAAAGCGACTGAAACCAACAGAAGGCCGAAAAAGCCACATCACTTCTAACACCTGCTTTCTAAGGCTACCACATTTCAACGAGAGTATAACCGCAGCAATACGCAAGGCGATCCGGAAGGAAGGCCTGGACATACAACTCGCCCATTACGGACCTTCACTTCGGAGACAACTCTCCAAGAACCAACATAGGTACACCAATAATTGCACACTGGCGAACTGCCCTATCCGCGACACAGGTATGTGCCATGAATTTAATGTAGTATACCGCACACAATGCGAAAAATGCAACCACTTCTACATAGGCAGTACCACCAGACATCTACACATTAGGATCAAAGAACACTTACACACACAAGCATCCACATTCCGCAAACACTTAATTAAGTGCAACAACACGGAGAGAAGCATCACAGTCAAAATAGAGGCCAAAGAAAGAAATCTGGGTAACCTCCGAATTAAAGAGGCATTATTAATAGCTAAACTGCACCCAGAGATCAATAACAGAACCGAACTCAGCGCAGAGTTCATAATACAATAAACCCACAATCAACGCGCACACATACATGTATATGCACTCACACACATACAACATACACCCACTTATGCAATAGAGAATTTATAACGCAACGAATCTACTATGAGAAGACAAACGAAAAAAAACACGCACCCACACCAACAGACCAGTATACACACACTCGAGCTAATGCACTAGTCTTTTAACAAATATGATTTACTCTGATCACTGATATTTTGACTAGATAATTGACTTTACATTAAAGAATATGAATTCCCTTGCTAATCTCCTAATAATTAATTCATGTGACCAGGCCGTGTAACCTCCTAAAACTCAACCCAGCACACACTAGAAATACTTTTACAAGAACAAAACAAGTAAGAGATTAAATATATATATGTATAATAATAATAATAATAATAATAATAATAATAATAATAATAGAAAAATAAGTAAATAAATAAATAAAACAATTCATAAAATAAATAGACAAATGGATATATACTAAAACGAATAAATAAATAAAATAAAACTAAAAATATATATAATATATATAAAAAATAACTAATAATATAAATAAATAAATAAACAGTAAAATAAAAAGTAAATAAAACAAAATAATTTGAAATGAAATAAGATAAATATAATGCTAAAAAATAAAAAACAAAGCAGAATAGAATCTAGCTGACCCTTTAATCGCAATTTTAATAAAATTAAGTTCATTCTAAGCTCCTAAAACCAACACACACACACACACACACACACACACACACACACATATATATATATATATATTAATGTACATGTACAAAGCACACACACTATAAATAACACACACATACATTAATGTACAGGAAATAGGCATACACGCCCACATATACACACACACACACACACACACACACACACACACTCATGGTGTTAGGACTGACCAGATACGCCGCCTGATAGGCAGTAAATCCACACACCCGCACCCATAAACAATCAAGCAATATCTGGAATGTTAGTCTCAGACACATAGCAATAAAAAGAGATCAGATGATCCTGTTAATAAGCAAACAAACAAAAAAAAAAAAAAAAAAAAAATAAATAAATAAATAAATAAAATAAAATAAAATAAAACCTTGCTTAGAGGCGATACAAATCTGGAATAGTAATAAAATAAAATAAAAAGAAATGATCAGACACACATACATAAGCACCACGCACACACACATACGCTTACATTTACACACACAAGCACGCGCACACACACACTTACACACACAAACACACACATAAGCAAGCACCCCAACCATACACATACACACACTGAATTTGGAAGACCCAAGGCAGAACGAATGTAGCAGCCGCTAAGACAACTTCAGTTCCAGTATTCTTCTGAGGATGGGAATCTCTTCCCGAAATATTGAGAAATAAATGACAGGTTAACAAAAAACATCATAGTTACCTTCTTTTTTCTTTACACTCGCATTGTGACAGCCTTCAAAACCAACCAACAAACCAATATATACACAATGCTTCAAGCAAATTACAAAACCCTTTTATATATATATATATATATATATGAAAAGTCGTCGGGGTGGCCTAAAGTCAGTATCAGCCAGACAGCCTTTCACTATCGCTAGACCAAGGAGATTGTTTTTTTACGTCTGAGTTGGAGCGCCACACATTCCATCAAATCCTTAGTTTACCGCACAGATATATATATATATATATATATATATATATATATATATATAAGCAACCTCATCATGTGTGACAGCTTAGTAAATATCAATTACTTCATTGTTGTTTCAAATATGAACTTTTCCTTGCTGCGGTAGTTATTTACTAAGCGTAGCTTAGTTGTGGCACCAGGCTGCACGCACGAGGCACCCAATGGGAATCGAACTCACAATGGTTTTCTAATCCAGAATGCTAACCATTACACCATAACAAGTTCACTAAAAACATTTAATTTTCCAAATTTATTACGCCAAAGAAAAATATAAAAAATAAACATTAAAACATATTACACTACATAATTTATTACATTCTATCCTGTTATATTTGTTTATAATACCTTGCAATTTTTCTTATTTAAAAAAATCGTAACAAACAAAAAAGGTGTTTTATGAGGTTGGTGAAACGGATTAATGGCATTTCAGTTTATTTCAATGGGGAAAATTGATTTGATATACGAGGATATACGAAAAAATTGAGTTACGAAGGAACGGATTAAACTCGCAAATCAATGTACCATTATATGGTATTGCTCGCTGGGGTATGGATAATAACCATAATGAATACTACACGGACAAAACTTATGGAATTAGTAAACTTAAGTTTACAGACAGGATTATGGTGCCTGCTGAGTGGTATGTGACCCGGATTCTAAGAAGTTCCCTAACATGCAACCTAACATGCACTTCGACCGTTACTTGGGATGGACAGGCGGTCGGAGATTTTTGCTCATATTCATTAAGATAAAACCAAACAATTAGAAATCAATAATACTAAGCACATATTTATTAAAATCAAATTATTAATATCAATATGCAAATTAGCATTCCCGTTTACACTGTAAACCGCTATTTTGTTGTATATATAAATACAATTGCATGTTATTAGAATGCAGATATTTCCAACATATCGGACTTCCGGTTTCGACCGGGGGTCCAGTGAGCTTCGGCCGCTGGACCTTACAAGTTAATAGTGTCGAACCAGGGGGCTATCCCCCCCGGCAATACGTACCCTCTTGACTTAACAGGTACTACCACTCCGGGTCAGAGTGGACCAGGGAGCAATGGTGATGATGAAGGGATGCTCCACATTCCCCAAACCTCAAAACTGAACCTCACCATCAGATAGAGTTTAATGTCATTCCCAGGACATGTAGACCCTCAGTCACCGCCTTCTAGCACCCATATGATAAAAAGGGGTTGGGGCTTGCCATAAAGGCAATAGGGTTGGGAAAATCATATAGGTGCTAGGGCTTGACGTGACCAGCCGATTGATCGGAAGGGGCCTCTCCGACCGCCCGTCTAGCCCAAGATAGGGCCAAAGTGGAGTATTGCAAGTCATGAACTGCTCATCCACCTTAAGCATCACGGGTCGCCACCCACGCCCAACAGGTGGTCCCATTGGGGGAGTTTTACACCTCTGCAGAGGTGCAGTCGGTGCATTCTAACGCCCCACCGACAGGGCGGTTGATTGCCCTGGCCGTATTCTTCAAATTGCTCTTATGGAAAACACCAAAACCTTTTTATCCTCTTGGGACTAGAAAGGTGGTGGTTGAGGGTCAACCAACAGTTTATTGATACATATTGGTATTTCAGTCTCGGAAGACTATAATAAAGTTTTTGTGCCTCTGAAGTAACAGTGCCTCCTGTGACAGTGAAGTCCGATGTTTGAAAAACATTCTCGACCACAGATGAAGGCTGACCTTGAAGATATTGATGTGCCGGTGCTTTGTTGCCGCTGCTTTCATCTAGATCTCTTAGCTTCATGGTGTATTATTAATACATACGCAGTTGTTTTTCTAATTTATTGATACATATGAAGTTAATAAAACTTTACCAGTTTGTTAGGACACATGAGGTTAATAAAAAAATCTTGCATAAAATTTATTTCTACCAATTTAGTGTTCTGCGTATGACGCTAAACTGCATCTAGTGGTGAGATTCCAATTCGGAAGCTGGGGAGAGTGGAGTATCCCTTTATTTCCATTACTCCCAGGTCCACTTTGACTCAGAGTAGTAGTACCTGTTATAGTCCCATCTATGGGTCAAATAGATCTGTTTGCAAATCAATGAAAATTAATTCTACTAACTTATTCATACACTTGAAGTTAATGAAAATCATTTATGCCAATTTTTTAATACCCGTCAAGTTAATGAAAAACATTACATGATAATTATTTCAACCAATCTATCAGCCCTGTCGGCTGGGACAGTAGAATACACCTACTGCATCTCAGCAGAGGACGAAGCCCCACCCCTCCCCCATAATGAGGCCACGAGTTAACCGTGGGTGGCGACCTTTAATGCTTGAGGGTGGAATTTTGGTGGCTGAGCGGTCCATGACATGCAACACTCCACTTTGGCTTTACTTCATCTAGACGAGCGGTCGGAGAGGTCCATTTTGATCCATCGGCTGATCACGCCAAGCCTTAGTTTAGGCCATATTGAATGAAGAAACGTAATATTTTTGTACTTTAAAAAGAAATCACGCAAAAAAGAAATAACGAACATAAAAAGTTGTTACAAAGAAAAACACTTAATTTAAAGATCAAATTATCCGACTGGAAAAAAATTACTCACCGTTATCATGAAAAATAAATAAAACATTCCATTTTTTTACAATGGGTTCAGTTTCTTTATTGATATTTTTTTTAGCCGAATTCTATATTCATGGTTCTTTTACTAAAAAAAAACTTCTGATAGAATTATTCAGACTTTTATCTTTATAGAAAAAAAGTAAAAATCATTTTTTGTCGGTTTAATTTTTCATATTCCATAACTATGGGTTATGACACTGGGTGTGACACTAAACTATATCCAGTGGAGGTACTCGTTGTATAATGGTTTTCGTTGTAAGTAATCGACACGCTGACACAAATCAAATTCCTGGACGAGGCTGTTTGCATTTTACATGTGCTAATACCTTTAGAAAATATATGCATCATTTTTTTCTCAATCCAGCTAAGGGTAAATTGTATGGCAGACTAAGCTCTTTAACCTTGTTATGCGACCAGTCTAGGAGAAGGAAAACTCTGAATTCCAGCCTCCGCTTAGAAATTTACATTGTGTCACATCCTACCTGTGCGGGGGTGTTGCTATATATATATATATATATGGTGGTGAGACTGTATGCATATATATAATAGTTTAATTGTTATCGTGTGTAGGTACCCGATGAGGATTAAGTTCAATACAGGATAAATTATCTATGAGACTAGCTAGGTACCCACTGTCCTGTGATAATACAACCAGAGTTATTCAGTAAGCAAATCAAAGGATTGTGCTAGGCCACAAGTTTAGGGCACTCAGTGAGGATTGACTTTACTACAAAATGTTGTGTGGGTCTGGCTTGTTAAAATACTAAACGGTGAAATACTGATTGATTGATTAATTTCAACAGCACGTCAATCTGTCCAGGGTTATTTTATACCAAGCAGTAAATTGTGAGGGATGGTCAGATTTATTGTTATGCTTTTTTCCAATGATTTTTCTTGTTTTTGACTGTATGTTGTCTGCATTTGTTTGTTGTTTCATGGTTTCAAAATCCCTTTGAGGAGTTTATAAGGAAAATCAAGTTTATGCTATATTGTTAGTTTGGTTTGGTTTGTCAACCCTTGTTGGGTTATTTTATACAAAAGACATTTTGTTCTATTCGTGCTAGATGTGTATTCAACATTTTTTTAAAACTCACATTCTTTTTTTAACACATTTTTAAAACTCATTTTGCCCAATTCAATCCATATATATAACCCTAACAGGTACTACCACCCCGGAACAGAGTGATGGCAATGAAAGGGTACTCCACATTCCCCAGAACTGCAGAATTGGAAATTCACCACAAGATGCAGTTTAACGTCATATCCAGGACATTAACACACTCAGACACAGCCTACTAGCACATATACGATGAAAAGAGTTAAGTGTGTACCATATGGAAAATAGGGTTGGGGAAATCGTACCAGCCGATTGATCGAAGAGGGCCTACGACCGCCTGTCTATCCCATGGACTGCTCAGCCATTAGGATTCTGTCCAACATCACGGGTCGCCACTTGCTAACAGATGGCCCCACTGGGAAGATCTTACCCCCATGCATAGGTGCAGTCACTGTATTTTTCTGCCCCAGCCGACAAGGTGGTTGTTTGTTGGTAAATGGTTAGGGGATCACTTTAAAGGATAAGATTATAGGGTAAAGTTCAAGTTCATGTTATATTTTTTGGTATTATTTTATTTATTTCAGGAAGAACAAAATATCATCTATACTGACATTTTTAAAGATATCTCTCATGTTGTTTGCCTTATAAATAGTCAACTGAAATTTGTACAAATTCAATCGAAAAAAAGACATTTCCTAAATGTGCGGCGGTTGTTAAAAGTTTTATATAAATTTGTCCATAAGATGGGGAAGGGAGCATGTGAAATATCTACATTAATTTGCCAACAAAAAAGAAACAAAAGCATGTCTCGGAAAATATCGAAGTTGGACCCGAAATTCGCCTGACACTCGGGCAGCCCATGTGGTTAGCAAGATAGATTAGCAAACCATTGTTCGTTCGATTCTCACTGGGTGCCCCATACATCTGGCCTTCTGCCACACCTAAGCTAAGCTTAGTAAAAAAAAAACTATACCCTAGATTTTTGGCCACCTCACGTGGTGTGATGGTTAGCAAGCTAGTTTAGCTGACCATTTTTAGTCAGTCCGATTTTCACTGGTCCCCCATATTAGAACTAGCAAACATATGCGTTCTCCGGTCGTAAGCATTTAAGTTTTAATATAATGAAATATATTAAACCAGAAAGACTAACGAAATTAAATAAGAACAAATATAAAAAGATTACACTTGTTTTAGTTATATTTTAATTGTTTTTTATATAAAATCATTCATACGATTAATTTTAATACGTTGGAGAATAAAAAAATAATATTAAAGATCAATAACACCAAGTAATAATTTATTAAACTCGGGTTTGTTAAAGCCAGTATGCAAATTGACCACACCATATATTATATAAACCTTTATTTCTTAATTATATATTAGACACGTGGCAGGATTTTAAACGCACTAATAACATGGGTTGTTTTAAGGCAAATCTAACTGAGATTTTCATAGAGACATCGTTAATGAATGAGATTTATTCTATGTATTATGGACTATAAAATAAATACTCATTGATAAAATTACGCAATTACTGAGAATATTGTGACATGGTTTTGGTTACAGACTGACAGTCACCGAATCTCCATTACAATAAGATGTGTTTAACAGCAAATTCTATTATTGATATTTACTAAGATAGTCTTAGTTTTACATGAAACACTCGTGCAGTAGTCTTCCCACAACTCTATTTGTCTAATGTTGCTCTCGGGTAAGAACAGTAGTGATGCTATTTAAACTCTGACTGGGAGATGAAGGCTTTCCAAAGGTATTAGCCTGAAAGAGAACTTAATAGCACGACTGGAGTTTGAACTGGTTTACTACGATCTCACAGGTATTATACTCAGCAACAAATGAGGATTGACTTCACAACAATATTGTCTTCGCCCTGTCGGCTGGGGCAGAAGTATACACTGGCTGCACCTCTGCAGAGGAGTTAAAATCCCCCAATGGGGCCAACTATTGGCGTTGAGTAGTAACCCATGATGATTAAGGACGGTATCCCGGTGGCTGAGCACTCCACTTTGGTATTTGCTCAAGCAAGACATGCGACCAGAGAGGCTCCCTCCTCTCAATCGGCTAGATTTCAAAAGCTAAAACCTGTAAGATTGTCCCAATCCTATTGCCCTTATGGCAAACCCTTTCTATCACATATATGCAAGAAGGCGGTGGTGGAGGGTCTTAGTGTCCTGGGTATGACGTTAAACTGCATCTCATGGTGAGGTTCCAATTCTGTAGTTCTGGGGAGTGTGGAGTACTCCATTGCCATCACCCACATGTCACCACATGTCTGTTAGGCAGTGGGGGAGGGTCTTAGTGTCCTGGGTATGACACAGCGGTAGTATCTGTTAGGGACCCATATATGAGTTAAATAGGAAAAAAGATTAAAGTTTTAAAAAGTTTTAAAGTTTAAAAAAAATTTTAAGTTTAAAAAATTGTTTAAAAGCATTGTTTTCGCATAAAATAACTCAACAAAGGTTAACATGCCGTAATTGTCAGTGAGACGAGCTTCATGGTAAAGTTCCAGTTCTGTAATTCTGGGTAGTGAGGTGTACTCCATTGCTATCATCACGAGCCCACTCTGCACCGGAGTGGTAGTATCTATTAGGGTCCTACATATGAGCTAAATAGGAAAAAAAATGAAAGTTAACATCTTTTTTAAGTTTTAAAAAATTGTTTTAAAAACAATGTCAGCGGCATAAAATAATCCAAAAAGGTTGACATGCCGTAATTCTCGGTGAGATGAGCTTTTTAGGTCTACATGTCCTGGGAATGACGTTAAACTCTATCTGATGTTGAGGTTCCAGTTCTGGAGGTTTGGGGAATGTGAAGCTACCCTTCATCACCATTGCTCCCTGGTCGACTCTGACCCGGAGTGGAAGTACCTGTTAGGGTCCCATCTATGGGTTGAATAGAAAAACATGTTTATAAACAAAATTGTATTATGCATAAAGAATAAATTTATTTCACAACTTTGTCGGCATTAAATGACCACCGAGGTTGATATGCCGTAAAACAAACCAAACCAAACCAAACCAAACGGGCTTTTTAAACTACTCCTTGATGGTAAAATACTGTGATTGGTATTCACTAAGGTTGTCTTAGGTTGACATCAGTCTGGCGTAGTACAGTCTTCCCACTACTTTTATTTTTTGTCTTATTTTGCACTGGGGTAAACTTGGCAAATATTTGTAATGCTTGTGTGCGTGTGTGCCATGTTGAGTGTTATATACTTAGTACGTAAATGTCTTATCAGACGGTGAAGTCGTTAGTGATAATAAGGAGATCAGTGTCGATTGTAGGCTTTGTTGTTACCGACGCCGATTCTTGTAGAAGAGGTTTTTATCTGAAAA
>CM042154.1:47322533-47325033 GCA_023376005.1 Doryteuthis pealeii
ATGATATATATATATTATATATATATATATATATATATATATATATATATATATATATCATCAGAGTGCGCTGGCAGCACGGATATCCATGATAATCTCTCACCAACTAACGCTATCGGCCATGGCCCTCAGAAGGTCCTCTGTGCAGCATTCAGTATCCCCACAGAGCTGATATATGTAGGTCCTTGCTGGACGGGCCACACTGCTGTGTCTATATAGAGGTTTCCAGAAGAGAACATCACTTATGAGTTCGTTCTTGCTTCAGTGTTCAGCATGTCTTGTTCGTCTTACGTGAATTGTTTGTGTGATAGTAAGTAATTGTCCATAAACCTGTTTGGGGTGTTGTTTCCACGATATGTTTAAGACAGCACACAACATTCTTGTGCAACATTCGTCTATATTATTCTTTAGGCCCTTTGCTAGGGATCAAGTGGTGATACAACTATGGCTAAGAATTTCCGCTTTAACCTGCCTTTTAACTCTGTATGTTGTGTAACTAAATGTTATTTTGAATGAATTGACTTGTCTTTGTCCTATCGAATATTCTGTGTTAGATTACCCTCTCTTGCACAACCAAATGCATAATAAGAACCACTACAAAATAAAAACACACCCTCCGGGCGATGTATAAATAGATTTTTGAAACATGTTGTCTTGGGAGTAAAAAATTCAATGTCAGCGAGTTTGTACCCTAAGTAAGTAAAATCATCAAATTCATTAAAGGATTAAAAAATAAAACAATTTGAAATGTAAACTTTAAATATGTATTAAAATAAAACAAACTATATACAGATATATAATACCAGTCATGTATTTATTAAAACTTGTTTTAAAAAACAATGAGGACTGTCTAATGTTGCATGTTCAAATTTTGAGTGTATTTATTCTATGTTATAACAATTTTGGGTAATGTGACGTAAGCAGTGACGTAATTTTTGTTACAGACAAAAACCGGAAGCGAATCTCCATTATTAATAGAAGATATGAGTTAACACCTCGTGGATTCTTATATTACTATAAATCTTCTTGCTATAGTTTTCTTTACGGGACGGGGTTGGACGGGACGGGGTTGGACGGGCCGGGGATCCCTAACAGTTGCCCTATTCAGAAGTCCTACAAATGTAAAGTAAGTAAAGTCGTCGGGGCGGCCTAATGTCGGTATCAGCCAGACAGCGAGGAGGTCTATCCCCTTTTCACTAGCGCTAGACCAAGGAGATTGTGTTTTGTCATCTGAGGTGGAGCGCCACACCTACCATCAGCTCCTTACTTTACTGCACAGATCCCTGTGCTACTCATACGCTGAGTTGGTGAGGATCGGAATCGAACTAGAAACCATGTGGTTTCTAGCCGAACGCTCTACCGACTGAGCTAACCCGGTGTATTTTATTCAAATTTAATAACTTCCGATTTTAATTTCACTTCAAACATAATCTTTAACATGCCCGTTAGTCCAAGAAATGTTAGTTTACCTACATATGGGAGTGACGGGTTAGCTTAGTCGGTAGAGCGTTCGACTAGAAACCACAAGGTTCCTAGTTCGATACCGGCCCTCACCAACTCAGCTTATGAGTAGCGCAGGGATCTGTGCGGTAAGAAGCTTATGGTAGGTGTGGCGCTCCACCTCAGAGGCATAACCAATCTCCTTGGTCTAGCGCTAATGAAAAGGGGATAGACTCCTCGCTGATTGGCTGATACCGACTTTAGGCCACCCCGATTACTTTATATATTTATGAGGTAAGCAGGAATTCCAGGTCTATTTTTCATTTGTTTTGATTATTTTTCGAGGTTTTCGGATGTAGGGTGTGCCTTATTTGAGATATCGGTAGCTAGATTTCCTCTGATGTAATCAGTCGGTGCTTAAGTCTAGATTAAAAAAGGATATCTATCTATATATGTATCACACAAGCATTTGACGGAAATAGGGGAAAAAAGGTGAAGTCGACGTTATAACGTTTCGGTTTTTAGCAAACCTTCATCAGCACCTTATTTTAACGTATGCGAATTTAATCATGTGGCAGGGACCATAGGAAAAAATAGATTATCAATTTATTATTTTTCAAGATCTAAACAATTAAAATACTTGTAAAATCTATGTTGAAATCAATCAAAGAGTAAGTGACACAGAAGGAATATGTTAACACTATCAGGACCTTTGGATATACCACAGTATGATAATTGAATTATTACATTTGATATGTTTACTTAAGAGCTATTACAATAGTTTAATATGTAAAAAAGTATAATAATCTTCATTTAACTCTCCCTCTCTCTCGGTCTTTTTTCTTTCCTTCTTATAATTTTTTCATTATGTTCGATTGAAACGGATTAGCGTTATCGCTTCCACGTGCCCACATCCTCTCTCTATATATATTTTTTCCCTGGCCTCTTTCCTTCTTTAATATTTTGTTATTATATTATTTCAGTGTAACATGTCCTTTTTCTTCCCTTTCTTGCTTTCCAATAAAGACGAAATGGTCCATTATTTTGCTGAGGTGACGAC
>CM042154.1:47330033-47377533 GCA_023376005.1 Doryteuthis pealeii
TTCCTTAATGTTATTACCGTTATCATCTTGCAACACCCTCTGGTTAAAAAATGAAACCGCCCAAATCGTCCAAGAAGAAATACAAAAATGTACATCCTCATTATTTGGTATTGCTTATCCGCCGAATTTTTATTTCTTATTAGTGTTGTCAACTCAGCTAAATAATAGACCATTCCGCTTTTATCATAAAGAAAGAAAGGAAAGAAAAAGGACATGCTACACAGCAAAATCTTAATAAGAAAGAAAGAGAGTAGGGAAAAGATAGAGAGAGGGGTGGGAGTGCGGAAGTGATAACGCTAATGTGTTTAAATCGAACATAATGAAAATATTTAAAAAAAGAGTGAGAGAGAGTTAAATCAAGATTATTGTACTTTTTACATATGAAATATTTTCAATTGCTCTTAAGTAAACATATCCAACGTTGTGATAATTAAATTATCCCACTGTGGTATATGCACAGGTCCTGTTAGTTATTATTATTATTATTATTATTATTATTATTATTATTATTATTATTATTATTATTATTATCTACTAGCAACAGAAATCACCCTCCGGGCGTCGTAAAAATTAATTTTTGAAAGACATTTCCTGAGAGGGTGGGAGTTAAAAATTTAATGTCAGAGGGTTTGTATCATAAGTAAACAAAATCCTCATATTTATTAAAGGAGTAAAAAAAAAATAAAACAATTTGAAATGAAAACTGAGCCCCGTCCCTCTCAAATAAAATGTTGCGTGCATGTAATAATCAAACAATTATTTTGAATATTTTCCTCATCAATTTTACACAAAATCGTAGGTATTTATTTATTTGTAAACTTTTTAGTTAACTTCTTGTTACTGTAAAAAAAAAGAAGAAAAAAAAAGAACGAGAGTAAAAAACAATTTTTAAAATTGCTTACTAAATTTTAGGTGTATATAGCATAAGAATATTGTGACGTAAGCTGTGACGTAGAGCTATGACGTAGTTTTTGTTACAGACAGAAATACAGACAATCTCCATTATTAATAAGATGTCTACATCAAAGCTTCCCTTGCTCCTCCTTTGGGGTACCGCTAGTTTTATCATTATTACGTTTCTTCAATTTCATTCATCTATTGTATTTTTATTTCATTTTTATCTTTGTTTTACTTTCGTTTAATTAACTTATTCTTTTATAATTTTATAATTTCATACTGTAAACTTTTATTCTACAGTTCAAATTAATTAAATTAGAAAGAATACAAATGTGCATTATTCTCGCCAACATTTAAAGTCACAAATTCTGTAAATGGATGGAATTTAAATATGAAAAAAAAACCAACAATATATCTACTTCTCGATATTTCTTGTACATTTCATTTCTCCTCTGTACCTGTGAAAAACACAACTAGTACGCGGATACCTTTATATATCTGGTTTATTTTAATATTTACTTTACCTATTTTGTTTTGAGAGGTCTATTAGGTTTTATTGGCTTAGTATTATAACAAACCATAATATTATCATTATTATTAGTTTAGTATCATAACTAACTATATTATTATCATTACCATTATTATCTTAGTATTATAACCAACTATATTATTACTATCATTATTCGTTTAGTATTTAAACAAACTATACTATTATTATCATTATTATCTTAGTATTATAACCAACTATGATATTATTATCATTATTAGCTTAGTATTATAATCAACTATATTATTATTATCATTATTAGCTTAGTATTATAACCAACTATACTATTATTATCATTATTATCTTAGTATTATAACCAACTATGATATTATTATATCATTATTAGCTTAGTATTATAACCAACTATACTATTATTATCATTATTAGCTTAGTATTATATACTATTATTATTATCATTATTAGCTTAGTATTATAACCAACTATACTTTATTATCATTATTAGCTTAGTATTATAATCAACTATATTATTATTATCATTATTAGCTTAGTATTATAACCAACTATATTATTATTATCATTATTAGCTTAGTATTATAATTATAACTATACTATTACTATACTATTATTATCATTATTAGCTTAGTATTATAACCAACTATATTATTATTATTAGCTTAGTATTATAATCAACTATATATTATTATCATTATTAGCTTAGTATTATAACACTATATTATTATTATTATTATTAGCTTAGTATTATAACCAACTATTATTATTATCATTATTAGCTTAGTATTTTAAACAACTATAGTATTATCATTATTTTTAGCTTAGTATTATAACCAACTATATTATTATTACTAGCAAAATAAAAAAATACCCTCTGGGCGACGTATAATAAATATTGCCTGAGGGATGGGAGTTGAAAATTTAATATCAGAGAGTTTGTATCATAAGTAAAGTAAAATCATCAAATTTATTAAAGGAGTAAAAAATAAAATAAATTTATTAAAGGAGTAAAAAATAAAAAAATTGAAATTGAAACTTAGTTCTGATAACTTTAAATATATATTAAAATTTAAAAAAACTATATATAGATAGATAGTACCAGGTATGTATTTATTAAAACTTGTTTAAAAAACCAATGAGAACTGTCTAACATTGCATGCTCAAATTTTGAGTGTATCTATTCTATGATTATTATTTATGACTATTTGGGTAATGTGACGTAAGCAGTGACGTAGTTTTTGTTACAGACAAAAACCGGAAGCGAATCTCCATTATTGATAGATTAGCTTAGTATTATAATCAACTATATTATTATTTTCATTATTAGCTTAGTATTATAAACAACTATATTATTATTAGGTTAGTATTATAACCAACTATAGCATTATATATATATATATATATATATATATGTATGTGTATGTGTGTGTGTGTGTGTGTGTGTGTGTGTGTGGTGTGTTCAAAAGATAAATAAATAAAGGTAAGAAAATGTTGAAGGAATAAAAATGGTTTAATGAAATGCCTATACGTGTTTCGGCCGAGGGTCTGTCCTTGTACACATTGTATTATATTTATTACTATTGTAAATATAAAATAAAATAATGATAATAATAATAATAATAATAATAATAATAATAATAATAATAATAAAAATATTAAAAATTTAAGTATACAGAGAAACGGCTTTCATCAGGGCAAGATGTTCGATTTTCAATCCATTCAACAGTTTTTCCTTTGTTTATCTATCTTTTCAACATATTGTCTGATTCACTTCCATTTCTCAACTTACACACACTCACACACACACATCTGTGGATGACTTATTAATATATATATATATATATATATATATATATATATATATATATATATATATATATATATATATATATATAACAAAAACAATTTAAAGATTAGTTTCTCTTGCACAGATAATATAGAAAGGATTATTACGAAACACAATAATAAAATAATAAATAACCATACACAAAATAGAAATAATAGTCAGGATAAACAGAAGCTATGCAACTGTAGAAGCCCTATACTGTGCCCCACGAAGGGAAGATGCTTAACTAAAAGCATCATTAACCAGGCCTCAGTAACATCTGCCCAAAAGCCAAATATAACTAAATTCTATGTGGGATACACAAAGTCGGAGTTCAAAACTAGATTTACAAACCATAAGCATTCATTTACTAATATTAAGCTTAGAAACGCAACAATTTTATCTAAATATATTTGGGATTTAAAAGATAAAAATATGACACCAATTATTGAATGGAATATCCTAAGAAAATCAAATGTGTGCAGATCTCTAAATGATCCATGCTACCTTTGTCTACAAGAAAAGTTAAGTATAATTAAATTCTCGGATAAGAAAACCCTTTTAAATAATAGATTTGAATCGATCTGCAATTGTAGACATAGGTTGGGTCGGTCACTAAAATATTGTTAGAACTACATTACTAAATTTAACTGAATAAATCGGAATTTTTTTCTTAAATAGGTACTCATTTTAAATAGGATAAATTAAAAAAGAACAATAAAAACTATGAATTAGTAATATTAAACCCCTAAAATATAATTAGAATAAAATCTAAATTGCTTTTACTAACTATTATTTATAATTAGAATTAAATTGATAACAATACAGAAATGAGAATTAAGAAATGAATACACGTGTGGAACGACGATACATTGTTTTTTTCTCAATTTTCGCGCACAGGCCGCACGCAAAGATTGAGAGAAAAATAACGTAGCGTTCAACCTTTATTATCCCAAAAATATCTTTAATTTAACGAAGGAATTACATCGACTTAGTTAACGTAGGGTAGGGTCCAGAAGAAAACACACACACACACACACACACACACACACACACATGTATATATATATATATAGTTGTAGAAATATACATATATATATACATAGTTGTAAAATATACATGTATATATACATAGTTGTGGAAATGTATATATATATATATATATATATATATATATATATGTTGTGTGTGTGTATGTGTGTGTGTGTGTGTGTGTGTGAGTGTGCGTGCTTGCTTGCATGCGTGCGTACGCGCACAAATATTAGGTTTTAAACCTGATCGGGTGCAAAAATATCGAACATTTTTTAACTTTTTTTTACACAAATTCCTATTATACATACATATGTGTGTGTTTAAGATAGGCATCCAACTATTCTCCCTCCAGCTATGGGTAGATTGTAAGGCAGGTTGGACTCTTTAACTTTGGCTAGGTAACCGGTCTAGGAGATGGAAAACTCTGAATTTAAACATCTTAAACTTCACTTAAGAAATTGACCGTGTGTCACATACTGCTTGTGCGAGTGATTTGATATATATATATATATATATATATATATATATATATATATATATATATATATATATATATATATATATTGTTAAATAATGCAGCCACCATTTTTTGTCTGCAAGTTTTTTCCTTTGTTTTTTCGTATGGCCGGATTATTTTTGTGATATCTGGCGAAAATTGGCTGATGTATTTGCCATATGTCATAGACCAAGTACTTTCCGCCCTATCGTGGGCCATCTTCAGGGTATTTTGAAACAGTACAACAATGGGCTATTCCATTTTCTATCTATATAGGTTGTGTTTATTATTATTATTAGTGTTATTATTATTATTGTCATTATTATTACTTTTACTATTATTATAATTTTATAGTAATTATAGGCATTTTAGAACGTTGGTGCTATTATCAAAGATTATTTTGTTTAGTTTTGGATTTGTGTGCCTAATATGCAGTGCTTCTAAGAATTTTAGTCGTTGTTTACCTGATTGTGTTTCTATAGTGGTAGTGTTATCGTTAAGTTTTTTCCGGGATTGGTATTGGGACAAGAGTGTGTTTTTAGATGTTGGGCTATTGAGCTATTGTCTGTAAGGTGCATTGTAAGCCGTCTGGAAAGGGTAGTTGTTGTTACCCCAATGTATATATTTTTTATTAGAGATACATTCTCCTAATGGACATTTAAATAGATATACCACATTGGTTTTTTGTAATGTTACAATTGAGGGGGAGGAATTATTTTTAATGATTAGGTTTGATGTTTTAATTTTTTTATAGTATACTATAAGTTTAATTTTTTTACTAGGGTCATGAGGGAACATATTATTTTTAATTGATGTTTTTATTATATTTCCGTCTATTTTATAATTTTTGTGCATTTGGTTGCGATAATATAGATTTATATATGAGTGTTTAGTGGTTGGATTATTGTTGTCTTTATTTTTTGTTGATTGTAGTTTTTGATGGTGTGTCTGATTTCATTATCAATTAAGTAATTGGGGAATCCATTATTAATCAGTGTTTGTTTAATGTTTTATAATTCTGTGTAAAATATTGTTTTTGAGGATGAGATTAACTTTGCACGGGTTATTAGATTATTAATAATTGCTTTTTTTTTATAAGGGCATTCACTCTGGAAATTTTTATAAGGGCATTCACTCTGGAAATTTAAAGTGGATGAGTTTTTATTTACAGGTTTTTTTTATACGTAGAGGTAGTAAATTTATTGTTATTGGTATCAATAAGAACATCTAAAAAAGGGATTCTATTATTTTTGTTTAATTCTATAGTAAAATTAAGTACAGAATTTTTCTGAAATTCTTTTTGAAGTGTGGTAATTTCCTGAGTATTGTTGGAGAGGATTAATATATCATCGACATATCTTAAATAGATTTGTGTGTGTTTTTTTATGCCTATTGAATATGTTGTTTTCAAGATTTTTAGAGGGGGGGGGCTACTTATACCCCCCCCCTCTATGGATTATTATAAATATTTTTAATGATAATTTCTATTGTTTTTTACCTGGTACGTTGGTAAATAAGTTTTCTACGTCCAGTGATGCTATCATTCCATTATCCAAAACTAAACAAAATAAACTTTGATAATAGCACCAACGTTTTAAAATGCCTATAATTACTATAAAATTATAATAATAGTAAAAATAATAATAATGACAATAATAATAACAACACTAATAATAATAAACACAACCTATATAAATAGAAAATGGAATAGCCCATTGTTGTACTGTTTCAAAAATACCCTGAGATATTTATACTTGAAGAAGCCGTAGTAATCCAACGTACAGTGTTATTAGAAGAGTGCTCAATATCTGTGATAGAGCGTTAATAGATAAAAACATTTTCGTTGCCTGAAGACTGCCACAAAGCAAGAAACCAAATGGTAGTAATAATTGTTCCAAATATAATTAAAAAAGCTAAACCTTTTATTTATTCTTTTATTTATATATATATGTAGTATATATATAAATAAATATTTGTAAGAATGTAATATATATACACACACACACACACACACACACACATATATATATATATATATATATATATATATATATATATATATATATATATATATATTGGGAGTAAATATTTTTCTAACACCTGTCATCTACAAAACATCCATCAATTTCTTCACTCCATAATCTATCCTGATGAAGGTTTAAATAAACCGAAACGTTTAAGCGTCGATTAATAAATTCATCTATTTTTGGAACACTTCGTTTTCAAATTTCTTAATATATATATATATAATATATATAATATATATATATATATATATAATATATTTATATATATATATATAGGATATAAGTTAAGAGAAAGAAATGAATCCGACGGTATAAGTATAGATAAAAGGATATGAAAACACACAATATGCTGTTAAAGTGAATGTATATGATATAAAATATTTTCACTTTAACAGCATCTGTGTGTTTTCATATCCTTATATATATATATATATATATATATATATATATATATATATATATATATATAATATATATATATATATACTTGTGAGATTTAAAATAAGGAATTATTCTTGGAGTAATTTTCTCTTTTCTTTAGATAATAATAATAATAATAATAATAATAATAATAATAATAATAATAATAAATACACACTCATGCGCTTATATATATATATATATATATTATATATATATATATATATATATATATATATATATGTATGTATATATATATGTATGTATATATATATATATGTATATATATATGGTATGGAGTACATCTTAGAATTTACTTACATGATATATATATGTATATAGCGTAAGAACATTTTTGAATGAGCTCGATATGTTTATACTGTCGGCACAAATATTTTAATCAGTATTGCCATTTAATTTTTTAACTAATGTTAGTTTCTAAATGAACGCTAATTATATTCATTTTGATAAATATATTTTCATATAAATTGAACAAATATGAGTGGGGAAGATGATATCTATAAAAACAATCATGCCAAAATTTTGAAAATAAACAAAAGGAGATACTAATTATTATTATTCATTACCAAATTCTTCTGCATTTAGAGTAAGGAATATAGATATGCAATGGTTAAAAAATAAGTAGACATAAATATTTAAACGCTTTTTGATTACAGACCTGATGCTATCTTATCTTATATATATATATATATATATATATATATATATATATATATATATATATATATTATATATAATTATAAGTGTTGTTCTGGTTCCAACGGAGGAAAATTCAATATTTTATAAAAAAAGGAAGGTCCGCAAAATGTATTATGTTCTCAGAAAAAAATGTTAATTCTTTTTTTTTTACATGTGCAACACGTGTTTCAGATCTTCTGGTATCTTCTTCAGGCTTTGATTGATAATATATTATCAATCAAAGCCTGAAGAAGATACCAGAAGATCTGAAACACGTGTTGCACATGTAAAACAAAAAGAATTAAAAAATTTTTCTGAGAACAAAATACATTTTGCGGACCTTCCTTTTTTATAAATATATATATATATATATATATATATATATATATATATATATATATATAGATAGATAGATAGATAGATAGATAGATAGATAAGTAAAAAAGTATCATTTCTATCTTGGTAAATGCAGCTTTAAACTTGGCACTATTTTTACACACCTTGTATTCTTAAAAGAATTAATGAATAGAACGTTATTTTTTCTTCAGAATACAAGATGTGTCGAAAAGTTTAAAAAAATCTCGATACTTTTTTGACACATCTTGAAAATATATATATGTATATTCTTGATATCATAAAATCCATTTTAATTATGTATTGACCCTGCAAAATAATGCAATCCCAGTATTTTTTTCAACCTTTTGGAAACATAATGTGAGGAAATTATCATTTTGTATATATATTATTATATATATATATATATATATATATATATATATATATATATATATATATATAGAGAGAGAGAGAGAGAGAGAGAGAGAGAGAGATAGATAGATAGATAGATTGTTCTGTAATAGCATATGGTTATCACTTGGTGAGTTAGTGGTGGATAGTTTATATATATATATATTATATATATAATATATATATAATATATATATATATATGTTATTGATTGATTGATTGATTGATATGAAGTATGTCCTTGATAGGGTACAACCAAAATGGTGAACACAAATGCATATGTAAAGATTTGCGTATATATTTTACATATACTGAGTATATGTTAATATAAATGAATCAATGGGAATAGTTCAGATTTTTTTCCGGCATTTTGTGCCTCTTTCAGAACTAATGTATCCATTTATTAATTTATATATTATACATAATATACACACAACAACACACACACACACACATATATATATATATATATATATATATATATATATATATATATTT
The DNA here is from genome assembly GCA_023376005.1 of Doryteuthis pealeii. Lineage (NCBI taxonomy): Eukaryota > Metazoa > Mollusca > Cephalopoda > Myopsida > Loliginidae > Doryteuthis > Doryteuthis pealeii. The sequence goes on from CM042154.1 coordinate 47,339,195, forward strand.
GGGAGAATATGTGCTTAATTGAAGTCGTACCTACCTTTTGAAAATTAATTAATTTAATTAATGATTAATGAATAAGCGGACATACCTATTCTAATGTAAGGCTAAACAAATATATTCTGAATAGCTATTGCCCGCCTAATTCATTAATTATCAATTGATTAATTTCAAAAATTAGGTACGACTTCAATTAAGCACATATTCTCCAAAAATTGTCGGCAAAAAAAGCCATATCAAAGCACATTGTTTGTTTGTTTACTTCTTCATATATATCTATCTATATCTATATCTATATCTATATATATATATATTCGCAGACCATTGTTAGTGAGTTCGATTATCACAGGGCGTCCATAATCTGTCCTGGTGCCACATCTAAGAAAAGCTTCGTGTATAACTATATATATATATATATATATATATATATATATATATATATAAGGTGTGTCAAAACATTATCGATTTTTGGTACTTTTTGACACACCTTGTATTCTGAAAACAAATAACATTCCATTCATTATTCATTTTATTTTGGTAAACTTTAAATTTGCTACTTTTTGACTCACCTTCTATTCTGAAAAATGATTAATGAATGGAACGTTATTTTTTCAGAATACAAGGTGTGTCAAAAAGTACAAAAATATCGATGCTTTTTAACACACCTTGTATCTTTTTTGGATACTGGGTTTCATACAATTCTGCATTCGTCCGACAGAGTCTATATATGGCATATCAACATTCATGGGTTATTTTAATGCCAAGGCCGTCCGCTAGAAGAATAGTAGTGAAACCATTTAACCCATTTCCATTTTCGAAGGGTTTTCACCCGAAAATTAACATAATGGCGCAAATTGGAATTCGAACTTGCTAACTACGATGACACATTCTCGCACGTTCACCACTGCTCCAGGAGGAAGCCTCCCCACCCCACACCTAAAGTGTTAGAAATCACGGTCGTCAAAAACTCTTTAGCAAAACTGTCAAATATATAGTGAAACTGCCAGTTACGCTAAAGGGCATGTCATGGCCGGGTTATTTTAGAAATTCTTGAAAATTCATTTTTAATAGTTTTTAAAAAGAGATTATAATTATAAAACTGTTTTTCAACTATAAACACACACAAACACACACACAAACACACACATACACGCACACATACACGCACACATATATATAAACACACACACACACACACACATATATATATATATATACATATATAGATAGATAGATAGATAGATAGATAGATAGATATAATACTTTGAAAATGCATATAATTAATGTTCGTTTAAGCAATAAAAAACAGAACGTCAATTTAAAAAACTTAAAAGATACTGCACATTGTAAGAAACTTTTAGCCAATATTATAATTTTTAAAACTTTTTCTTATCCCGTTAATATCTATCTATCTATCTATCTAACTATCCCCCTCTCTCTCTCTCTCTCTCTCTCTCTCTCTCTCTTCTTCTCTCTCTCTCTCTCTCCTCTCTCTCTCTCTCTCTCTCTCTCTCTCTCTCTCTGTATATATATTTTTCTACATTTTAGTACATTTCTTATTCATTTTGTAATGGCCGTCTGACGAACTGGTCTCATTTATGGAGTTAACGGACAAAATAAAGCCATAAGTTCTTCTTTCTTATTGAAGTTTAAATATTGCTCTTAATATAATTTATTTATTAATTATCTTACCTTAAACTCTCTATGGGATTTGAAATAATCCTTGTATCTAATAGGGTCTGGTCTCTGAATGGATATACGGCGCAAACACTAGGTATCACAAGTGAGAATCATCTCTAAGGCTTACCTGTCAATTGTGTTACTTTTATATAATACTATTTTTAATAATAATTATGAGATATTATACTCTATATAATAAATTTAATGATCTATGCGATTGAACCTTGTATTAGAGTGGTAACGGTATATATATATATAGTATATGTGAGAAGAATAATATTAATAAAAATATAACAAAACACAGGATGTTATGATTAGGGAATAAACTTTTATTGTGTCAATTACTTAAGTATTTCCTATCTTCAGAGACACTGTTAAAGTAATGTTATATATGTGAGAGAAAAAATGAAAGATGTTTAACTGTTATACGTGAATGTGTATATAAGTTAGTAAAGTATGATGTTATTAAATCCGCTTAATTGTTATAAAGCGCCAGTCATCTGATTTACGATTATGCCTCACATTTACGTAACATAGACAAATCGCTGTCAAATTTATTCATATTATTTTATTTGTGATAATACTATAACATCTATGTTTTTATCTTTATATTTAAATAAATATTAATTAAGTACATATTTTTAATATATGCTGCATAGAGTAAAACTAGAATTATTATATTTTATATAGAGACCTCAAGATTTCAGGAGTTATCACTACGCACTAAGGAGTTACGTAAGTAATATAATATGTACTTATATATATGTAGATATGCGAATATATGTATAGGTAATATGAGTCCATTATTCTTAGATAGTATATGTTTTAAATCTTCGTGAATTTTTCTCTATTCTGTCGATATAGTCTCTAATATGAGAAAGTTTACCCTCACATCATCTTTTGTATAACTTTTTTCCATATCTGCAGCACTATTTCCGTCCTGGAATAGCAGCTGGTCCATCAATGAGTGAGTGCGGTTACGACTCATACCAAGTGTGTGTCACACGTGCGCTTTATCAATTATATTTCTGTCTATTTCCTTTATAAAGATCCAATATTCTTTTGGAGTATTCTGTCGTACAGTGATTAATTTCTCTCGATCACGTCATATTTAGAATTCCCTCTGATAAGATAATCAGATTCACTTTCTAGTATACACTAGTGGGAGGTACATAGAATTCCTTAAAGATATCCATATTCATTGAGTATTCTCGAGTATATAACAATACAGGTAAGTTACATAAGGTAAATTCCTTAGGTAATGATTAGATTCCATGAGGTATGTATAAGGATGATTTAAATAACATTAAGGTAGTTATAATCATACATTATATTTAGGTGATTCAATAGACGATATTAACAGGGTGTTTTCCGCAACATTAGAGTAATACATATATAGTGAATAATCCTATTTGAAGAGATCCTCCTAGAGACATATGAGTGTTGATTTACCTGACTAATATCAAAAGCTCATCCACAGACACGTGTTTCGGAGTTCTCTATACTTCGCATATACAGAATCCTGCTCGAGCATAGCAAGCACATAGCTTCCTGACATTATTGTGGCTAGAGGTTCGAAGCGCAATGTCACTGATAGGAATATACTTAGATCAATCTTGGTCAAGGCGCGTTGACTTGACGAGGTATCCCTGCACAGAGTACACCAATCTAAATACCGCTCTCTGCCTCTTCTCTCATCTTCTCTCTCGTCTCTCTCCTTCTCTCATACTCTTCTCTCTTCTGCTCCCTCTCTCTCTTCATATTCCACATAATGGGCTATCTATCCTACTCTACTATACGATCTCATCTTTAATCTGGTGATGCTCATCGTCCCGACACTGTGCTCACTATAGGACATATCGCGCTACGCGAGCAGGTCTATCCGTACTACATACATTGGGTAATCCTATCAGTAACTGAGAGTTGATGTATCTCTTCATTTCTGCGTCAGGCCTACAACTGTTCGTGATACATGGTGTTAGGTCCGCGCATCTGAGAGAGGAGAGTGTAATAAACGAGGTTTACGTGGCGTTGTTTTTCTCCTAGCTCTAGTAGTCACATCACAGAGTGTGACAGTTCTGAAGTCATAGTTTTATATACCGCTATAAAGTGAGTAAGACTATAAAAAATTCTTTCTTATTTCGATATAAACATATCTTTGATTATCATAAAATTCCTATATGTATTTTTATTACATTTTATTTTAATATTTATTTTATCATATAATATTAATATCAATATAATATAACATTACTTATGCTACTATCATACTATCTAATCGGGACTAGGAACTCATATTTTCTGTTATACTTAACAATTTTAAAAAATATTTATTATACTCTACTCTTATTAATTATTTCTATATTCATTAGTATTAGTATATTTATATCTTTTAAAATTAAATATAATATATATATAAGTCTTGTAATATAATACCTTGAGTTACTATATTATAAAGGTCATTTATACTATGCTATATCGTTCTGAAAACATACGTTAGTTGGTACATACTTCATTATAATAACATTTTTATCTACATATTATATATAACATATTTTATATATCCTTTATATTTTGTATTATTTTTCATACAACACATAACACTACTATCACATACATCATACATAATTCTAACAATCATTTGACCATATACTACAATACTATCACAAATCTCACATACACTAACTAATATATATAAATCTTTATACATATAATATAATTATATATTATTAATCTTTTAAATTAATATATATATAAGTATATATAACATATACCCCATGAGAGCGGAGAATATAACTATACAGGTGATAATAATAAAAAACACATATAACTCAAATGTCTAATTCAATTAATAATTCGCCTCTGGTGGATTACGAGGTTACTATACTTCTCATATATAATATATATGCTGATAGAGGTGATGAGTGAGTGAGAGATGAGATTGATAATGAACGAGTACCCCATCTCGATCGAGTCACTAGAGTTCCACGATAGACTGACAACATCGAGATATCCACACGACACAAACTCTCTCTCTCTCCTACATTCTCTTCTCTCTCTACTAACGTCCTCCTCTCTCTCTTCGGCTCTCTTCTTACTCTCTCTCTCTCTCTATCTCTCTCTTCTAAGGATGGTTTGTTGGGTATAAGGAACGGGCGTACAGATAGCAGCGTCCGAGAGAGTGCGTGTGCGCACAGCAGCATACCACGCACAACATAGGCGATACGACTACAACATCGTATAACAAACGCGCACACACAACGATATCTCATGGTATGTGAGATAATAGCATGTACATAAGCTAACAAAATTAGTTGAGTAATAATAAAATAAAAATTATATTATATATATTAATATATATATTAATATTTAATAAATAATTAAAATGGAATAAATTAAATAACAAGTAATATACATGTATGCATGTAGTGTAGTACGGTGGTGTATGTGTGTATCCCACTCGACGATAACTGCTAGTATAGGTGCGCGTTATCTAGTGTATCTGATTCTCTATATTATCAAAAAAATTTACCAGATTCAGATGATGAACAAATACCATCCGGCACTCTCATATAGTGTTGTTTTAACTTACACAATATACAGTAAATATCTTTATGTCCGGTACTATAAAATGTATGTATTTCCAACCTTCAGTAGACATTAAGCTGGTTTTATAGATCTCGGAATGTTAATATAAGAATAGTTAATAGTGCTACGGCTAATAATTGTTCTCGATATATGCCTAAAATGTGGTTATTATCTGTGCGCTTTATTAATACTTTATCTATCACGTATCATTACTCACACAGCACTTATCGAGAAATAATATTACTTAATCAAGTGATAGATAAATACTAATATCCTTGATATTATACTAACACACACACTCATAGTGATAATAGTACTCACATATACACACATACAGGAGCCACACACACTCAATATATGTACTGTATGTATGTCGAGTCTGTGTCAGTGTGTATATATATGTATGTGTGTGTATATATATAGTGATATATTATATATATAGTATAATATAACAGGTATACACTGGTTGGATTGAGGTAGTGTCTCATGAATGTAAGTGGTAGTGACAACACTTAACGGTGTTCACACCTTGGCGCACTAATTATTCGGCCGGGTATGTGGTCTAGAAACTCTCATGTTTAGAATTGATGCGGATGAATTTACCCTTATAACTATTATACAAAGACATATTAATCGCTAACCGTCATTTTAATACATATTATACGCTCACTTGTGCCATAATTGCCTTAATTCTCATAAGCACACACTCCGTGAGTAGCTCAAGTAAATTTATAGATTTTAATTGGTTATAATATAAATTATATTATATTAATTATTTAGGAAAAGAATCTAACGGAACTAAATAACTGTGAATACTCAGATAATAAAAAAAAGGGATCTTTAGAAAAGCAAGAGCCGGATTTATAAATAAACAAGATTTTTAGGACATGCGCGAGTGATAGCTACTAACTATATAGAGAATGGAAGCAAACTAGTAAACCTTACTGATCGCACGAGCCACTCTTACGACGTCTTCTATTGTCTATTATACATAAAGTGTTAAAAGATATTTTGTTATGAAAGTGAAGTATAAGAAAAAGATGACAAAGTTCATTGTAATGATCTTGTGTGAATCGATTCACTTATAAGGATTACATTGAAGAGATTTTGCCTTATATTCAATCTGAGAGAAGTAAAAACTCAAGCAGATATAGAAACATACCATATAATACTAAGCCATACTCTCTGGATAAATCTCTCGAATTATATCCCATCATGGAATATATGCACTATTTATGCCTCCCCGTCACACTTTGTAACAATATCAGCTCATTTTTGTAATGAGTATACTATTATATGACATATCTGAATTGTGCATATGAATTAGTTTACAAAGCTCATATTGTAGCTCTTTACCATACGCATATAACTCGATAGTTACTAGAATATCGCTAAGAACTCGACTTATATATCTAATACATCTGACGCGATGTTTAGTAGAAGAAGAAATAAAGATGTGACATGTGAGCACTAGTTGATAGTACAAATTATACTAATGAGCTCTGCTGACTTGTAACGTCGAAGAGAAAAGAATATTATGTTTCGTGTTACAAACGACAGAAAAAAACTAACACCATACATACATGGTATATTAAGATTATATATTATTAATATATTAGCTTTAAAGGATATACTTTATAATATATACGATATTATTATTTCGTATCTCACACACATAATCTAATTATTACTCATACGCATTAGCATCCTAAATATAATAATTATACTTATAGGGGCTTTCTTAACATGGTAATATATAGTTCTTTCATATATATTCCCCATAACATATAATATATTACAAGATACACACACACCTATACTAGATATATCAGAACCTATTAATATTTAATTATATTAAGGACGAGGGGTATCATAAATATCGGGCTCTACCTCATATAATGAATTCTATGTTTAGGAACATGTGCGTCGTCTTCATCAGTAATACTCATTCTTCTATTTATTAAAAAAATGATAGGTACATAGGTCTCTCCTCTATTTGCTCATTTCATTAATCATGCGAAATTCCCTCAAACAGTATCTCAATAGTTATACACACATATCCATTATGTGCAGATTAAGGAAGTCTGCAATTTCGGTTCAAATGATTATTCAAAGTAACAATCCCCTATTGTATAAAATAATATTATATGATATATAATATATATAATAAATATTATATATATGTGAATTGTGTGTGTGTGTGATGTTGTGTCCAATAGTGTGTTGTGTTGTAGACCACACACACACACACATGTGTTATATATATATATATATATATATATATATTATATATATATGTGTAGTAGTGTGATGGTTGTGATGTTCGTCGCCTAAGTGCTTTGGTTAGTTAAGGATTATTCTATTGGTGATATTGCCTAAGACCACATTGGTTTTAGGATTCTTATTTTGTATTATATGAATATTGTTAAATACTTCCAAATGATTTACATCCCAGTATTTAGCTCTGTGTAAATTGTACCAGTTAGTATAATTCATTAAGGAAGATTATTGTATGATTATCCATCTGATGATATTAGATTTCTAGCAGGAGAGCTCATTTTGTTAAATCAATCAGAATTTATAAAGCCTCTTCCTCAAAATATTGCGTGTGTCGATAATAAAATATATAGCGAAATGAACAGCGTGTATGAAGATATTTCTCCTTTACCTTCACATGTTAGAAATACGTATAGACTGGATGTAATATATCTATAAAAGATTATTATACATTGAGCTCTTCTGTCAGTGATAATTCACTCCGAGTTCTCTAATCCCATGTATTTTATATAATCATAAACTTGGACCGTATCAACGATAAATACACTGTGTCTTAGATATCACATATAGAATAATCCCTTACTACCAAGTTTTGGATACCTCACATCTATATATATATATATATATATATATATATATATATATATATATGTGTGTGTGTGTGTGTTTAACTCTTGTTGGAATATAAATACCCAAATATTTCAAGCATTACTCGACATCTTCAACCCGTTGAAGCATTTTCCAAATGAGAATTCCGTCTTTTGAGAAACATCTGTCATGGTGAAGCGTGCATTTAATTTTTTGTTACAATCAATGATCAAAAAAATGGCGATTTGCCTCGCTTATAAAAAAAAAAAGTCGTTCGGCTTTCATCTGGAGAAATGAAACCACCAATGTAAGAACAGCCATAAGTAATTTAGCATGGAAATATTAATTATTGCCCGATAAATTCGTTTATATATAAGTATTCTTTAAGCATATATATATACACTTTGGTGTAGTACCAAATTCTTTGGTATTAGGATGATTCTAAACTGGTCCTTTCCTCCAACTGTTGGATGTTGCAAGGTTCAGATACGATTTGAGAGCTCAATGTTTACTTTTTATAAACAGAGCAAAGTACTTTGTAAAGAAAAAAGGCCTAAAGAACGGGTATTCAGCGATTATGGTCCATTTCTACCCGTGGGTATCTGAGACCCTACGAGTTTCTTCAGATCACTTTCTTTAAGGAACTCGTAGGCTCTCAGATATCCACGGGTGGATATGGACCATAATCGCTGTATACCCGGTCTTTAAGCCTTTTTTATATACAAGTTATATATATATACATATATTATTTATATTTTCGAAGGCAATTACAATGCGTATATTGTATAAAATTCGATAATTGTTGAAAATAATCATGACAAGCAAACCCGGCGAATAATGTGCGCCACGTGGAACACCGTATAGTTTTTTCAACTTTATTTGGTCTCATCAACAGTGTATACCTGTATATATATATATATATATATATATATATATATATATATATATGTGTGTGTGTGTGTGTGTGGCTCTGTGTGTGTGTGGCTCTGTGTGTGTGTGATATCAAGTGTTTCCTTGATAGTATTCAACTAAAACTGAGAACTCAAGCGTACATATAAAGATTTGCGTATATATTTTTACATATACGGTGTATTATAAGTAAATGAATATATGGAAACCATGGTGTAGTCTGATATTTGTTGCTTCGAATCCCTCATAACTGGTGGGATATTCCCGTTTTTCTTGTTATTTATTTATTCATTTATTTTTATATATATATATATATTTTTTTTTTCACTTTTTTCAATTCCGCGTTTGTTAAATACACCAGTTCACGGGCACACACACACTCGGGATCCTTATAAAAGATTTTGAGGAATACAGTAAAAACACCAACAATTGCATTCAATTAAAATTTCGCATCTATGGATTTACGAGGCCTCTTCAGAAATCTTTAGAAGTAAGCTCGTAATCCACAGAGGCGAAATATTAATTGAATGCAATTGTTTGTGTTTTTATTCACTGTGTTTCCCTGGTTTTATATATATATATATATATATATATATATATATGTGTGTGTGTGTGTGTGTGTGTGTGTGTGTGTGTGTGTGTGTGTGTGTGTTGAAAAAATAAACAAATAAAGGATAGAAAATGTTAAATGGATAAAAATGTTTAATGAAGTGCCAACACGTGTTTCAGCCGAAAGGATGTCCTTGAACTCAAGGTATTCTATTTATTATTATTTTAAAAACAAACTAAAATGAAATAATAATAAGAAGAAATATATTTTTTTAAAAATTGTTAAGTATACAGAAAACGGCTGTCATCAGGGCAAGATGTTTGATATTTGAAATTAAAACAGTAAGAAATCAGAGAATTTGAAAGTGTTCGAAAAAAGAATTTTTTATGTACTCCTATGCGGAACTCCAGACTCTGGATCTATTCAAGGAATTCTATGTACTCCTATGCGGAACTCCTTACTCTGGATCTATTCAAGGAATTATGTGTACTCTTGTGCGTAACTCTTGACTCTGGATCTCTTTAAGAAATTCTGTGTACCCTTGTGCTTAACACATGAGACTGGATTACTTTAAGGAATTCTGTGTACTCCTGTGCAGAACTCCTAACTCTGGATCTATTCAAGGAATCCTATGTACTCCTATGCGGAACACCTGTCTCTGGATCTCTTCAAGGAATCCTATGTACTCATGTGCGGAACACCTGTCTCTGGATCTCTTCAAGGAATCCTATGTACTCATGTGCGGAACACCTATCTCTACAATTAATTATGTTTACTCCTATGTTTACTCCTTACTCTGGATCTCTTCAAGGAATTCTATGTACTCCTATGCGAAACTCATGAATATGGATATCTTTAAGGAATTCTATGTACTCCTGTGCAGAAGTGAATCTGGATATCTTCAAGGAATTCTATGTACACCTATGCGAAACTCCAGAATATGGATCTCTTTAAGGAATTCTATGTAGTCCTGCGCGGAACTCCTTACTCTGGATCTATTCAAGGAATTCTATGTAGTCCTGTGTGGAACTCCTTACTCAATGAATTCTATTTACTCCTGAATATGGATCTCTTTAATGAATTCTACGTACTCCTGTGCGGAACTCCTGAATCTGGATCTCTTCAATAAATTCTATTTACTACTATGCAGTATAGTACTATATTTAAAAGAAAACAGATGTTGTTCAAATAAAATTGAATAAATAGATTTATTTGAAGAACAACTGTGTTTTTTCATATCATCTTATCCTTATATATATATATATATAATATATATATATATATATATATATATATATATATATATATATTACCATTACCCCTGGTCCACTCTAATACCTGAGAGGGTCTCATCTGTCGATCAAATAGATCTGTTTAAAAGAAGTATCTCAAATCTTTTTTAAAAGAAGTATCTAAAAACCCCACTTCCGGTTGTTTAACCTGCATCTAAAGGTGTGGCTCCAGTTCTGGAGGTCTTGGGGAGGATAGAATAACCATTCATTGTCATTACTCCCAGGTTCAGTCTAATACCTAAGAGGGCCTCCTCTGTCGGTCAAATAGATCGGTTTAAAACTTATTCATATTTGATAGGACCATGTGAAAAAATTCAAGAGTGTGCTGATTCGCAGTCAGTATCCTTTTTTGTTCTTTTTATTCTAAGTAGTGTAGTATTAAAAATAATAATAATAATAATAATAATAATAATAATAATAATAATAATAATAATAATAATAATAATAAAGAGAACAGAACATTAGGAGAAAAAATACGCAACACATGTTAACAAATTAGGATCGAAACTTAAGTAATAAAAAAAAGATAGGCTATCTGGACAGCTGGCTGGAAGAGCGGGCACCGTCGCGAAGGCTCACGCCCTACTTTTAAAGTGCCTGAAACAGGTGAGAGCCTTCCGACAAACCATACTTAGCAAGTAATAACACAGGGTAACCCATCAGAACACATACTCCTAAGCATATATATATATATATATATATATATATATATTAAGTGTGCTTGTACGAAAAGCCTGATGTTATTTTACTTGTTCATTTATCTACTTATTTTCAAATTTGTCTGTATTTTTTAGATGAGGCTTGATGTGAATAATTTTGATGTTTCGGACTGTTGTGCTCATCTTTATTGTAGTATTTAGAAATACAACGTTTTGGCCGCTGTATTCCCCACCCTCTTGATCTTATTGTATTTTACACCTTTAGTTGCACAAGAAACGCCAATAATTTTTTTTTTTCGAAATGATCGTGATTCTTCTCGTGACACGTCGGAATGATAGGCGTGCAAAAACAATGACAGCATTTTTTAAATAAGATCTTCAAAAGTTCTTCGTACGCCTGTTAAACTATTAAAAATGATTTCCCAGGTTAGGTCATTGCTGTGCTCGGATACACAGGGAACACCTGAGGAAGGCCGGAGGATACAGCGGCCGAAACGTAGTGTTCATGCATACCACAATAAAGATGAGGACAACAAACCGAAAACCACCCTGTCGAATGGGACTGTAGCATATACCGACTGCACCTCTGCAAGGGGTAAATATTTCTTCATTTGGTCGCCACCCGTGATGCTTAAGGGTGGAATTCTGGTGGCTGAACAGTTTCTGTTGGTTATTCAAATAGACTTATGTTTATACTCATTCTTTGATAGACGTATTCTTATCTTTTTTGTGTACTTTTCTTTTCTTTTTTAAATGTTTGATGTTCATCTCAATCTAAACATTCGGGACTTCGAGCTCCAGAGTTTTGTTGTATACCAATAAACGTATATGTTGTATACTCTCTTTATTCTTCCTCGTATCGTCTTTATTCTTATGTAGCTGTGTGTTCTCTTCTAGGTCTTTGGTATCTTATGTTCTTCTTCTAGCGTCTGGACTTCATCTTGGGGATTTCATGTCTGGTCTCCTGTTGGGGATTTCTCTTTATCAGAAGCCTAGGGTCATTGGTAGTTTTCGGATAAATAACCCAAGACTTCGATTTTCTTTAGATCATATTTTATTCCCACCAGATTCACTGTGCAGATTGAGTCGGCAGCGCGCTTAACGCGACTTACCACCTCCGTGGTTTTGGCCAATCTCTAAACTAACTAAACTCTTTCTAATCTAAACCTTCTCCACCGATTCTCACGGTATCCACCGAAAAAGAGTTGTCACTCAATCCTCTATGACATCGTACTCAAGGCCGCCGGCTGTAACTCATTCAGCCATTTTGGTTTCTACACTAACTGTACATAAGTGTTAGGGTACTAACAATTATGTAACAGTTTTTTCATGCTGTGTGAACAAATGTGCATAAAAAATGGAAATTATAAAAGGGGTTATTGCATGATATCCTACCAGCAACATTAATTGTGGTGACGTGCATTTCATGAAATGACACAGAAGCGTGCCATGGTCATCTGCTGACAGCTGACACTATTATAATATGGAAATTTGTACTTGAGACGTCAAAACTGAAAATTGGAATGTCCCAACGTTTTAAATTTTAAATATTTTCATTTTGAATTTCAGTTTAGCAAGGTCAACTTAAATGCTTGAGAAAATGGCTTAAATATCTGTCATCTTGGCCGTTCTAAATTTATATAAACTAATATTTAACTATTTTTATGACATAAAAGACCGCTAGAAAGTTAGACCACAAGAAAGTTAGACCACTAGAAAGTTAGTGTGTTTCAATCAGCTCTCAATAAGATCTTTGAATGTATTTACTAGCATCCTACCATGATCTTTGAACAAAGACAGGGTGTTGGAAACGTAGTTAACAATTAAAATACCACTTTTTTCTAACTGTTAAGTGTCATCTATCTATTTTCTATCTATCTATTAATATTTTTATTAATAATGGAGATTCGCTTCCGATTTTTGTCTGTGACAAAAATTACGTCACTGCTTACGTCACATTACCCAAAATCGTCATAATTTGAACATGCAACATTAGATAGTCCTAATTGTTTTTTAAAACAAGTTTTAATAAATACCTGACTGGTATTATATATTTATATATAGTTTGTTTTATTTTAATGCATATTTAAAGTTTACATTTCAAATAGTTTTGTTTTTTAATCTTTTAATGAATTTGATGATTTTACTTACTTAGGGTACAAACTCGCTGATATTGAATTTTTTACTCCCACCCCTCAGGCAATATGTTTCAAAAATATATTTTTATATCGCCCGGAGTGTGTTTTTTATTCTAAAATAAACGCTCTAATAATCAACACTATTTTCGTTTGAATTGCGATTGTTACACAACTTCAACTAACGACCAATGCTCAACTTCGTTTAAACAATATCTTTAAAAAATTAATTTTTATACCGCTGGAGGGCATTTTTTTTTTTCTTTTTGCTAGTTTTAATTGACGTATTTAAAAACAAAACTGGGGTAATCCATCATCATCACAGGGCATAAGTATTTAAGTTTTGATATAATGAAATACATTAAATTAGAAAGACTAATGAAATCAAATAAGAATTCATATAAAAAGATTACACTTATTTTAATCATATTCTAATTGGTTTCTATATAAAATCATACACAGGATTGTTTTTAATACTAGAAAAGATATACATTTTTGCATTTCATCTTTGACGACTTGGACGGTCTCGTTTTTAACCAGATGACGTTGAAATATGATAACGGTCACGAATTGTTAAAGAACACGAATATTTATATATAGATATGACCCTAAACACGTCAGTGGTTGAAACATAATTTTATTTATAAAAGTGTTTTATAATTCGCTTGAAGCATTGTGTTTATATTGGTTTGGTGGTTGGTTTTGAAGGCTATCACAATGCAAGTGTAAAGAAAAATAAGGTAACTATGGTGTTTGTTAACCTGTGATTTATTCTTAATATTTCGAGATAAAAATCACTTCGACAGAAGATTTCTGAAACTGAAACTGTTGCTAGCAATCGTTCATTCTTCCAAATTCTCTGCGCTGGCGCGCGTGTGCATATATATATATATATATATATATATATACTAGCTAAAGTACCCGGTCCATGACCGGACTAAAATGAAATTTGGATCACCAGGGAGTGAGAGAGAAAGTGGAAGACAGTAGTTAGAGAGGGGGTAAGAGGAAAATAATTCTTGAAACTAAAATCATTGAGAATTTGTATATTTCAGGATTTGTATTTTCTGTTTTATAGTTTAAAATTATTCATATTATTATACAACAAATTGAAAGTATTCGTTTGTATATTTTTTTGTTATTGTTTTAAATTTTTTGTACATGACAACAATTCACATTTAGTTCTTAATTGCATGTTGAGTTTAAAAAGAAGCTGAGAATCGAAAATTTAAATTCTTCGTATTGCAATATCTATTTTTGCTAAAACCTAAGATAGTATTATAGGGACCACCAATTGATCAGTTTAGGCCATCTTGAATAAAACGGAAATATTTTGTTATTATTTATAATTAATTGATTTTTCATAGAATTAAAAAAAACTCTTATCGTAACTTGTTTTTAGCTACGTTAATTTTCAGTTGATTTAACAGTGCAAAAATGAAAACGTTGTTTTCCAATCATAATTTTCATTATTTCCGTAAGCTGAAAAAAAGTTAAAAAATCATCAGGAGTTTATTTAATGTTTTTTCTTTCAAATGGAAAAAAATGTTCCAATAACTGGATATTGTCAGATAAACTTGAAATAAATTTCGTCTTACAAATAATTGACTACTTATCTCCAGTCGGGCCTTCGACTAAAGATAAAACACCGGATTTTGTCCGTATTAGTAACCTTTGTTTTTTTTTTATCGTGGTTTGAGAAAATAATTAGTTAACGAACCAAAAGAAAAACAGTTTCTAAGGAAATTCGTCAATCTTATTGTTATTTTTAACCCTTTAAAAACTCTAACAATAAAAATTAATAAATAAATTAAAGAATTAAAAGTCATTTTATTCGAATGAAAATCTTAGTTTAATTTATACAAATATGTAACCGTACTTACGACGTAAACTGATTTTCATGATACTGTTATTTACGATTTAAATATTTTTTTAATAATGTAACCGTAAAGCGTGCATTTTGATTTTCTACAATTTTTATGCATTACAAAAATTAAAATTAAAATGAGTGTACTGTACAATTTAAAAATATTGACAAACTCCCTGTAAAAAATAATTTAATCTATAAAAACACATACAAATTACATATTCAGAAAGACTAAGAGATTCCGAACTGCCTTATCGGCTATACGTAGTATTTTTTTATTTTTTAACTCGCTGTAAAAAAAAAAATCTATAAAAACACATACAAATTACATATTCAGAAAGACTATTTCATCTTATTACTAAAGATATAAATATTTTAAAGATTTGATCCTAAATAGGTAAGAGATTCCGATCTGACTGATATAGACTGCACTGCTTGTATCGCAATAATCATAGGCAGCGTGGCTATCCGAAGCCAATTTTTTATTTTTTAACTCGCTGTAAAAAATGATCCAATTGATAAAAACTCACACAAATTACATATTTTGAAAGAGTATTTTCTTATCTTTCTAACGATATAAAAATTATTAAAGATTGGACCATAAATAGGCCATAAATTCGGAGCTGAACGGCTTAGACTGCAGAATTAATTCATTAAAATCAAAACTTCGCTGCTGTTATCGCTTTAACAATAAGCAGGCAGAGACAATATTTTATTATCAGGAGGAGCTGATATACGGACAGTTCCGCAAATTGGGTGATTTTGGATTAATTAATCGATTAAATCCCTTAATCAGTAAAAATCAATAACCAAATTTGGAGTTTTTCTTAGTTAGAACGATATCAATGTGTATGCAAGATTTTGAATCTGAGTGACCTCCCGTTTTTTTGTTATACGTCGACACGTACATACCAAAATCTCTGTTTTATATATTAGATATATATATATATATATATATATATATATATATATATATATCTGTGTGTGTGTGTGTGTGTGTGTGTGTGTGTGTGTGAGTGTGTGTGTGTGTGTGAGTGCGGCTGTTCAATAATTTCATTATATTTTTCTAAAAGCTAGTTCTAAAATTACCTGCTAAATTTCAGTGACAAAAAATGTATTCGTTTCATTTATTTTCTTATTTACCTTATAAAAAATGTACCAAAAAACAAAAGCTAAGAATGAAAAGTCAGAAATTTTTTGTTAATAATTTCGCGTATTAATTCTATAAATAGCTTCTTTTTTTAATGAGTTACTCTGATCAAACATTAATATATTTTGTTTTAAGGGACCAAGTATCCAATAGGCACCCCAAATCATCAGCATAATGAAAGGTTCACATTTTAACTCATCACCGGTAACTTCCGCTTTCAAACTTTTGTAAACAAATGATTTTATTCACAAGTTTATGGAGATTTTGAACTTACGATAAATTAAATAAATAGATAGTTGGTACACGTAATCAAATTAAAATTCAATAGCAAAATCTTTTTTTAAATAAATACTTTTTAATCCGAAGTTTATGAGTATTTTTCAACACATACGATAAATTAAAAAAAAAAAAGACGAAGGACGTTTTTATACGAAAATAGTTTTTACTTAATCAGAAATAGTATCACAACATTTGTGTCTTTTTTTTTCAGGATACAACGTGTGTCAAAAAAGTCCCAAGTTTAAAGATAGAAATGAAGAATAAATGAAATGTTATCATTTTTCAGAATACAGAGTGCGTCAAAAAGTACAAAAATCTCGATCCTTTTTTGACACAACTTGTATATGCTGCGATGCGTAAAATTGTTGCCAGTTTAGATTATTAATTCCGCGCATGTGCTTTGTTTCCGGTTTTGTCGACAACAACAGCACCAAGACGCAATTAATTCCGACAAAAATTAGGAAACGCAAACTCTTCTGTTTGGCATTCCCACTGGAAGCTCCAATACGAAGATTTCAGTGTATTTGGGTGTCAATCTAATGAAAATACAGAGGATTAAAAAAAATTGGGTGAGTGCAATGGTAATTACTAAGGTACGGCAGCTCGGGAGACTCACTCTGATCGCTCTGATAAGGAAAGAACTCGGATTTTTTGGCGAGATCCAGGGCATGATTGAAAACGATTCCAGCAAGTCAATCAGATCCATAGCCGTGGACATTAGAGTAGGTCAATTTTTCACTTTAAAAAAAATATCAAATTGTCCATCTATACGAAAGTTGTGCGTTAGTATACTGAATACTGATACCAAAAATTAGATCTTTTACTAGCACTATTGTTTGAAGAAAGATCGTCTACTAAAATGTACTAAAATTCTCGTTTTAGCAAAAATTTAGCCTAGCTATTGGTTAGAAAATTTACCGATTTCAATATCTAAATCAGAAATGTTGTTTTATTTAATTAAAATGAAACGAATTGAATATTATAAATAGAATTCAAATTGAAAATGTACACCCCATCACTACCGCTACCTCTGATATGCTGCTTTTTACCTCATTAATTAAACTATAAGAGACGATCTTTGATGCTATTTCCTCAAACAATGGTACATGTAAAAGATCTAATTTTTTGTATCAGTATTCAATATACTAACACACAATTTTCTCATAGATGGACAATTTGATTTTTTTTATAAAGTGAAAAATCGACCTACCCTAATGGACATGGAAATGTCTGAGGATTTTTTTTATTAGGCATTTAATGCATAAATACATTCGCGATTTCTCATACAAGTTGAGAAAGGGCAAATTTTTATCACAGACCATATAGAAAAAGAGGAAATACCACGCTGCGAAGCTTTTCAACACTCAAGCATCCCTACCAACTGAACATCGATATAACGCCACCAATTTTTGGAATTGTAATCTCAAATTTTGGGGATTGTCTAACATTAACATAATCCACACCTGTAAAAGCTTTCAGAAAAATGGAAGGAAGTGGGTGACAATTTTACTTTTTTTCTGGGAATACGTGGAATAAATGTATCTATTCTAATTGCGGAGCACTATTTTTTCTGGATGATTTGACGTGAGCTTATCCATAAGTCTCTCTTTTTCTAATTAGTGAGCACTATCTTGCTTACGTGACAACCTTCTGTTGAGTCTAATATTTGCTTACACTGAATATTATTGTCTCACATAAAACCGTTGTTTGTTTTTTCTAACGCGAACAGACAAACTAACTCAGTGTAATTATTAATATAGATACTAAATTGCACTTGGATTTCTAAAAAAAAACAAAAAAAACAGTGTCACGTGATAAATCACATTAGCTCCGAAACGATATTGTTTTAGCTCAAAGTAGAAAATCTTCTGCCAACATTAGATGGTGAATTCACAGAACAACTGTTGTCTTTCTCTGTCCTCCCACAAGATGTACCGATTGTGATAAAAAGCATATACAGAGTTCACATGATGGGGTTTCGGGTGGTCACTTGTGATGGTGACGTGAACTTTCAAAATGGAAGCCTACATGAAGTACCTGGGGTGAAGTATATTACACCTTAATTTAATTTTATTTTATTCTATTTTGATTAATTATATGATATATAGGACCGGGTTAGCTCAGTCGGTAGAGCGTTCGGCTAGAAACCACAAGATTCCTAGTTGGATACCGGTCCTCGCCACCTCAGCGTATGAGTAGCACAGTGATACGGTAAAGTAAGGAGCTGGTGGTAGGTGTGGCGCTCCATCTCAGACGCGAAAACAATCACTTTCGTCTAGCGCTAGTAAAAAGGGGATAGACTCCCTCGCTGATTGGCTGATACCGACTTTCGGCCACCCCGACGACGACTTTATATAATATATCATGAGGAGTGAAGGATTTGAATAAATCCGACAAAATGTGGTTGAGAATAGAGGAAAGTGTGGACATAACAACCCAGATAGCATGAATTCAATTGATATTTCGCCTCAATTTGGATAAAGCTTCTTATGAACTTTATTGTACTTGTACATTCTGTTTTTATAGTGAAAAGGTGAATGGGGAAAGGTGAAGGAAAGTCGGGAGGGTTGGTATGTAGGGACTTTTATTTTTCTATGAGGCCAGTCAGTTGTCTTAGAAGATAATTTGATATTTGGAGTGTGGGTCAAATGTGTTGATGTGTATCAGAGGAAATGTAATAGTCGGGGTAGGTCAGTGTCAGTCATTGAGTAGTGATATAGGTAGGTCATCCGGATCTGTTAGCAGACCTTTTTGAAGAGATTCTGGGCGCGGAATATTTCTGTTTGGATTTTTTTTAAATACAGTACCCACTGTGAATATGTTTCTGGTTTTTATATATGTTCTGCTGTAGTAGCGTCGAGCACTTATTCTTGCAAACGTTTCTCATTTGCATTTATACTTTTATAATATATATATATATATATATATATATATATATATATATATATATATATATAAAAGAGTTTTATAATTTGCTTGAAGCATTGTGTATATATTGGTTTGGAGGTTGATTTTGAAGGCTATCACAATGCAGGGGTAAGGAATAAGGTAACAATGGTGTTGTGTGTTAACCTGTATTTTATTGTATAATTTTCGAGATAAAACCTTTTCATTTTTTTTAGTTAAATTCATTTAACTAGAAATGCCATAACAAGACGACTTCAGTTCTAGTGATCTTTTGAAAAAGAGATTTTATCTCGAAAATTATAGAATAAAATACAGGTTAACACACAACACCATTGTTACCTTATTCCTTACTCCTGCATTGTGATAGCCTTCAAAATCAACCTCCGAACCAATATATATATATATATATATATATATATATATATATATATATATATATATATTAAGCTTAATCTACGACCGACGATCAAATGTTTACCCCAGAGAGTTCAACCAGCAAGGTGTTGGGAGCATATATATTTTGTCATCCTCAGACACCGTGTTTAGATGTATCACGTCTCCTTAGTGTGGTTAGACATTGCAAGCTACCTCCGGCTGGGATAGAAACATATATAGCATTCACCAGAGAGAAAGAGAGAGAGAGAGAGAAGTTGTGAAAGAGAGAGAGAGAGAGAGAGAGAGAGAGAGAGAGAGAGAGAGAGAGTTCAGAAAATAAAAGGGGGTCTTGAAGTTTACACTTTATTCCCTGGCACTGATAACACGCCCCACCATTAAATTAGTACCACCCTCATCTCTCTGCTCCCCACACCACCCAGCGGCTGCGGTTGAAAGATCAGGGTATGTGGGGTCACCAAATTGTGTTCCTCTCCCAAGTCTCTATCTTTTCTCCGCTGCTTTTAAAATACAATCTAAAACATTTTAAAGTAATCTTTTTTTTAAATTGAACTTTCTTTTTTAACTGAAGCAGTCGAATGAACTCTGCCGTCCCCATTCTACAAACAACTGCCCCCCCCCACACACACACCTTTAACCAAAACTACCAACGCCACCACCATCATGACTACCACTACAAAAACTACACCACAGCCTCCATCACTATCACCGGTTCACACTTCTTCATCAGTTGTACCCATTTAACGGAATGAGAACAGTCTACCCCCGTGGATTGAATAAAGGGTTAGATTCGAAGTTCCGTGAAGACTCCCGATTACTACAAGAAGGTTCGAAGATAACAATAAAGATGAGGACAAAGTCCGAATAATCTAACTAATACCGGCTCACACGTCTTCATCAGCCGTACCCATTTCAGGCTAATGCCAAAGAATAAATGATATTTTAAATTTTCTTTCGACGCGAGCACTGTCGGTGGGGTATAGAACACTCTTTGTTTAACCGAGGTAAAAAAAGGAGGACACGTGGTGTTCAGTAAATTCTCATATCTTAAAGAATAAGTCCATTAAGCGATAGATGGATTTGAAAAATGCTTTATTGTAAACCAATCATATCATTAAGACTTAATGATTTAAGAATTTTTGAGATGAGGCTTGATAATTAGAATTATTTTGGATACATAGCATAGAGGATAAAGGCGTTGGTTAATACAGTTCTAAATGACAGTTATCTCTAAGCTGCAGGTTCAATCCTGGTCAAGGGCGACAGTAACATAGAATAATAATTAACACAGCTTAACACCTGTGCCCCAGCTATGGTTAGCCGAATGAGAACAGGGTACCCCCGTGGATGAATAAAGAGTTGGGTTCAAAGTTCCGTGATGGCTCCCGATTACGACAAGAAGGTTCCCGAGTTCGAAAAGAAGGTTCCCGAGTTCGATAAGGCTTCCGAGTCCGACAAGAAATACTGAGGAAGACCGGACGGCACATCGGCTGAGACCTTGTATAGATAACAATAAAGATGAGGACAATGGTCCGAATAATACAAATAATATTCATTGAAAGTGTTACTTTCTTTGTTCTCTCGCCACAAGAAATCATAAACATATGGATCTAGCATATCTGCTTGAATGAATCAGCCTTAAACCTAACGACCGTTCAAGCAGAAGGATCTGAAATTTTCCAACTTACGTTGCCAAAATAAAATAAAAAATCTGAATGCTATACTTACCTCACAATAAAATTCACTCTGAATTGTCCAATTGGACACATCGCGCAGTGGATATAGGCGTTGAGTAAATACTAGTTCTAAGTGACAGCTATCTCTAGGCTGCAGGTTCAATCCTAGTCAAGGGCGCCAGTAACGTAGAATAATTAACATAGCTTAACACTTGTACCCTGTCATGGTTAACGGAATGAGAACAGTTTACCCTCGTGGATTGAATAAAGCGTTCGGTTCGAAGTTTCGTGAATACTCCCGATTACCACAAGAAACGGTTCCCGAGTTCGAAGAAACGGTTCCCGAGTTCGAAGAAACGGTTCCCGAGTTCGAAAAGGTTCCCGAGTCCGACAAGAAATGTATGAAGAAGGCCGGAGGGCACATCGGCCGAAACGTTGTGCAGATAACAATAAAGATGAGGACAATAGTCGAAATAATTCTCACTATAAAGCATTGTCCTATAAATTAATTACAATATCTTTCTTTCTTTCCTTCTTTTCTTCTTCTTTCTTTCTTTCCTTCCGTTATTCCTTCCTTCCTATCCCCTCCCCCCTCCCTCCCTTCATTCCTTCTTTTCTGACTTCCTTTCCTATTTCCTTTCTTTTCTCTCTGATGTGCAGCATTTAAATTTCCAACCCTTTATTTCTTCACGATCGTTTTTTAACTTTCATCCACCTATCTTTGAGAATCTGTGTTACGCCTCAAAGATACGTGGTTCAAAGTCAACTGACCTGAAAAATGTAAAATATTTTAGATAAGATAACTGGTGCATTATATCTTTTATTCATTAATATATCAACACTGAAAATTTCATTACATTCGGTTAATTCCCTGATTTTGGGGTTTTTTTTCTTTCGGCGGGGTGACATACGATGGTGGAATTTAGATCCGTTAAGTTCGATATAACCACCAAACCGAACTAAACAAAAATATTTACCTACAAACTACCAAATACAAATTACATTTACAAATTATATATCCAAAAAAAGAACATCTGTGCATTAAATAAACCACCAGGGTTGATATGCCATTAAGCAATAACCTAACAAACAAATATTAAGATGCATTATTCATAATGCTTCCAATGTCTGTCAGGCTGTATTGGGTGTTGTCGGGCGGTAAATACTGAATGGTCTCGCGCAACTGCGAGGCAGCGTATATAGAGATGGGGGCATATATTTACCCAACCCGTTTACCATGGGTAGGAGGTGGCACACCATGGCAAGCATGGCCATCAAATGTGAGGTGTCAGATTAAGTTGGTGAACGATTGAAACCTTAGAATTCCAATTACTCAGTGTCAGTCAGACTCTGGGATGCTGTACGTTGTCCCTCATTTATTCATCTAAAACTTTAAATGCATAAAATCGCTGTCAGGCATCGTGTGACATAATTGTTAGTACCCTAACAATTGTGTAGGGCTAGTGTAGAAATCAAGATGGCTGTTAGAAATTACGGCTAGAAGTTTTTTGAGTGGGAGTATGTGCCAATATCATGGAAGATTGATTGGCACATGTTAATCTCGTGTTAACCCCTTTTCCGATAGATACAGTGAGAATTAGTAGAGAAATTAGAAACAAAGGTTTCTCCTGGTTTTGATTTGAATGGCATAGTTAGTCAGTACTCGGCCAGCCACGGAGATAGTAAGTCGCGATAAGCGCGCTCCCGTACTCACTCTGCGCAGTTAGTCTGGATGGAGATTTCTAAATAAAATATGATATAAAGAAAATCTAAGTCTTGGGTTATTTATCCAAAAACTACTAATGACCCAGGGCTTCTGATAGACGAGAAATTCCTAATGGAAGACCAGACACGAAATCTCCAAGACGAAGTTCCAGACACTAGAAGAAGAACACCCAGCTACATAAGATACAAAAGACGCATAGAAGAAGTATATAACATTTGTTGATTGTAGTCGGGCGTTAATTAGTTAAATTGTTATAATTTTAGACTCAGAATCCATAAAAAACACCGTTAGGCATTGTCGGCAGATGGTCGAAGATTGTTAACAATTTTCCGGCGTTATTTGGTTAAATTACCGTAATTTTAAACTCGAAATAATAATAAATGTTTTCAGGTGTTGTCGGTTATTGTCGGACGGTATATAGATAAATCTTAAAATTCGGTAAAATCTTTCATGCGATTTCGGGCTTTTTTTTAGGGTACCGTGTGTTGTCCGGCATTAATTAAAATTGTTGAAATATTTCATTGCATTAAAGGCTGTCGGGCATTGTCAGGTGGTGTTAAGCATCATTCGCTGCTTTTGGATGTTAATTATTTAAATTATTTGTTAGATTAAAAATCCATAAAAGGGCCGTCGCACAGTGTTGGGCGGTGTTAAACATCAAATATTATTTAGATTAATAAAATCTTAAACTCCGAAGGATTACAAAGGCTATCGGACAGTGTCAGGCGGTGATAAGCATTTTTAGTACTGTCGAGCACTAATAAAACTATTGAAAGCTTAGAGTCAAACTGCAAAAAATGTTGTTGGGCATTGTCAGGCAGTGTTAGCTGTTTTCGGTCGTTAATTATTTGAATTATTAATTCTTTAGACTAAGAATCCATAAAAGAGCTATCGGGCAGTATCAGGCGGTGATAAGCATTTTTGGTGATGTCGAGTGTTGATTAAACTATTAAAGTTTTAGAGCCTGAATGCATAAAAGGCTGTTGGGCATTGTTGGGCGGGTTGGAAATTGTCAGGGCTTTGTCGGGCATTGTTCGACGATATCGGGCATTGTCAGGTGGTTAATTTGTTAAATATCAAAATTTTAAGCTCAGAATGCTTCCAATGATCGATGTTGTCGAATGGTTGTGAGTGTTGTTGGGCGGTAATTAGACATAAAACGTCTTCGCTGCTGTTTTTTTTAAATGCTAGTCAGGTGATGTCAATGCCCTGTTCTTCTTGAATTAGTTTATATTTCTGTCTGAGCTTTAAATGGTATTTAATAAGTGTTTAACAGTGTTGCGTGCTGTAAGGCTTTACTTGAGGAATTGCGTACCAGATCAAAAATAGCAGCTTCCAAAATTCTTTACCCCCCCTCTCTCTCCTCTCTCTCTCTCTCTCTCTCTCTCTCTCTCTCTCACACACACACACCACACACACACACACACAAAACACACACACACACACACACACACACACACACTACTAATTCCACACACGCCTCCGTCTTCTCTTCCTCCTAGGCGTCCTCTTCTGGTCTCTCGCTCTCTCTCTCTGTCTGTCTGTCTGTCTGTCTCTCTCTCTCTCTCTCTTCTATCTCTCTCTCTCTCTCTAACACACACACACACGCACATACATACATACATACACACTCACTACTAATTTCTCACACGTCCCCATATTCTCTTCCTCCTAGGCGTCTTCTTCTGGCTTCTCTCTCTCTCTCTCTCTCTCTCTCTCTCTCTCTCTCTCTCTCACACACACCACACACACACCACACACACACACACACACACACTACTAATTCCACACACGCCTCCGTCTTCTCTTCCTCCTAGGCGTCTTCTTCTGGCCGTTTTCGCAACCATGAAGACTGTTCTTGGCTACTAAAGGTGTCTCGAGGTATGTACTTCTCTAGGGTCCCACCCAAGGGAATGCAAAACTCGGCGTGGCACCTCGCTTTGACTACGGGTAGAAAAAAGTTTGCCCAGCCAGCTGTCCGTATCTTGAGGAGTAGAGGCAACATCTTCGCCTTTTAAAAGAAAATAAAAATAAAAATAAAAATAAACAAAGAAAGAGAAAACCGTCAGAAGAAAAACAGTTCGGAAGAAAACAAAAGTTTTATGGAAATGCCATTAACATGATTGACGATTTGGAAGGTTTCCATTTGATTATATTAATGGTGAACTACTTGTACGTCAAGTTGGTTACACATCATTACCTAGCCAGTGGTAGGACAGGGCTGGACAGAGGGTTTTGGTTTTGTTTTTTGTTGTTTGGGCTTTTTTTGTTGGCTTTTTAAATTATCTTTATTGAGCAGAAAGTTGCTGCATATTTTTTGCTTATTCTGCTGCAACTTGGCTCAGAAAATAAATAACAGACACTGGAGAATCTATAATATTAATACTCGTGTTCCTTAAAAGCACAGCAAAATCCACAAGATGACAGGTTTATTATTATTTTCACTCCTTTTGAGTTTTTCACACCAGCATCGGCTGATGGTATTTCACTGGAGGCTGAGTGACACCAAGTCTCCTCGGGTCTCCAGGACTCTTATGAGTATTCGGCAGATTGCAGCAGTGCAGTAGTCTGGATGGTCTAAATTCTTCTAAATTCTTCCAAGTTTATTGGGACCGTTCCAAGTGCACCAACTACCATTGGTATCAATTTCACTCTCAAGTTCCACAGCCTTTTCAATTCTCTGGCAAGGTCCAGGTATTTATTCATCTTTTCATTTTCCTTCAGCTTCACTTTGTGATCTACTGGGACCGCAAAGTCCACCAGTTGACACGTTCTCTCTTTTATTTATTTTTTTATATTTTTTTATTAATCAACACTAGGTCTGGTCTCCTGGTTCGGGTAGGGTGATCCGTCTTTATTATTATTATTATTATTATTATTATTATTATTATTATTATTATTATTCGTGTTCCTTAAAAGTACGACCGTTATCATCTTGCAACACCCTCTGGTTAAAAATGACACTGGCCCAAATGGTCCAAGATGAAATGCAAAAAAAAAAAATTGTAAATACTGATTATCTGGTGTGGCTTAACCGGCAAATTCTTATTTCTTATTATGAGTGTCGTCACTTCAGCTTAATAATGGATCATTCCGTTTTTATTATAGAGAAAGAAAGGGACGAAAAAGAACATGCCACACAGAAATATATAATAAGAAAGAAAGAAAAATGAAAGAAAGAAAGAGAGTAGGTGAAAAATAAAGAGAATAGATGAGCTCGCGGAAGCAATAACGCTAATCTGTTTCAATCGAACATAATGAAGAGAGGAAAAGAAGGAAAGAAAGAAAGAGAGAGAGAGAGAGAGAGAGAGAGAGAGAGAGAGAGTGAGTGAGAGAGAGAGAGAGAGAGAGAGAGTTAACTGAAGATTATTATACTTTTTATGTATTGAATTATTTTGCAATAGTTCTTACGTAAACATATCAAACGTTGTAATAATTAAATTACCATACTGTGGTATATCGGAATTTAACGTGATCAGATGATTGATCGAAAAGGGCCAACCTGACCGCCCTTATAGCTTAAGTAAGGCCCAAAGTGGAGTGTTACAAATTATGGACTGCTCAGCCATTAGGACTCCATCCTTAAGCATCACGGGTCGTAACACACGGCCAAAAGGTGGCCCCATTCGGGAATTTTCTTCCCCCTCTACAGATGCAGTTGGCGTATTCTTCAATCTCTGTGTCGGGCAGTACATTAAAGGTATTCACTCTGGCTCGCGCGATACAAGAGTTAGGGAGCTAATATCTAAAACCGTTGCTAGTGAGTTCGATTCCCTTCATACTTTGCGCCTTGTGCCAACCTAAGCTAATCTTAACAAATAACCAATCTGATTCCAAAGAAATTAGAGAACTAATCCTAGTGGCTGAGCGGTCGGAGGTGGAAGAAGAAAAATTACAAATTCTTACATCAACCTGAATTTCAAGTTCTGAAGCTCATTGGCATTACTTCCAGGTCCCTTTTTGTTGATATCACGGAACAAAGAAAGATGACGAGAGTTATCTTTCTTTAAGAGAACTCTCCTCTCTTAAGAAACCCTTTTCGTGTGCCCGTGCGTTTCGTGTGCATTGCGCCTCCACGCGAACTTTTACATTGGCAACTGGAACGAGCGGTAGTGTTGAAATAAACATCCTGAATACATTTGTTGGCATTTGTGTTAGAGTTGGTTGTTAACTGTCTCCTTAGTTTAAAGCGTATTTAACAATTTTGACATGGAGTGATGGCATATGTCACCCAGTGAATGAACAAAGCTGAATCAAGGAGGGGGCAGCTTCTCCAAGGTGCAGCTTCGTGGGGTGCAAAATCGCCCTAACCTAAAAGCCTTTGAATTGCCATAAAACTATATTGCCTCACTTTTGCTACTGTACTCTTAGCTTACGGTCAAGTCACGATGAAGCACCGGTTCCTATTAGATCAGCGAAGTTAAGCAATGATGAGCCTGTTCAATACGTACATGGGTGACCATTTAAGCAAAAGCAGGTACTGTAAGATATTGAATATAAAAAAATGAGTTGATTCGACATTAAATGACCCAAAAAGGGTTGATATGCCTTTAAAAATCCCAACCAACCACTGTACTCCAAAACAATGAATGCGTAGAATTGGATGGGTAGGTGAAGCTTTGAAAAAACTGAATCAATATTTATTGGCCACGAGAGGTGGGGTATCGGACCGAACTCTTGTCCCCCTCCCCGATTACGACGATTGCACGCTTCTAGTCCCACTTAGAAATCAAATAGATCTGTTTAAAAATTATTCGTATTCGATAGGAATACATGATGCCATATCTCATTATAATAGAGATTGTGTGTTTGTCTATCTGCAACCAAAACTATGTCACAATTACCTTAGTTATTTATGTTACATTATCCATAGTAATAACATACAGTTGCATTTATTTATACAACAAAATAGCGGTTTACTGTGTGAACTGGAAGGCTAATTTGTATATTGATATTAAAAATTTGATTTTAATAAATATGTGCTTAGTATTATTGATTTCTAATTGTTTGGTTTTCTTTTAATGAATATGAGCAAAAAATGTGGGGATAAATCTTAAAAGAAATCCATTAACAAGAAGAAATAACTGTAATTTTATTATTTACTTCCTATTTTAACTAAATAGGTAAATTAGGAAAATTTAGCAATGAAAGATGGGAGTGATGGAAGAGTAAGTTTCAGTTGTTCTATTTTTCGAGTATACCCTCCTCTGTATCAAATCCTTTTATCTGCATTCTTATTTAGTTTCATTAGTCTTTCTGATTTAATATGATATCTTATTACATTAAAACTTAAATACTTGAACCCGGAGGGTGCATATATTTGCTAGTAACTCTAAAGTATTTGTATGAATTTACTTAAAGCTATAATTGTTTACTAAGGATTATTATTAACTAGAAGCGGGGCAAAAAGTTAGTCTTGCAGATCCATTATTACTGAATCGTATGTTGGATCCTCACAGGATGTCCCATTAAAATCCATAGGTAAAAAAGACCTTGCGTTGATTCGGCCCGGTGGGGCGTTTGAAAAAGAATGTGCACAGATACTCTGAAAAGGAAAAATCAGTTTCTCATATTTAAAATATTAAAAGCAAAAAAAAAAAAAAAATCCATACTGTTACTATAGAAATTTTATTTTTCAATTATCTTCATGAATATAAACCAAATCTTCATTATTTTTGCTCAAAAAGCAAGATCTGTCCATAATCAATATATATATATATATATATATATATATATATATATATATATATCGTATGTAAGGGATGGAGCACTCTATGGCGGCCTTTACATACAAAGCGATCTGTATATCAAAAGAGTTAAAATCCCCTTCGCATTCTGTAGGTGATGACAAATAAAACAATTAACGAGTATAAATATATATATATATATATATATATATATATATATATATATATATATATATATATATACTTTGTCGTTAATTGTTTTATTTGCGTGGTTTCCTCCTGACATATACATATATACATACATACATACATACATCTATTAATAATGGGGATTCGATTCCAAAACAAAAATTACGTCACTCCTTACGTCACATTATCCAAAATCGTCATGACATAGAATGAATACACTCAAAATTTGAACATGCAACATTACACAGTCCTCATTATTTTTTAAAACAAGTTTTAATAAATACATGACTGGTATTATATATCTATATATAGTTTGTTTTATTAAAATTACTATTTAAAGTTTACATTTCAAATTATTTTATTTTTTAATCCTTTAATGATTTGTCCAATGTCTAATCAATTTCGAAGTATCTTCATCTTCAGACACTGTTTTTGAAATGGACGCAATATTTGAAGTGAGTGCTCTCATGCACTCTCTCCAAATCTTTTTATTGATTTTAAAAGAAAGTACAAGAAAGCACATTCACCACTCGCCATAGAGCCACAGGTTTTGTTGTTGGGGGAGGGGGTGATAAAACTGGTCATACTATACCTGAGTCTATTTAGCTAGGTTCATTCGCTGACTGATCCATACTAAAATAAACTTACACGAAAATACCTCTTTCGCTCTGTGACTTTATTCTACTTAATTTTGTCCCATTGTCGAATGAATGATTATGATTAAGTACAAAGTTTTGTACTTCGTGTGATTGGTGGGAGATGAGGAGGTGGGGTAAAATCAAAATGTTTTTGAAATGGACGCGGTCTTGTGTTTTTTTTTTGTTTTGGACATTATAAATACGTGTCGAGAGACGTAAGAGACGTGATTTCCGTCGTTCAATCAATTTCAATTTCTTTCTTTCTTTTTTTTATATGTGTATTTATGGAATGTGTATGTTAATTAATTATATATTCGGTGTTTAATTCTAACCTATTGTTTATGCGAGGGTGTAACTTAGCTATTAATAAATAGAAATCACGTCCTTTCCGTGTGGCGTTCTAAACAACCCACGCGACGCGTGTTTATAACGTCCAAAACAAAGAAACACACAAAGACCGCGTCCATTTCAAAATCAGTCTCTGAAGATGAAGATAGTTCGAAATGTTAGACATTGGACACTATTTTATCTTATTTTATATAGATTGTTATTGCCTTCAAAATATAAATAATAATATACTTTACTTAACAATGCTTCAAGCAGATTATCAAATACTATTTGTATGATGTATTATAGAAATACTTTATTCATAACTGTACATTATTGTATTAAGTATAGTTATTTAAAGTTATATTGTTTAAAAAAGGTTATTATA
This sequence comes from Doryteuthis pealeii, assembly GCA_023376005.1. Classification (NCBI taxonomy): domain Eukaryota; kingdom Metazoa; phylum Mollusca; class Cephalopoda; order Myopsida; family Loliginidae; genus Doryteuthis; species Doryteuthis pealeii. Next base: position 47,370,094 of record CM042154.1, read on the forward strand.
GTTTCTTAAAAACACAACTGGGGGCAATTATTCGTATTCAGTAGGAATACGTAATACTATATAACAGTAAATTATTTGTATTAAGAATAGTTACTTGAAGTTATGATTATTTAGAAAGGGTTATTATTAGCTACCTAAAAACATGTGTAGGTAATTATTCGTAATCGACAGGAATACTTAATCTATATTTATAAAAGGAAGTTTGGTATGTACGTGTGACGTATAACTTCAAAGCGGAAGGTTACACAGATTTGAAATCTTGCATACACCTTGATAGCCTTCTAACTAAGAAACATGCCAAATTTGGTTATTGATTTTTACTAATTAAGAGATATAATTAATTAATTAAACAAAAATTAAACGATTTTCGAAAAGTATCGTAAGCTGCCTCTGCTGCTTGGTGTATCAGCAGAATCTTCCTGCTGATGTTTTTCAGCTCCCCGAAGAAAAGAAGAAAGAAAGAAAGAAGAACATCAGCTGCCAGCCATTCAAAATGCCCGCAACAACTATGGCTAAATTTTAACGTAAAATAAAATTCGTTTTTTTTTTGTTTTTTTGGTCCAATCTTTAAAAAATAAATCTTTCCATATTCTTAAATTGTACCTCACTTAAATTAAATTTTGTCATGCACAAAAAGTGTAAAAAAATTAAAATTGTTTCAAAACACAACTTTATGGTTAATTTTTTTTAAATAAGATTTTAAATGTAAATAAAAATATCAGGAAAATGTTTTAAAAATAGTCACCAGTATATATATATATAATTTATATATATATATACTGGTGACTATTTAAAATAGAAAAAAATATGATAAAACGAGTTTTTTTGTAATTAATACTAATGGTAAAAAAAGTTTTTTTAGAAGAACTAATGAAAACGTTTTAAAACGATGCTTTTAAAATACTATCTTGAGTTTAAGCAAAAATAGATATTGCAATACGAGAATTTGAATGTTCGATTCTCAGCTTCTTTTTATCGTTAAGAACTGGATTTGAATTGTTGTCAATACAAAAAATTGAAAGAAAGAAATTACGATGTATTTCTAACTCATCAAGCAATTAAAAACTAAATTAAAAATTGTCCCCAAATACTATTATTTTCAAACTGGATTTTCAGTGAAACTTTTCGTAGACAACAATATTCTATTTACAACAATGAAACTCAATTCTGTATGTACATTTCGGCCTACAGAGATTGATTTTTTTCGATTTGTTTAGCCTTACATTTTGAATAGGTATGCCCGCCTAATTCATAATTATTAATTAATTAATTTCAAAATTAGGTGCGACTTCAATTAAGCACATATTCTCCCAAAAATTGTCGCCTAAAAAAGCCATATCAAAACACATTGTTTGTTTATTTACTTCTCATATATATATATATTATATATATATAATATATAATATATATATATATATATAATTGGGCATTGTAATAATATATATATATATATATATATGTATATATATTTATATATACCAATCCTTGCCACATGAGCAGATGTAACACAAGATCAATTGTTTAAGCGGGGTATAACGAGTTTTAGTTAAGAGATTTCCTTTTCCTAGACTGGTTACCTAGCCAAGGTTAAAGATCCCTGTCAGTCCTACTAATTATCCATAGCTGGAGGAAGTGAGTTGGATGCACACACTTCCAAGGGTATCAGCGCTATGTAAATGCAAACAGCCTCGTCCAGGATTTGAATTTGCGTCGAGAGAGTCCATTTCCTACGATGATAACCATTGCACCACGCGCCTCCTTATTGGTAAATGTATATGTTCTGTCCTTCTTTGCTTAGATAGACAACACAGTGATCTGATTACATATAGTTATTTACTAAGATTAACTTAGATGTGGTACAAGGCCAGACGAATTGTGCGTCTAATGAAAACCAAACCCACTAACAATCTCTCTGAATGTTTGAGATGAGGCTTGAAGATTAGTATTATTAGCGTTGTTCGGACTATTGTCCCCATCTTCATTGTATTTTTACAACGGATATACCCTCCGGCCTTCTTCAAAGACAGTTCTAAGTGACAGTTTATCTCTGGTTCCCGAGTTCAATCCTGAGTGAAAGCAGTTAGAAAAAATAATAATTAGCACAACTCCTACCCCCCAGCTATGGTTAGCGGAATGAGAACAGGATACCCCGTGGAATAAATAAAGGGTTAGGTTCAAAGTTCCGTGATGGCTCCCGAATACGACAAGAAAATTCCCGAGTTCGAAAAGAAGGTTCTCGAGTCCGAGAAGGTTCCCGAGTCCGACAAGAAATACCTGAAGAAGGCCGAGGGTATATCGGCCGAAACGTTGTACAAATAACAATGAAGATGGGGTCAATAGTCCGAACAACGCTAATAATACCACTAACAATCGTCTGCGAATCTAAGCTTGCAAACCATTATACCACGTAAGGGGCTTATTCCAGTTACGTATAGTTCCTAACTGGTCACTCATTTAAGATCGAGCACAGGTTCATTGGTGCTTAACTATCACAATCGGTCTGCAAAGACAATCAGGCATTTGGCTCTTTTATCTTCTTACTGCATTTATTTGCATTAGAGTCATCCATATTTTGTGTGAAGACCAAATGGGATGCAATTAGGGAATCGCCGCGAATAATCCATAAAAGGCTCTTTGAATGGAAATGAGATTGTTGATCTTTATCATTTAATTTTCTCAGATCCCCCAGACTCTCTTGCACGGCTAATATATATAAGTAGAGTATATATATATATATATATATATATATATATATATATATATATATATATATACTCTACGCCGGGCAAAATAACTCTGCGCCATGTCCTTGTTGTATAATTGATAGAACAAGTATTAGTGACGATTTCAATTTCGTTACGGTAGAACGTATTGACCTAAATGACCACTTTATACTAAATAAAAAAATGTTTAAATCCTAAAACACTAAATTGCCCATAACAGACCAATTATTACGTAATGTCCTAACTCCATCAACCCCTCAGCGGGAGGGTGGACGCATATCTTTGGGGATTAGGGGTCCTTTCGATTAAAGCAAACGAGTTGCTTTTAAGTTTTAGCAACGATATTTCGCGATTTTTTAGGCGCCGCTGGTGCAATGGTTGTCGACGTAGGAAATGGATACGGAGACCCGAGTTCAAATTCTGAACGATGCTGTTTTTATTTTCACATAACGGTAATACCCCTGGGAATGGTATGAATCCAACTGTTCTTCTTCCAGCTGTGGGTAAATATTAGGGAACACTGGACTCGTTAAATTTGTTATGTCAACTGGATTTGAAAAAGGGAAACTCTGAAAAGATATCAATTTGTCTCGCATCGTATTCGTGCAGAGGGGTCGGTATATATATATATATATATATATATATATATATATATATATATATATATAAAGAGAGAGAGAGAGAGAGAGAGAGAGAGAGAGAGAGAGAGAGAGAGAGGGGGATATGAAAACACACAATGCTGTTAAAATGAAAATATTTTTTTACATCATATTCATAGCAAATATTGAACAATATTTCGATTTATAAAAATCATCATCAGAGCTCATTTTTAATCCGGACTCATCGAGAGAGAAGCAGAAAATAATTTAAATTCAAAACGAAACTGTTACACTAAAGATATACAATTATGTCTTTGGTTGAGAAACGCGTAGCGGATGTGCTAATGACTAAACGATCGCATGACTTGCACGCTTTTTGGAACATCAATGCTTTCGTTTTGAATTTAAATCATTTATAAATAATTATATATATATACCTTGTTTTGAATATAAATTTATTTCAACATATTGTCTCTTCAGTTCTATTTTTATTGTTTTGTTTTTTGTTTTTTAATTTTTTCACCCTCGGTCTTACTGGTGTGATTTTCTCGTTTACTTTATTTTTCATTTATCGGGTCGGACTTTTACCTGCTATGATCCAAAGCCATATAAAATTTGAAGCCCATATAAAATTTGAAGCCCCTGTTTAAAACAGTAGGTTAAAACATATTAAATTATATATATAAAAGTAAAGTTGTCGGAGAGGCCTAATGTCGGTATGAGCGCTATACCAAGGAGATTATTTTAGCGGTAAATTGAGGAGCTGATGGTAGGCGTGGCTGAGTTGGCGAGGGCCGGTATCGAACCAGGAACCTTGTGATTCTCAGTCGAACGCTCTACCGACTGAATTTGTGTGTGTGTGTGTGTGTGCGTGTGTGTGTGCGTATGTGTGTATAAATGTTATCTAATTAATTTTTGTAACATTTTGGAAAACTTTAGGTAACGTTTAGAATTCATTTAAAAGGGATGAAAGATGGAGAGACTGGAGAGTAAAAAATTACAAATCTATAGAATGATCAGGTGATTTTCCAAATACGATATTTTGATATTTGAGCCTCTTTTGTCTACACAGGCTAGGACTATATACATTGATAGCAACTGCCTCTAGAATGGCAATAATTGTGACCCTGTGAGCACTATCCTGAAGATCCTGTCGGAGAAACTTAGGTTGTTAATTTCTGTCACCGGTTCGGTTACCTAAATCGGTCCTAAAAATACGTATTGGGCACTTTGCAATATTTATTATAACGACTCATTCAGTTTATTTTCATTTTTCCAACAGTCAAAAGTGTGAGTCGTTCGGGTTCTCTTGTTTTTGTTTATTTCGTTAAGTTTCCCCATAACTTATATCTATATTTATATCTATATCCATCTATCTATCCATCTATCTATCTATATATATATATATATATATATATATATATATATATATATATATATATATATATATATATATATATATAATCCAAAAGTCCAGAGAAGAAATCTTCCTTACGACATAAGAGTTTTATTTTTTAAAAAACTGTCGCAGTTTGAGAGCTCAATGTGTGCTCTTAATGTTAGAGTCACAGAGCAAATATATAAGTAAAGAAATAACAAAAGACTTAGAGGATTAGCATTATAGTCTATTTCAGGGAGCTTAGACAAAGTGTCTAACTCTCCCGACTCATCAGATGCGAATGATGAGTCGGGAGAGTTAGACACTGTCTAATCTCCCTGAAATAGACTATAATGCTAATCCTCTAAGTCTTTTGTTATTTCTTTACTTATATATATATATATATATATATATATATATATATATATATATATATATACCATGTTTCCTCGAAAATAAAATCTGGCGTGATTCCTCAGGATCATTTTAAAATAAGCCTTCCCGTTAAAATAAACCCTAGTTGAGAGCGGCAGACAAATGAAAGAATAAGCATTCTTCGGGCCCACATCATATGACGCAGACACTCGACATGCCCTGAAAATAAACTCTAGTTTTATATTTCGGAGTGAAAATTAATATAAAGTCCGTCTTATTTTTTGGGGATATATATATATATATATATATATATATATATATATATATATATATATAAGATGAACAAAAAGTGATAAGACAAATAGGAATATATCTTTTATGTTCCCAACTAGTTTCGACCTTAGGTCATCGGCCGGAGAAAATTCATTTTTGAAGAAATTGTTTTTATAGGGTTTAAAAAATTAAAATAATTTTTAAGTGGTTTTAGAGAGTTACTAAAAAATTTAAAATAATTTTTAAGCGTTTGACAGACCACTATATTCCGGGCAAAGAAGTATATTAGAAGTGGCGAGTCCATTTATTCAGTGAAAAAAATATTTTCAACAATTTTTACTTATATATATATATATATATATATATATTTAGAATTTATTTTCTAAAATTTGCTTAAATAAGCAAGGTATCTTTAAAATATAATCCAACCCTAACCTGCTATCACGTAGGTTCAAAGCCCTCGTCCTACTAAAAAAAAAATTCTTCCCGGTAAACCACGGCGACTCTTTCAAATTGATAAATATTAACTGAATGTGAAGACCTGTTGTCCAGATAAGTAATTACATTAATATTTCTGAAGTGTAGAAGCGTTTATTCTCTAAGACACGTTTTCGTTCTATTCATTCTATTGTTACTACTATGTTTTAACTTGAGTTTTATTGAAAATATTAACCAATTTTGTGTTTTTCTTTTCATTTTGTTTGCAAGGTATCTTTAAAATATAATCCGACCCTAACCTGCTATTCCCGTAAGTTCAAAGCCCCCTCTCTCCCTCTCTCTATATATATATATATATATATATATATATGATGATGAATAAAATGACATGACCTATAAATTTTACTAATGCTAATAACCAAAAGAAACTGTTGAAAAAACTAATAATGTCTTTAGATTAAAAGCCGTTGGAATTGAAGCATCAAAAATAAGTAAATGATTTGTAATCTCTTGAGGAATCCTTTTCCCCTTCGACTGGTGATAAAAACAAAAAATATATAAATCTTGTATTTTCTTCGACAGGAACTAAGTCCGAATTGAGATGTTCGTATATAAATAATTTATTTATTTATAATACTTCATTTGTATCGGCCTTTAAAGTAAGTATAGTCAAACCCTTCATCTACGGACCCCTCTTCAACGGACTTCAGATGCAACGAATAAGATCTACAGACAAAAAACACTTCCAAGTAGTCAATAATGTATTTCATTTGTTCACAGTGCTGGAAAAGCCGCTTTCATCGGTTTGAAGTAAAAATTGCCGGAAAATGCTAAGAATGAATGAAATTGATTTGTTTATTGCCTTTTTGAAGATGTACATATATTTTAATTTTTTTTTTTTTTGCTGATCTGAAATATTTTTAATCTTTGCCAACCAAATTTCACCCACGGCTTGTAAAAAAATACCAAGAAAATTTCGTACAGGTATTGGGGAAATTTGGTAGTTGGTTTTCAAAATTTAGGGAGGTAGAACCTATCTCGTAGACCTCCTAATAAATACAAATGTAATCTCGTGGACCCCTATATAAATAAAAAATAAAAAATAAAGGAAATGTATCAAAATATATTTAATGAAAATGGCACGCAATAAAATATCTAATGAAAATTACACGCGAAAAAAATATTTAATGAAAATTACACGCAAGCCCTGCAGAAGGGATAAATCCATAATTTGCAACGGCACACTTTGGCTCTTACTTAGGCTAAATGGGCGGTCAGAGAGGCCCCTTCGATCAATCGGCTGGTTATGTCAAGCCCTAGAACGTGTATGAGTGCCCTATTGTGACAAACCTCTAACCCTTTTTATCATATATGTGCTAGAATGCGATGACTGATGGTTTTAATTAACTAGAGTAAAAGTAAGTAAAGTCGTCGGGGTGGCCTAATGTCGGTATCAGTCTGACAGCGAGGAGTCTATCCCTTTTCACTTGCGCTAGACCAAGGAGATTATTTTTAGCGTCTGAGGTGGAGCGCCACACCTACCATCAGCTCCTTACTTTACCGCACAGATCCCTGTGCTACTCATACGCTGAGTTGGCGAGAGCCGGTATCGAACTAGGAACCTTGTGGCTTCTAGCCGAACTACCGACTGAGC
>CM042154.1:47380033-47437533 GCA_023376005.1 Doryteuthis pealeii
TTACGGTATTACCTCTCCTTTCTTTTTCTTCTCCTACTACTCTCTAATCGCTGACTTTGTTTCTAGATTTCAGTAGCATCACTTGCAATGAATTATGGGAATTAGTAAATTATTAATGTCTGTGTGTAACAGGAAAGACGCTAATGTGTATGTGAATGTGTGTGTGTGTAGCGGTTCTCAAATATCCAAAGTTCATCGTATGTGGCCCTTTACATTAAGCAAGTCTATTAAATACCTTCAAGGTGTTACTTACCACAGGATCATTATCAGGATTGGTAATTAGGGGTTCCCTACTCTTCCACTGTTTTTAGTATATTTGTTTTATACGCGCGTGTTTGTAGTTACCGACCCGTTTTCTGTGTGTAAATATCGACGCCCCCAAATGACCCGCATATACGACTATCTGAGCAATTAGCTGCCCGGGAAAATCAGGATCCCTCATTAAAGGGTATTATTTTACAAGCCTGGCAAAGTGAATAAAAGAGTGAATAGAATTTGATATACTTTCACAAGATAAACAGATAAGCAGTAGATGACGTAAATACACTGCCAAGAAAACAGCTTACGTATTAATGCCAAACATACAGTAAATGTAGACATGCCCATCTACAGGGCATGTCTAAAAAAAACTCCGTAAATATAACAAAATACAATTTTATTATATTATCTTCTCTAAAAATTATCAAACTATTAATGTTTCCAGAGTAGAAAGATATTAAATTTATTTAACTCAATAAACAATTTATATTATTATGTGTTTATTACTGATGTTATAAGAATTATAATTAAAATTGGTTAATTTGTGTTAAATATATTTTTTTACTTAGCCTTGAAAGGAAAAACAAAAACAAAACTGTTTTCTAACTTTTTCAAAAACATTTTTATTGCTTTCAACTAACCTAGTTTTGATTACTAATATTTCAGCACTGCCAAAACCGCCACCAATTGGAGCACTAAACTATATATATATATATATATATATATATATATATATATATATTACAAATCTATTTATTTGATGGCAATAGAACAGTCACAACCTTAGGTTTCATACATGCAAAATCGCATGCATTCATCAGGTGACGTTGATTCGAAATATATATATATAATATATATATATATATATATATATATATATATATATATAAAATAAGGTTTTTATAGTTGGTTTGAAGCATTGTACGTATGTGTAAAATAGAAATTAGAAGGCAATTGACAATGCAATGGAATAGGTGTTGAAAATGATGTTTATTCACCGTTTTTTCCTAAATATTTTCGGGATAAATCCCATCTTCAGAGGTTTTAGAAGTAAACACAAGTACTTTTAAAACCTCTGAAGATGGGATTTATCCCGAAAATATTTAGGAAAAAAGGTAAATAAACATCATTTTCAACACCTATTCCATTGCATTGTCAGTTGCCTTCTAATTTCTATATATATATATATATATATATATATATATATATATATATATATGAGTTAAGAGTAAGAAATGAATCCGACAGTATATGTATAGATAAAAGGGTATGAAAACACACAATACTGTTAAAATGAAAATATTTTATATCATTTTCATAGCTAATATTGAACAATATTATTTTCTGCTTCTCTCTCGATGAGTCCGGACTAAAAACATGCTCTGATGATGATTTTTTATAAATCGAAATATTGTTCAATATTAGCTATGAAAATGATATAAAATATTTTCATTTTAACAGTATTGTGTATTTTCATACACTTTTATCTCTCTCTCTCTCTCTATCTATCTATCTATATATATATATATATATATATATATATATATATATATATATATGATTCCTAAGTGAGTAAATGTTAACATTGCTACTAACCTAAGTACTTACATTTTGCTTGTAGATTCCCTATACCTGGATGTGACGGGTCAGGTCATGTGACCGGCAAATATTTAACCCATCGGTGGTATTTTGTCATCTACATGAGCACTCTGTCGTTTGATAATCATGTCTGTACTTCTTGCATGCATGTTGTCTTTTATTTATTTCAATTCTTCTTTCACACCTGAATTTTGATCTTGATTCGGATTGTAATTATTTTCTTTCGATTTATTCTAGACCCATGTCAGAATGGACCATGGAGTAATAGCAATGAAGGGATATTCTACACTCCCCAGATCACCAGAACTAAAGCCTCACCATCAGATGATTTTATACACAGAGAACTTCTTTTTCGGAGGTTCTTACCCCTTTGTAGAGAATACAGGGTTTTTTTAAACCCAGCTCAGAGTGGGGTTGGGAGTAATGATCTCCAAAACTAGAACCTCACCATCAGAGGCTGTTTAGTTTCATACCCAGGGTACCGCTTTTGGGAGAAGTTTTTACCCTTCTGCAGAGGATACGGTCAGGGTGTTATAAACCATGTCTGAGTGGGCTTGGGAGTAATGGCAATGAAGAGGTATGCTACACTCTGTAGATCTCCAGAACTAAAGCCTCTCGATGATGTTGTTTAGTTTCATACCCAGGGAACACCATTCTGCAGAAGATACATTCTAAGTGGGTAATTCTATGTCAAATCATCCAGAAAAAACGTAATATTGTCACCCACCCCCTTCAATTTTTCTAATTATTTCCATGAGTGGACTATGTTAACATTAGACGATCCCCAAAATTTGAGCTTTCAATTCCAAAAATTGGCGGAGTTATGTCTGTAAAATGAGTTCTAGAGCTTTTCTACTACTAAAAATTGGTTTATAAAAGTATTTTTGCCCATGAAATCCAAAAATGCTATCAAAAAAGTTTTCAAGTCAACCAATTTTAAGCTATTGATTAAAGGGGGTGGGTGACATGGCCTGGATGATTTGACTGGAATTACCCAAGTGTCAACAGGGTAGATATATTTAGCAAAAAAAAAAAAAATATTGAGTTTTATTCCTAAATACTTTAATTTATAAATACTTTGAAGATTCCAGTTTAATTTACGATGAAAATTACTCAGTGTTTTTTCTACTCACCCGATGGTTTCTATGTCATGTTCATAAGGTCTTCACTCAATTATTTAATGTCCATCTTACAATGTATGGAGCACACTGAACAGTATTCCCTTTGCACACACACACACACACACACACCATACATCGGATCCATTAAGTGTCTGGGTTGGTTTTTTGGTTGGTTGGATTTTACGGCATGTCAACCCTTGTTGGGTTATTTTATGCCGAAGACATTTTTTCTATTCATGCTTGATGGGTATTCAATCTTTTTTTAACTCAATTTTTTAACACTTTTTTAAAACCCATTGTTTCTATATATGTCATAAATGTAACCCTAACAGGTAGTACTACTCCGGGTCAGAGTGGACCTGGGAGTAATGGTGATGAAGGGGTACTTCATGCTCACAAGATACAGAGACAGAGACAGAGAGAAAGATACAGAGATACGTATATCTATCTCTTTCACACAAATACACACTCACTCACACACTCTCTCTCTCTCTCTCTCTCTCTCTCTCTCTCTCTCTCTCTCTCTCTCTCTCTCGCTCGCTCGCTCGCTCGCTCTCTACCTCTCTCTACCTCCCTCTTCCTCCCTCTTCTCAACTTGTTATAGCTGATCTTGAATTAAGATTTGTTCTTCCCATAAACTGGTGGCCACACAAGCCAGTCTGCCTTACTATTTTCTCAAGCCCGTGTGGCAAGTTATACCCTAAAACTTTGAAATGTTATTAAAGGAGTTTGGAATACATGTTTCCTTCTCCTAGACAGGTTGCTTTAATTAGGCCAGAGTGTCTAGTCTGCCCTTCAATTTACGCACAGCTAGGTTGAGAAAAATTAATCTCTTCCCCAAATAAAACAGCTGAGTCGAATTTTACGAGGATAGCCACTACACATACCACGCTACGGTATCAATTTTTTAAACTAGCAAAAGTATGCACCCCCCCCCCGGTGCAAGTATTTAGGTTTTGATATAATAAAATATTTCATTAAATTAGAAAAAACTAACGAAACTAAATAAGAACGAATACAAAAATATTACACTTATTCTAATGTTATTTTAATTGATTTCTATATTTAAAAATATATAGGATTACTTTTAATACGTTTGAGAATAACATGATAGTATTAAAAATCAGTTAGAGCAAATAATTATTTAGTAAACTGAGTTTTGTTAAAATCATTATGCAAATTATTCCCTCTATGTAAATCATTATTTTTTTTAGATGTATAACATGTTCTTCTGGATTTAAATGCATTAATAATATGGGCAGTTTTGCAGCGACTCTAACTCGTCTAGATTTTAATAGAGACAATGTTAATAAATAAGATGCTAATTAAGATTAAATAATGACTATTGCATAATCGTTGTGAATATAACTTAAATAACTAAGGAAATCGTGACGTCAGTGTTGACGTAATTTCAGTTACAGACAAACAGTTACATAATCTTCATTATAATAAGATGTCTCTTCTAAGATAACAAGATAGTCACATACATTCTGGCCATCCACAGCATCCAGTCGTGGTGTAATGATTAGCAAGCTATTCTCACAGATTGATTACTACAAAATAGCGAGTTCGATCCCCGCTGGATGCCTCATTCTTATGACATTGTCACATCCTACCCGTGGCGAAGGCTTGTGTAAATCCCTACCTTCTGGCCATCATAAAATATCCCATCGTAATGTAATAGTAAGTAAGCTAGTTCCATTACGACTGAATAGTGATTTCAATCCTCGCTGGATCGCCCATATTTGCGACCTTGTGCCACACCCAACCCGTGGTGAAAGGATTGAATAACATCAGGATGCCCACTTGTGGTGTAATGGTTAGCAATCTGGTCTTCGTCTGTCTGTCGGTCAATCTCTCTCTCTCTCTCTCTCTTCTCTCTCTCTCTCTCTCTCTCTCTCTCTCTCTCTCTCTCTCTCTCCTCTCTCTCTCTCTCTCTCTCTCTCTCTCTATATATATATATATATATATATATATATATATATATATATAAAAGAAGGTCCGCAAAATGTATTATGTTTTTAGAAAAAAAATGTTTTTATTCTTTTTGTTTTACATATGCAACACGTGTTTCAGATCTTCTGGTATCTTCTTCAGGCTTTGATCAATAATATTATTGACCAAAGCCTAAAGAAGATACCAGAAGATCTGAAACACGTGTTGCATATGTAAGATAAAAAGAATTTAAAAATTTTTTTCTAAAAACATAATACATTTTGGAGAAAGTTTTAAAAGAAAACAGACACAGGATGTCAGGATGTCATGAACGATGGAAACTCTTTATGTCGATACTTAAGTATTTCATTTTTTTTATTAAATAGAACATTCTTCAGGACATTGAATAACCTCAACTTTCCAGGATGTTACCGGGCCCAGCAGATAGTATCAAAAATCCACACCAATAACTCGCCTTAGGATAGATCCGGGTGACTGAGCAGTCCGGGATCTTATTTCTTCCTACCCATCATCAACAAAATATTAACAAGAAATTTTTCGTGGTGCAGTGGTTAACGTGCTGGACTGCGATATCAGCACTCGTTCTTGATAGGAATTAACCTCATACACAGCATATATATATATATATATATATATATATATATATATATATATATATATATATATATATGTGTGTGTGTGTGTGTGTGGGTGGTGTGGTGTGTGGGGCGTGTGGGTGTAAAATGAAACTGGAAGTGAATCCAACGGTATGTTGAAAAAATGAATAAAGAAAAGAAAGTATAGAATGGATAATATAGGATATTTTAATCAATATTACTTACACGTGTTTCGGTCAGTTTATCCATGTGTACATTATTCAAACTATTATTATTTTTAAATTTTATTTCATTTCATGTGAAAATAATAATAGTTTGAATAATGTACACATGGATAAACTCCTGACCGAAACACGTGTAAGTAATATTGATTAAAATATCCTATATTATCCACTCTATACTTTCTTTCCTTTATTCATTTTTTCAACATATATATATATATATATATATATATATATATACATACACACACACACACACACACACTTAACCAGAGAAACTTTGGCAGTAGTAGTAAATGCACTTTTTTTCTCTGATTTCCGAGCAAATATCCTCAACACTTCAGGATGTATTACTATTAAATATCGAGTTCGATCCTTAACACACACACACACACGCATATATATATATATATATTATATATATATATATATATATATATATATATATATATATGAAATGAGGTGAAAAAGAAAGAGTCGTAATTCTGACTGTCGATAAACATAAAGTAGCCCAGTACGTGGTAATTATGAATGAATATAAAAGTGCTCAATACATTTGTAGAGCTGGTTTATAAAACCAATATATAATGACTATATCAGTATATATATATATATATATATATATATATATATATATATATATATATAGAGAGAGAGAGAGAGAGAGAGAGAGAGAGAGAGAGAGAGACATGTGTTTGTGTGTATTTGTAAGTGTGTGAATACACAGATGTGATTATACATAAAAAGCAGAGTATGTGCGCATATATGTGTGATTGGGGGAGGGCTTCCAAGTGAGATATGGTTGTGGGTGGAGGCAGGGGGAGCTATGTACGATTGTCGGGCAGGATGGAATGCCGGCGAGGTACGGGAAAGTGTGAATACGCGAGCTTCTATGTACGTAGCCGAGAGGTTAATCAGTGGGCCACTCACTCTCATCAACGTCCTCCCACCTCCACTCCACTATCCGACACCCCCATACACACACACACACACATACAACGCCTACCCCCATCACACCCACCATCCCAACCGTGGAATGGTCAGATTAATTCGTAAATAGTGAACAATTTTTGACAAAGACCAACTTCAAGAGGTTCTTCCTTTTCAAAATGAGTTTGTACTGAATGTGTGTCATACAACATATTATGTATAACACAATATTATCTGAAAACGCCGTCTAGCTCTTTAGCCATGAGTTGTGGGGGTGGAGGGACACAGCTATGGGGGTGGAGGGTCCCAGCGGCGGCGGTGGGGGTGGGGGTGGTGTTGGATGGGGGCCCAGCAATGGGGGCGTGTTCATGAGTGGTACTCTCTGTGTCGGCGTGTGTACGGCTCTCAATTCCTCTCAGACTCTGCAGTGAGATTCCAGATTTCAGCACAAGACTAGTGTAATGGTTAGCAAGCTGGTCTCCGAGTAATGAGTCTGATCCTAACTGGGTGCTCCAAAAATTTTGTCACATTGACTACAGCTCGTAATTGGTAATTATTTCTGAAATATCAGTTTTAAAAATCATCCATCTGTATTGATCTTGAACCAGACTTACTAAATAGACAATGAGTGGTGTCTTGGTTAGCATAGATTAATACTCAGTTGGACCCTAATTTATGGTTTATTTATGGGTCCCAAATAAAACCGTCTAACTCCCACCTTGTAACTTATCCTGTGTAATTCGTTTCTAAGATACTATTGAAATTTACAGTTACAGTGCATTTCCAGTTAGCTTGAAATGGTGAGGGAAGTTAAAAAAAGAAAACAAAAAGAAAAAAAAACATTGGGATGCATGGTTACGATTTTACTGCGTCCTTTTAGATTTTTGTGCGTCGGAGACACAGGATTCGTAGCTATCAGCATCTCTGTCCATCTAAGTATTGAACAGGATCATCGCTGCTTGACTCGGTGATCTAGTGGTAATCGGTGCTTTAAACGTGACTTAACCGTAAGTAGTGATATTAGGGAAAATATATTATGAATTATCTGCCCTTGTCAGTCAAAGAGGCCAATCAATGCACTACCGTAGATTGGCGCCCATTTTGTCTTTGTTTGATTTTAAAGCCTGTCAATCATTGTTTTAACTAGCAAATATATGCACCCTCCGGGTGCAAGTATTTAAGTTTTAATGTAATAAAATATTATATTAAATTAGAAAGGCTAATGAAACTAAATAAGAATACAGATAAAAAGATTTGAAACAGAGGGAGTATAATAAAAGATTTGAAACAGAGGGAGTATAATAAAAAATGGAACAACTGAAATTTACTCTTCCGTCACTCTCGTCTTTCATTATTATTTTTTCTAATTTAAGTATTCAGTTAAAAGAGGAAGTAAAGAATAAAATGAGTTATTTTTTCTTGTTAATGGATTTCATTTAAGATTTATTGAAGAAATTTTGGCTTATATTCATTAGAATAAAACCAAACAGTTAGAAATCAATAATACTAAGCACATATTTATTAAATTCGATTTTTAAATATTAATATGCAAATTAGTCTTCCTGTTCACACTGTAAACCGCTATTTTGTTGTATATATAAATATAATTGCATGTTGTCAGTATGTAGACATAGTTAACAGTATTAATAATGTAAGACAATTTTATTAATAATTGAGGTTTAGATAAAAAATAAAATCATGGAGAATGTGATGTCAATAACTAAGAGAATTGTGACTTAGGTAGGAATATAGTTTCGGTTACAGACAGAAAAACACACAATCTCCATTATAATAAGATATCGAAGTGATTATTTTGTTCATGGATTTGGATGATTTCAAGCATTTGGTTTGGCCTGATTTGGTTTATTTGTTTAACGGCACATCAATACATTTTGGCTTATTTAATGCTACAATTCGGTTCGTTTGTAAATGCTTCTTTACAATACTAGAGAAGAAGAGCGAGGGAGAGAATAGGGGAGAGGAAAGAGAAAGAGTGAGAGAGAGAGGGGGAGAAAGAGAGAGAGAGAGAAAGAAAATTAGAAGGAGAGACTGAGATTTGCTTTGGTTTATTTGATTAACGGCACATCAACACCTTTTGGGTTATCTAATACTGCAATTTGATTTGTTTGTAAATGCTTGATCACAATAGAAGAGAAGAGAGAGAGGGGGAGAAAAGAAGAGATAGAAGATAATAAAAGAGAGCGAGAATAGAAAAGGAAAGAGAAAGAGAGAGAGAGAGAGAGAGAGAGAGAGAGAGAGAGAGAGAAAAAGATTAGAGAGAGAGAGAGAGAGAGAGCTAAGTGGAGAAAGAGGTTTAGTTTGGTTTATTTTTTAACGGCACATCAACTCCTTATGGGTTATCTAATACCGAAATTTGATTAATTTCTAAATGTGTGATTGTAATCATAATCATTTATATTTTAAACGTAACAAAGAAATGATATTCTGAATTATACTTTTTGATGCGTCTGTAATGATCAGTTGTTTACCCGAGTAAAACTGAAAGAAAACGAAAAGATAAACACCTACTTGAACCTTGCTGGAGAACTGAAAAAAAATGATGCCGAAAAATCTTTTTTCATTCTTGTCTCGTTTTAGACTCATTTTTCTAACACATTTTTAAAAATTCATTTTCTATCTATTTCATCGTTAGATGGGATCCTAACATGTACTACCACTCCGAAACACTGCGGAACCGGGGCGTAATGGCAATGAAGGAATATCACATACTCGGCAGAGCTTTAGAATTGGTACCCCACCACCAGATGCAGTTTAATGTCATACCCAGGACACTAAGACCCTCAGCTACCGCTTTCTAGCATATATAGCATATATGATAAAAATGTTAGGGGTTTGATATAAGTGCAATACGGTCGGGACAATCATATAGGTGATAGGGCTTGCCGTGACCATCTGATTGGTCGGAGGTGGGGCTTCTCCAGTCGGCCAGCCGCCTAGCCACTGCGTTTGGAGTTGCCCATCTGCTGCACAGTACCGATTATAATTCTGCAAGGGGGAACATTTTTGATCCCTTCTCCTTCCGGTGCTACAAGTTTCACGGCTCTCTCTCTCTCTCTCTCTCTCTCTCTCTCTCTCTCTCTCTCTCTCTCTCTCTGTGTGTGTCTCTGCCTCTGTTTCTCTGTCTCTCTCTTTGTCATCGAGTTTCCTCTCTCTATTATATATATGAAGTTAACAAGAATCAAGTAAGATCTCTCTCTCTCTCTCTCTTTCTCTCTCTCTCTCTCTCTCTCTCTCTCTCTCTCTCTCTCTCTCCTCTCTCTCTCTCTCTCTCTCTCTCTCTCTCATCGAGTTTCCTCTTTTTATTATATACCCGAAGTTCGATATTTAATGTTCAATGGTGTAATTGAGAGCTAGAACTGGAGGCCTATTTTAAACACTTCTAGATCCAATTTCAGTTTGAATTTTTTAAGCTAACAACACTGGAGAAGATAGCTCAAACTCAAAGAAATTTTTATTTACATTTTGAATATCATTTATCATTTGAATAAAGGGATCGGGGAGCCCTGTAAATAATATGGGATAAACTTGCAAATCTGTCGGAAAATTAGGGTGACCCAGAAAAAACAGAACCCTCAAATTTAGTGATAAAACTGTTAATTTTAACTAGAGTTTTAGGGTTAGAGTTAGGGTTACGGTTAGGGTTAGGGTTGGGGTTGGGATTTAATGTTAGTTTAATGGGAAAATAAATAAATAATTTGGGTTCTATTTTTTCTGGGTCACCCTGTATACAAGGTGACCCAGAAAAAACAGAATCCACAAATTTAGTAATAAAACTGTTAATTTTAACTCGGGAGTTTAGGGTTAGGGTTATGTAAGGGTTAGGGTTGGGGTTTAGGGTTAGTTTAATGGGAAAATAGATAAATAATTTGGGTTCTGTTTTTTCTGGGTCACCCTGTAATATGTTTTAATTTTCCAACCGATTTGCAAGTTTAGCCATATTATGAATGTTGTTTCAACACAATGAATTTACCCGTGTTTAATACAATTTACACAAGAAAAGGATCAGTAAAATATATATGCAAACAGACTTTTGATTCTTGATTTATCTTTTTAATAGGAAGGATTTGTTTGGTGGGTTGTAAATATATTACGAATAGTTGGTGGTAGGTTTGTGAGTTGAAGCTACGAGTCACCACATTCTATGGTTAAGGTGCCTCTATGTGTTACATAATCTATGCGGTGCATAAGATTATTGTCAATCCCCTGTATTTCTAAAGGGATGGCCTTTTTCATATCACGGGCGGGACTTTCCATGGAATAGTACAGAAAGCCCGCCAAATTACGTGAAGTCACGTGGGACCTGGTTTGGTCCTTAGTTTCAATTGGACGTCAGGCAGTGAAGATGCCCTGCCTTAACTGTAACTCACTCTGCATACGCGCGCTATGTTAGTCAGATATTTAGTTACATGAAATGTATAGTTAAGGAAATAAAAGTTTAAGAAAAATAACACGGTCTTGTGATTAATGGATGTCTTGGTAACAGAACTGATTGGAAGAAGAAATGAGCCAAGTGCGACCGATCACCAAGACGAAGTCCCCAAGAAAAGAAGAACCTAAGATAGAAGATGAACAGAAGAAGAATAGAAGAAAGTAATGAAGAGGGTATACAACATATGTTTGCCTTGAAAATAATGCATATGGCTAAAGCCAGATTCCACCAGATATGAACTTAGAAAATATAATAAATTGTGCCCAACAGTTGCACAAGCAATTTCTGCGAAGAAACCGTAAGATAAGGTACAGTATCAGTCACTTGAAGGACGCGTAGCATGGCAAATTCTAGGCCTGCTCATGGCGTAGCTGAAAGCCAGAACTGGAGGCCTGTTTTTAACGTTTAATGAAAACATAGCATTTTAGTTTCTGTTTCTGTTTGAGCTAGCTACTCCAGTATTTTCAATTTTTTTTTTTTTTTTACTTACCATTGAAACATTACAGGAGGTGCGTGGTATAATAAATATAATCGTAGGGTAATGGACCCGAGTTCAAATCCTGGGCGATTCTTTTTGCATTCCACATAGCACTAATACCCATGGGAAAGGTATGCATGCAACTATTTTCCCTCCAGCTATGGGCAAATAGTAGGGCGGACTGGGCTCTTTAACCTTGGTTAGATAACACGTATAGGAAAAGGAAAACTCTGAATTCAAAGCTGTTAAATTCCGCTTAAGAAATTGACCCTGTGTCACATCCTATTCGTGCGGAAGGGTTGGTAAGTATATACATTTGGAATATCATTTATTATTTGAACAAAGGGTTCAGTAAGACCTGTAAATTGTGTGAACATTTCTGTTTCAACATTATGTTGATCATGTTTTTAACAGAAATGTTAATTACATCTTTGTTTTGTTTAATACTAGGTATACCCAATTCGTCGTCTGCTACAACTTTTAAAAACGAATTAAAATTAATTAAATCTATTATTTAAGGTCAAACTTTTGTCTAAATCGATAAGTAGTAACATAATTACCATCATTAAAAAAAGAAAAATATCATTACATATGCAGTTTATTTTTAATACATTTAAAGGGATTTGTTTTGGTCAATTTCGACGCGATCCGCCATTTTGTCTTTTTTTCAATGGTTTTAAGCGCTTGTTTACAATTTTTATGTAACATTCGCGATTGCATAAAAATTTACCAAAAATCAGTGAATTATCCGATTTTAATGAAATTTTCAGTATTGATTTATTAATTAATGGATTTTATAATGCATCAGTTATTTTATTTCAAAACTTTAATTTAGTTTTTTGCTATGAAAAATTAATATATAAAATTCATTTAAAATATGAAAAGCCTGATGTTAAGTTTAAAATGTTATATTTTTAGATTCCAAAAATAAATATCTATTTAATGCAAACCTTATTTTATTACATCAAAGTATACTTTTTGAAGAAAAACTCTATTGAAAATGTACCCCCACTTTTTAAGCAGAAAAATATCGATGTATAATTTTTTCTTTCATAAGTTAATAGCCAATTAAATAATTATCGAAATGAGTAAAAAGAAATCCCTAAAAAATGTATTATTTATTATTTTTTTACATTTTATTTTTCGATTTTCGGTACTTATTTTCTCATAGAAAAGCCACCGTAAAAAAAATTTGTTTCTATTCATAACTTCGGTCTTTTATCTCTTTATTTATACTGTAATTAGAAAACTATAAGACCAACTCAAAAAAAAAATGCTACGCCCCCAACATAAGGGGGAAGGGGTCAAAATTAAGTGATCTGAAAAAAATGAGAAAGTTTTGAAATAAGATAAATAATGCATTATAAAGATCATTCATTAAACACTGAAAATTTTATTCAAATCCGATAATTCCATGATTTTTGGTAAATTATTTTCTGTAGCGGGGGGGGGGGCTAAAGTCATTTTGTCAAAAACGCAATTAGGCTCATTTTGGGTATACCTATTTAATACTTATCAGTGTCCACAACAATATTACATATTTTCATTTATTCAACTTTCAACACACTTTATTATCCTCAGGTATTGGTACCGGTTTAGCTCAGTCGGTAGAGCGTTCGGCTAGAAACCACAAGGTTCCTAGTTCGATATCGGCCCTCACCAACTCAGCGTATGAGTAGCACAGGGATCTGTGCGGTAAAGTAATGAACTGATGGTAGGTGTGGCACACCCCCTTAAACGCAAAAACAGTCTCCTTGGTCTAGCGCTAGTGAAAAGGGGATAAAATCTCTCGCTGATTGGCTGATACCCACTTTAGGCAAAAATAGTTAACTTAATTTTCATTAGGCCTCCAGTTCTGACTCTCACTTTCGTCATGAGCAGGCCTAAGTATAGTACACCATACTACGCATCCTTCAATTCTTACTGGATGATGCTATACTTTATCTTGCTTTTAAAATCTGCCAAAGAATCTCTGTGTGAGCCACAAAGACAGGTGACGACTATCTACAACCCACAAATACTGGCGAGCACGTCCTATTTCGCTTCATATATATATTTACCAACCCCTCCGCACGAGTAGGATGCGACACAAGGTCAATTTCTTAAGCGGAGTAATAGGTTTGAACTCAGAGTTTTCCTTTTCCTAGACTGCTTACCTAGCCATGGTCAAGAGCCCAGTTTACACGGCTATTTACCCATAACTGGAGGGTGAATTGGATTCATACCTTTCCCAATGGTATTAGCGCCATGTGAAATGCAAACAGCTTCGTTAAGGAATCGAACTTGGATCGACGAGTCCATTTCCTACGACTCTAACCATTAAACCACGTGCATACATATCTCGCTTCATATAGACAGTGCAGACAGTATTTGAGGACAGATTTCAAGTTTAGGAAAAAAAATAAAACAAAACAATAGAAAATAACTGTATATGAACAAAAATAATAATAGAAGTTAATTAAGAATTTAGTAATTTTATTCGATAAATCCACCACTAGCATTAATAACTGCTTTTATACAATATTAATATTAATAACAGCTTTTATACAACGTTGAAATCGGTTGCAAGCTCTGATTTACTGATACAGGTTCATGTCAGATATTACTTGAACTATGGTTATCTTTAAAGAGTCTGTGCTGTTATGTGGATGCATCAACCCATTTTTCATATTGCAATTAATTCCAAAGTACGTTTATCTTTTTTTTTCTTTTTCCTTTGACAAAAAGCTTCCTATTTCAATGTCATATGATCTTATTCTGATACGCGTCCGCCAATAAGGAGAACTGACCGACAAAAACATTATAATCTATATATTGGTACGGATGTTCCTCAATAGTACGACCGTTATCATCTTTTCACAAGCGCTAGACCAAGAAGATTGTTTTTAGCGTCTGGGACAGAGCACCACACCTACCATCAGCTCCTCACTTTACCGCACATATCCCTATGCTATCCATGCGCTGAGTTTGCGAGGACCGGTATCGAACCAGGAACCTTGAGGCTTCCAGTCGAGCACTCTACCGACTAAACTGGCCCTTCACTTTAATCTATATATCAACATTATTTTTTCCTTAATTCTACGACCGTTATCATCTTGCAACACCCTCTGGTTAAAAATGAGACCGTCCAAATCAACCAAGATGAAATGCAAAATGTAAATCCTGATTATCTGGTGTTGCTTATCCGCGGAATTCTTATATCTAATGAGTGACGTCACCTCAACTAAATAATGGACCATTTCGCTTTTATTATAAAGAAAGACAGGAAAGAAAATGGACATGTTACACAGAAAAATATAATAAGGAAGAAAGAAAAAGAGTAGGGGAAGATAGTGAGAGGATAGAGCGCGCAGAAGCAATAACGCTAATCTGTTTCAATCGAGCATGATCAAAAGATGAAAACAAGGAAAGAAAAAAAAAGGGGTGTGAGAGAGTTAAATCAAGATTAATATACTTTTTTATATATTGAACTATTTAGCAATAGCTCTTAAGTAAACATATTAATGGTTGTGATAATTAAATTATCACACAGCGCTATATCGTCAGGCCCTGTTAGGGACCTCTTAATATCATAAAGGAATTTAGGTGAATAGTAAAGAAACAAATATTATGGCCGATATTCAATTCCGGACCCATTTTTGCATGTCAATCCCATATCACTGGATGAAAGAGTAAGTTTATTTTCCTGATCTCCCACCAGTCCAGTTTGATACAAAGCAATGTGCAAACCAAAGCTTATACATTGGTCAGTGCAAAAAGTGCGTCATCCCTTCAACATTCCTCATTAAGGGCGCCTTGGGCACCGAGCAATAAACTCGACCCTGACCCTTTTAGATGAGAGGAAAGCTATTGTCTGGGTGACGGTCTCCTGGGACGACGTGATTAATTTTACTTTACTTATAGGTCCAGAGATCGAAGTCTTACCGAAGTAAGTGGTGGAACTCGGTAATATTGAATTTCACTAGAATTTACTAGATCTATCTCGGGTTCAATTCTCACTGGCGCTGATTAGGATTCCAGTTTGCTGATTATCATTTCCGGATCGTTCTTCTTTATTTAATAACTAGAAACAACTGCCCGGCGTCACCTGAGTAGAGGAGAAAAAAAATAATGGATTTTTATGTAGTCCGGGAATATGTGATATGAAGGTTCAATGTAACCGAAATGTTTAAACATCGATAATTAAATTCATCCCATTTTCGGAACACTTGTTTTTCAAAATTTTCTTTATATTGTCGGATTTATTTTCCATATTTACTCCCATATATATATATATATATATATATATATATATATATATATATATATATATATATATATTATTAACTTTATGTGTATTAAGAAATCCTGGTGATTAACCTTCAGTCCTCGCCTCCCTGCAACTATATGATAAAAATTGTGGGTATTTACCTTAAGAACAATTTTAAGAATACGGTCGGGAAAATCACTTAGATGCAACGGTTTCACATGATCAACTGATTGATCGGATCAGGCTTCTCCGAGCGCCCATTTAAGCGAAGTAAGACCTGAAGTTGAGCGTTGCATGCTACGAGGCAACTTAGTACCCAGGTCACAGACCACTCAGCCACCATAATCTTCTCCTTATGGAATTACGGGTCGCCACCCACGGCCAACAGATGGCCCCATATGATGGTTGGTTGGTTGGAATTTATGGCATGTCAACTCTTGTTGGGCTATTTTATGCCGAGATTTTGTTTTATTCATTCTTGTTGGGTATTCATTTTTTTTTCAAACTCAATTCTTAAGCACAATTTTTAATACTCCTTTTAAATATATTTAACCCATAGATTGGACCCTAACAGTTACTACCACTCTGGGTCCGGGTGGAACTGGGAGTAATAGTGATAAAGGGGTACTCCATATTCACCAGAGTTCCATAATTGGAACTTCACCACCAGAGTTGGAACTTCACCACTAGATTCTGTTTAATGTCATACCCTGGACACTAAGTCCCTCAGTCATAGCTTTCAAGCACATATTTGATAAAAAGTGTTGGAGTGTTGCCAAAATGGCAATAACGTTTGAACAATCAATTGGTGCTAGGGCTTGACGTAACCAACCGATTGATCGGAAGGGGTCTCTCCGACTGCCCGTCTAGTGTAAGTAAGGACCAAAGTTGAGTGTTTCATGTCATAGAATGCTTAGACACCAGGATTCCGTCCTTAAGCATCACGGTTGGTCACCCATGGCCAACAGGTGGCCCCATTGGGGGCACATAAGGTAAGGTTCAGCAGAGATGTAGTCGGCGTAATCTTCAGCCCCAAGACCCTAACAAGTTGGGCTAATAAAGATAATCTACTAAATGTCTGAAACCACATGTATTTTTTTTTTAATCGGGAAGAGGCTGGAATCCCGTAATGTTCATTTTCGTCATTTGGTTTGGTTGGTTGGTTGGATTTTACGGCAGGTCAAACCTTGTTGGGTTATTTTATACCAAATATATTTTGTTCTATTCATGCTTAATGAGTATTCAAAATATTTGGACCATATTACCTTTAGGCACCCCTTTTTGATCTCGATTAAGAAAGGACATGTTTTTCATTTACACCGTCAATATCCGGTTGTTTGTTAGGGGTTAGGGTTAGGAGTTAGGGTTAAGGGTTAGGGTTAGGGGTTAGGGTTAGGGGTTAGTTTTATAATCTAAAAAAATCTAAAAAATCGTCTGTTAAAACAACCGTATATTGACGGTGTAAATGAAAAACATAACCTTAACATAAAATTGACAGGTGGTGTCCCCGAGATCATTTGAGAACTTGTCTGTGATTGAATATCTCAGTCAGATGACTACAATTCTTGAATCTTGACTTTAGCCGGCAGAGAAACGGCGGAGAGAGTGGTCATCTAATTTCCACCTCTGGCTCCCCGTTTCACGATCGGGTAATGTGTATAAGTCGTCAATGAAGGGAATAGATTAGGTGCACAAAAGAAAAGGTGATCTTGTTCATTTCAGAAAAAAAAACAGGAAACAGCATAAGGCCGAGAGGTCAATATGGTGACAGAAGGGACGACAGACAACCGAAAGAAGAACACAAAGAGAGGAAACAGACATCGAGAGAAGAAGAGACTATATCATCATTAAGTCGTACTGACAGTACGGATTCGCATCACTCTCTTTCGCTAACCGTCCCTATAGGTCATCACTCTTGGCAAGTCCTCAACGGAATCCAATGTCAACAGAGAACTCATCAATGTAAGTCTTTGCTGATCGGCCAACACTGGTGTGTCCATGTGTAGTTGTCCATAGGAAAACGTCACTTATGAGTTCGTCCATACTTTGCCAGCAGTGTCTTGTTCATCTTATTCATTTTTTTCTATACTCCACAACGTAAACACACCATCAAATTGATGCATCCCTTATTTTAAACTATATTGATTAATTGAGCCTTAAAACACCCATATTGTAACTAAGTATGAAGTGTTTTTGTGTTTAAAATGATTGTGAACTTAATTAATACGTTGGCTCTTAAAATATTGATATCACAATGAAGTATGAATGGTTTACCTGTTTAAAATGATTGTGAACATTATTAATATATATATATAATTTATTATATATATATATATATATATGTGTGTGTGTGTGTGTGTGTGTGTTGTGTGTGTGTGTGTGTGTGTGTGTGTATGGGTGTATGTGTGTGTATTTGGGCAGCATTCTTTCATTTATACATGTAGAATTAAGCAAAAGACACGTCTCCTGTTTAACAATGTTATTTATGATCTTTTCAAGCTTTCTGGCCAACTTTTTAATATTTGGGTGGAATCCGTGGATTAGTCCACCGAAGTTCTTATCCCGAGTACTTTCTGCACTTCAAAGTGCCATCATCAAACAGTACAAACCATCCTTAAATAAAATTAATTTTCAATGAAGTACGCACATTTTAAAATGCCTATAACACTTTTCCTATCAATTCTTCTCTTTCCAGCCTACACACACCTTAATATGCTAACTTGAAAAAAACTGGAACTTAAACACATCAACCCTGATGATGGCACTTTGAAGTGCCGAAAGTACTCGGGATACGAACTTTGGTGGACTAAAAAAAAAGTTGGAGTAGCGTAGGCATGAAGCCAATGGCAGCAAAGACATCGGTACTTTAATCATCGGTACTTTAACCATCTGTACTATGATAACCACACACACACACACACACACACACACACACACACACACATATATATATATATATATATATATATATATGTGTGTGTGTGTGTGTGTGTTTATGTAGAGAAACTTATACACATTTTATATGTACACATATATTCATGCACATGAATATATATGTTTACGAATGCACACATAATTATTTATTTGTGTAAATTGATACACATGCATATACGCCCCACAGATAAACACACACACACACACACACACACACACACACACACATACACACACATATATATATATATATATATATATATATATATATATATATATATATATATATACATTATGTATTGTCTATTAAATTCTATAGGAAGAATGAACTCTCATCTTCTCTCTTCATGTTCAACCAAGTGCAGATCTCCCAAACACACTTCACCATTTACCCCATCTCCCACTCATGAAAACAAAAACACTAAACAAAACAAAACAAAACAAACAGTATTTACGTCCAATTGGCCATTACTGCCTTGTTAGCCACGCATTAATATTGCCCATCTCAAGTCAAAGTAAATGTGATGTCCCGAACAACCGCCCAATAATAGATTCTTTTTTCTCCCTTTGTTTCCAAACTCTTTTTGCTCTTCCGAAAATCGCTACTACACCCACCCATTCCCCCTCTTATCTCCTAAACAAATTTCATAATGGTAGCAAGATACTTTTAATCTAACGCAAATCTGGTAATTAGAGATCGACTCGTTGTCTCGTTGGTGCGGGAACGACTGGACCTCACCAACGCCAGGGCTTAATCTCTGTGGCCTCCCTCGTTCCTTAATGGTCCCCGAAATAAAACATAAGAGAGGCCTTAAACCCATTACGAGTATTCTCAATATCACATTCGTATAAATATGCAAAGTACCTTCTCTGTTCTTGTTTATTTTTTATTGTTATTTTTTCCCAAAGGCGGAGTTTATACGCTAATAAGCCGATTGATAATAATTAAGCATTTTAAAGTGCGTGTCTAAAGGCATACGGTGCAGACGAATTTTCACATAAATATTGATATGAACAGCACTAACGGTAATGTTTGTTTGTTCAATAAATAATGTCGCATTTTTTTTCTTCTTTATTTGACTGAGGCTAAACGAGATCCGTTCAAATCTAACAAAAGTTATATACACTAGTAAAAGTAGTGGCCCCTATGCTCAATTATTTAAGTTTTAATGTATATTTAAATAGAAAAACTAAGGAAACTAAATAAGAACGAATATAAAAATATTACACTTATTTTAATATTATTTTAATTGATTTCTATATGAAAATATATATAGGATTCCTTTTAGTATGCTTGAGAATAACACGATAGTATTAGAAATCAGTAACAGCAAATAATTATTTATTAAACAGTTTTGTTAAAATCATTATGCAAATTATTCTCACCATATACTAAGTAAATCTTTATTTCTTAGAGATATATAATATATTTCAAGATTTTAAATGCATTAATAATATTGACAGTTTTGCGGTAAATCTAAATCAGCTCGACTTTAATAGAGACATTATTACTAAATAAGATGTTAATTAAGATTAAATAATGACAATTTTCTAATCGTTGAGAATATAACTTAAATATCCAAGGAAATAGTAACGTCAGTGTTGACATAGTGTCGGTTACAGACTGACAGTTACATAATCTCTATTATAATAAGATTTCACAGAAAACAATCAAATAATAAACGTTCGTTACTATCCAAGTGAATTTCTGTGATGTATCAATGTTAAAAATTGGAAAAAGTTTGTTTGTCTGTCCTCTTTATACTAAACGATTTGATGTAGGGTTACTAAATGTCCAATGCATTTTTATAATAAAATGATTTTCAATGAATGTTTATACTAATATCCTTTCCCAAAGCATGTATATTAACTTTTGGAAAGAATTTGTTAGTTTGTCCTCTATAGAAGTCCAAACAGTTTGATGTAGAGCTACCAAATCTATATCAATAATTGGACAGAGTTTGTTTGTCTGTCCTTTTTAGACAACTAAAGAGTTTGATTTAAAGCTGTTAAATTTCCAAATTAAAACAAAATGGATTTCTCCGATATTTGGATCCCAATTGATATCTGGTGGACAAGCACCGGGATTGGACTGGCAGTTATTAGAGATAGATTTAGCTGCCCAAGAAAGTTCCTAGATCGATAATTTGCATTATTTAGATAAGCAAAAAAAAAAATAAAGAAAACGCTCTCCGGGAGGTGAAAAAATTTTTTTTTTTTGCCTAAGGAGATCAGAGTTAAAAATTCAATGCCAGAAAGTTTGTACCATAAGTAAGTAAAATCATCAAATTGATTAAAGGAGTAAAAAAATAAAACAATTTGAAATGGAAACTTAATTCTGATAACATTAAAGATATATTAAAATAAAACAAATATATAAATATATAATACCGGGCACGTCTCTATTAAAACTTGATTTAAAAACATCGTCTAAGGCTGCACGCTCAAATTTTGAGTGTATTTATTCAATGTTATGATGATTTTGGGTAATGTGACGTAAGCAGTGACGTAGTTTCGGTTACAGACAAATAAAGACCTAATCTCCATTATTAATCAATTTTTGGACTGGTGTCTTCATCTTTATTGTGATATACACAAAGTTTCTTCTTCAAGAGTTTTTTGTTGTAACCTTCTTGTTGAACTCGTTTGCCTACATGTAATAAACGGGACACGTGCCACAACGGATTTAATGTTACATACTGTATATAGCCTTCTGCATACTCGGGTATATAAGATATATATATATATATATATATAGAGAGAGAGAGAGAGAGAGAGAGAGAGAGTTCATCTCGGGAGAGAGACAGAGACTTAGATTAGAGAGGAGGTGATCTTACTTGATTACTTCATTTCTGTTTACTGCTTCTATTTCTTCTTCGGTCGCCATTTTCTTGTCTAGTTTACTTCTATCTTCTGTTCTTCAATCTTCTTTGCTAATTTTTCTTCTGGGCTGAATTGGGCATTGCTTGTTTTTACATTTGATAAACTAACAAGACTTTATTTTTCTTGATCAAGTTTTATTATTTATGAGCCCATATTTAATTCCACTGCGGGGATTGAAATTGAAGACAAGCACGTCTTTCTCCTTCCAAAGCTAGGTCACATCTAATTCTAACTAACTCTCACGTGTCTGTCATGGCACATAAAAACCGCGCCTCTAAGGTCAAGGGTTACCAACAGTCCCTGGTAGTTTTCCATGGACTCCCTGATTCTAAATCGACAGAACTCAATTTGCATTCTATCAACAGGGTCTGTTCACAATTCCTGACCGCTCATGAATTGTAACAAAAAGGGTTGAGTTAATACAGTTCTAAGTCACATCATCTGTAGGTTGCAGGTTCAATCCTGACTACTGGCGAACATAATATAGAATCGTTAACATAGCTTAACACTTGTACTAGGTCATGGTAAACGAGATGAAAACAATCTAACTCAATGGATTCGGTTAATAAAGGTTTCGGTTTGATGTTCCGTGAAGGCTCCCAATTACAACATGAAGGTTACTGTTTGACAAGTAACTCCTATTACCATTTTGTAATGTAGTGTAAAATATTTGGATTTAATGGCTAGCATAAAAACTCATGGAAAATTCAGTAAGGGTCATACTGTATCACAGGCAGACGTTAAACCCTAGTTGACTGGAAGGAATATTCTCATTGGTTAAAAATGTCTTAGGAATGAACAACTGTAGAGTAATTCCATGTCAAATAATCCAGGCCATGTCACCCACCTTCAATTCTATGTTAAAATTAGACAATCCCCCAAAATTGAGCTTCCAATTCCAAAAATTGGTCGACTTATGTCGATTTTTACCTTTCCTAATTTGGGTGATCGGTCGCGAAAAATGCCGACATTTTGTAATCTATTTTTGCCTGTAAAATGAGTTCTAGAGCTTCCCTAATTCTAGAAATTAGTTTATAAAAGCATTTTTGCCTGAGAAATCAAAGAATACTATCAAAAAAGTCTGAAAGTTAACCAGTTTTAAATTAATAATGAGTTTTGATTTGCAAAAATTTAACTGATGTTGTAGCTTCGGTTCTAAGCAAAAAGTAGACTATCTCTCTGATAGAAATAATGTTTTATGATAGCATTTCTGGATTCCTCGGGCAAAAATGCTTTTATAAACCAATTCTTAGGAGTAGGGAAGCTCTAGAACTCATTTTACAGACAGAAATAGATTACAGAAGTTGCCATTTTTTGCAACCCCCCTCAAATTTGGAGAGTTAAAATTGACATAACCCGCCAATTTTTGGAATTGGAAGTTCAAATTTTGGGGAGTGTCTCACTTTAAGTTAGTCCACACCTGTACAAGATTTAAGAAAAATTGAAGTAGTTGGGTGACAATTTTCCTTTTTTCTGGATGATTTAACTTGAATTACCCTGTATTGTAAGTTGTTGAGTTGAACATAGCTTTCTGTTTGGACGCAAAATTCGTCATCTGAATTCTTCTCCACGTGCATTAAAGTTTGGTTTTCAGGTAAACGAATAGAGATGTACATAAAAAAAATTAGGAAGATGTATTCGTGTTCATAATTAATAACAAAAATGGAAGCGGAGAGAGATACTACTATCAAATACGCCAGCAGAGAGAAGACTTAGAAGGTTTAGAATCAGAATAAGATCCAGAAAACATAATAATAATAATAATAATAATAATAATAATAATAATAATAATAATAATAATACGAATCACCCTATCCCACCCAGGAGACCAGACCTAGTGTTGATTAACAAAAAAAAAAGAGAGAACTTGTCAACTGGTGGACTTTGCGGTTCCAGCAGATCCCAGGGTTAAGCTGAAGGAAAATGAAAATATGGATAAATACTTGGACCTTGCCAGAGAATTGAAAAAGCTGTGGAATATGAAAGTGAAAGTGATACCAATTGTAGTTGGTGCACTTGGAACGGTACCAATAAACTTAGAAAAAGACTGGAGGATCGAGAAATCAGAGGAAGAATTGAGACCATCCAGACTACTGCACTGCTGCAATCGTCTAGAATACTCAAAAGAGTTATGGAGACCTGAGGAGGCTTGTTCTTACTCAGACTCCAGTTAAATACCATCAGCTAACGATGTGAAAATCTCAAAAGAAGTGATAATGATAATAACTAGCAGGACCAGTGGATATATATCACAGTATGATTATTCAATTATTACAACGTTTGATGTGTTTACTTAAGAGCTATTGCAGGTATTTCAATACATAAAAAGTATAATAATCTTGATTTAACTCTCTCACTCTTATTTTCTCTCTTCCCCAATTTTCAGCTTTTCATCATGTTCGATTGAAACTAATTAGCGTTATCGCTTCCGCGCGCTCAGCCCCCTCCTTCCATCTTTTCCTTACTCTCTTGTCAACCGATGGATTTTGCAATTCCAGGAGACCACAGGGTAAAGATGAAGGAAAACGAAAACATGCACAAATACCTGGACCTTGCCAGAGAATTGAAAAAGCTATGGAATATGAAGGTCAAAGTGATACTAATCTTAGTTGGTGCACATGGAACGGTCACAAGAAGCTTGGAAAAAGACTGGAGAATCTGGAAATCAGAGAAAGAATTGAGGCTATCCAGAATACTGCATTGCTGCCATCGGCTAGAATACTCAGAAGAGTCCTGGAGACCTGAGGAGACTTGTTGCCACTCAGACTCCAGTGAAATTCCATCAGCTGGTGTGAAAATCTCTATAATAATAATAATAATAATAATAAAAGAAGAAGAAGAAGAAGAAGAAGAACAACAACAACAACAACAACAACAACAACAAAAGCATGCAACCCCCCCCCCGTGTGCAGCTTAGTGTTATTTGCAGGAACCTCTTTTGGGGCGTGTCGTGGTGGTGTCTTACACCTGTAAGGGATTTAGTCAAACAATGCTAGATACATGTATATATTTACCCAACCCCTCCGCAACAAAAGGAGGCAACAGGAGTTTTTTTTAGAGGAGTACAGCTGGTTTCAGTTCAGAGTTTTTAGACTCGCTGCTTTATTAAGGCTAAAGATCCCATTCAGCCCTATTAATTACTCATAGTTGGGTGGAGATATAGAAGGGTTCATGCCTTCCTAAAGACATTAACACGAAGCCTTGGTCAGGACTCGAACTCGGGTCTCAACACTTTTGCAATACTTTTACAACAGCAAATAAAATCGGTAATATTTTGATTTTTCGGGCTGCTGTCCTCATCTCTATTGTGGTATTTACAATCAGAACGTTTTGGACGCTGTATCCACCCTCCGGGTTTCCACAGGTGTTTCCTGTGTATCCGAGCATAGCAATGACCCAACCCCAATATATATATATATATATAAAATGGTTCAGAAAAGAACCGAAAGTACTTCGTTTACTAATAATAACTCATTGGGACAATTCATAAACGCCTTACAAGATAATATTTTTTTTAATTGTTATAAAACTTGAAAGAAAAAAGAAAAAAACTTGCCAAATAGTAGGAAGCCTGGGCTCTTTAACCTTGGTATGGCTACCAGTCTAGGAGAAGGAAAACTCAGAATTCAGACCTGTTAATCTCCACTTAAGAAATTGACCATATGTCGCATATATATATATATATATATATATATATATATATATATATATATATATGTGTGTGTGTGTGTGTGTGTGTGTGTGTGTGTGTGTATAATCCAAAAATCCGGAGAAGAAATCTTCTTTACAACATAAGAGTTTTTTTTAAACAAGTCGCAGTTTATGGGCTATTAGGCAAAGAATATAAGTCTTCTGTTATATATATATATATATATATATATATATATATATATTGATAACTCTCCGAAAGGCATTACAGCCCTGTCGTCTGGGGCTTAAGAATACACCGACTGCATCTCTGAAAAGGGGTAAAATCCTCCCAATGTGGCCACCAGTTGCGTGACCCGTGTTGCCTAATGATAGAATCCAGGTGGCTGAGCAATCCATGACATGCAACACTCTTCTTTGTCATTAATTAGATGAGACCGCCGGTCGGAGAGGCCCCTTCCGATCAATCGGTTGGTCACGTCAAGCCCTAGCACTTATAGATTGTCCCAGTCCGTTTGCCTTTTTTTTATTATTATATATGTGTTAGAAGGCATCTATCTGATGGCGAAGTTCCAATTCTGGAGATCTGGGGAATATAGAGTACCCCTTCATCACCATTACTCTCAAGTCCACTCTGACCCGGAGTGGTAGTACCGGTTAGTGTCTCATCTATGGGTTAAATAGAAAAAAAAATGATTTTTAAAATATTATTTAAAAATGAGTTTTTTAAAAATGGAGTATCCATGAAGAATGAATCGAAGAAAATGTCTTCGGCATAAAATAACCCAACAGTGGTTGATATATCGTAATATCCAGCCAGGGTCTTAGTGTCCTTGGTATGACGTTTAAATGCATCTAGTTCTGAAGTTCCAATTCTGGAGTTTTGGGGAGTGTGGAGTAGCACTTCATCACCATTACTCCCAGGTCCACTGACCCAGAGTGGTAGTACTTGTTAGGGCCCATCTATAGGTTAACCAACCAACCAACCAAAGACATTAGCGCAAAGTAAAACGCGAACAGTCTCGCCCAGGCTTTCCATTTCTTACGACGATAACCGTTTCACTAAACTCATCTCCTATTACAAAACTTTTATGAAACTAAAAGTGCTTAATATCAAACAATAGATCAATCTAATCTCAAAAGCTAACATGAAACCAGAACAGACATTTTCTTTGTTTTATTGACGTCAAGACTCTGAGATTTTTTGTCCAGCGTTACAACCATTGAGCTATACATGCAAAGTCCTTTAATAAAACTCGATTAGTTTTGCTTTCGCGCCCAACTGTCTGTTCGAGGAAGATTCAACCAACTTCATGAACCCTGATTTGAAACTCTTTTTCCGCCATGAGCATAAATTGCATCTCAAATACGACACACACGCACAAAGCAATCTGTCGTATTGATCTGTGATCGAACCGGAGAAATAATTTATTGCAGTTTTGTGATATGGAATGGAAGTCATTGGTGGAACTTAAAGCACACCATTGTCAATCGCCCACTTCCCGGGCCGCTTTTCATGTCGTCTGCCCAGCCATTTTGCAGCCGATAACATCGGCTCCGGCCGCAGTCGACGCTTTTGACATTATATAAGCATTAGACTCATTTGTTTTTCCTTCTCTTTTCTTTTCCTTTTATTTCGTTTTAATTAAAATACAAATGTTCACTTTGCCATAGAGAAATTGGGCTCTTCTAAGCGAAGTAAACGAGTCGCTGTGAGTGCAATGCCGTTTTCGAAAAATAAAAACAAAAAATCCCTAACACAAAATAAAAAAAAAACAAGACCTCGAGATCTATTTATTGGCTGACAAAGAATAGACGGTATTAACGGACTTTGAACGTTTCGTTAATCAGCGACTCATTTGAGCCATGATTTCAGGCGTTGATCCAGTAATGAGCCAGACTCAGATAATTTGAATAATAGGTTTTTGCTAAGTCAATCATAAAGAAAGCCTGATCCTCGCACATATTTTCTATTTAAATATTGTGTGCATGTAGGCGCTGGCTGTTAAAGCGTTGGTTGGACCATTTGTACTGTAGGCTAATTCGCTTGCTTTCTGAGTTCGATCCTCACTAGTTCTATTATTTAGCCAATCACCAAAGGCAAAATTTCGAATATCAATATTGAAACCAAGTCGATCTCCCTATTGAATATTCTTAAGATAAACGCAAAATATATTTACGGACACTGAATCTGGTCAATCGAAGCTTGAAGAAGAAACTAGAAGATCCGAAATACGTATCGCCGAAGTAAAATTAAACTTTAAATAAACATAATTCATTTTGCGAGTCCTCTTATATATATATATATATATATATATATATATATATATATATATATATATATATATACTAGCAAAATTACCATGTCGGACGAAAAGATTTTTAGGAACACACAAAAAAAATCACCGAAAATTTATGTATTACAGTGTTTATTTTAGGGAATTTTTTTTTTAAACATTGAAAATATTTTTAAAAATGTAATCCTGAATTTTTTAGTGTTTTGAAATTTTTTAGGTAGAATTCAGAATTCATGTTTTATTTTATTAAAAAAAAATCCCGTATAGAAACTTCTAAAAATCTTTTGATATAATTATTCAGACTATTATCTTTATAGAAAAAAAAATTAAAAATTGTTTTTATCTGTTTTTTTTTTTCCAGGGGGAAGACCTCGTAAAAAATATTTCGGCTAAACTTGCAAATCGGTCGGGAAATTAAAACATATTACAGGGTGACCCAGAAAAACAGAACCCAAATTATTTATTTGTTTTCTCATTAAACTAACCTCAACCCCAACTCTAGACCCCAACCCTAACCCTAACCCCAGACCTAAACCCAAACCCAAACCCTTAAACCCCCCCTAGTTAAAATTAACAGTTTTATTACAAAATTTGTGGGTTCTGTTTTTTTTTTTTTTTTTTTTTGAAAAAACAGAACCCAAATTATTTATTTATTTCCCATTAAACTAACTCTAAACCCCAACCCTAACCCCTAACCCTAACCTTACCCCACCTTAGTTAAAATTAACAGTTTTATTACAAAATTTGTGGGTTTTGGTTTTTCTGGGTCACCCTAATTTTCTGACCGATTTGCAAGTTTAGCCAATATTTCCCCTAACATATTTTAAGAAAAAAAAACTATTTCAAACATATTTTCATTTTTCATAGAATTTGTTAAAAAAGCAGATAGTCATAACTTGTTTTTGATTACTTTAAATTGCAGTGGATTTAACAGTACGAAAATGTAAACATTGTTTTCGTTCATAGTTTTCATTATTTCCGTAAGCTGAATTTTTTTTAAAAATCATCAGAATTTTTAAGATAATGATAAACTTTATTCAAGTTTCATTGTTGTAAATAGAATATTGTTGTCTACGAAAAGTTACACTGAAAATCCAGTTTGAAAATAATAGTATTTGGGGACAATTTTAAATTCAGTTTTTAATTGCTTGATGAGTTAGAAATACATCGTCAATTTGACAACAATATAAACAAGTTCTTAACGATAAAAAGAAGCTGAGAATCGAACATTTAAATTCTTCGAATTGCAATATCTATGTTTGCTTAAACCCAAAATAGTATTTTAAAAACATCGTATTAGTATTAATTACAAAACAATTCGTTTTATCAATTTTTTTACATTGATATATATATATATATATATATATATATATATATATATATATATATATAACCCTATACTGGTGAATATTTTAAAACATTTTCCTGATATTTTTATTTACATTTAAAATCTTAAATTTAAAATCAGCAAAAACAATCTCCCTGGTTTAGTACTAGCAAATTATCCAAAAGTGCTGAATATATATAACATAGAGTAATGATATTAATAGTAATAGTGGAAAAGAGTTAAGGATCTACCATGGTTTCGATCAATGATCTCATCAGGATCCTACCTTATACTTAACTAAGTCGATATCATTACGTAGTTAAACGGAGATAAACTTCTTTTCGTCGAAAAGTTTATCTCGGTTTAACTGACATCGACTTAGTTAAGTATAAGGTAGGGTCTTGATGAGATTACGGAGATCGAAACCATGATATACACATTTTTCTACTTATATTATTAAAATATATATATGGTTAAATAGTAGAGACATCTTTGTCTACATATTCTGCTTTCAATCCTTTCAAGTCGCCGATTAGAGAATATAATATCAATCCGCAATAAGTCAACAACATTTCCGTAACTAGTTTGTTCCAAGTACTTTCGGTCACGTTATCGGCCATTATATATACTAGTACAAAATTTTTTTTAAATATCTCTGGGCGATGTAAAAATAGATTTTTGAAACATATTGCCTGAGGGGTGGGAGTAAAAAATTCAATGTCAGCGAGTTTGTACCCTAAGTAAGTATAATCATCAATTCATTAAAGGGTTAAAAAAATAAAACAATTTGAAATGTAAACTTTAAATATGTATTAAAATAAAACAAACTATATATAGATATATAATACCAGTCATGTATTTATTAAAACTTGTTTTAAAAAACAATGAGGACTGTCTAATGTTGCATGTTCAAATTTTGAGTGTATTTATTCTATGTTATGACGATTTTAAGTAATATGACGTAAGCAGTGACGTAATTTTTGTTACAGACAAAAACCGGGAGCGCATCTCCATTATTAATAGATGTATGTATGTATGTATGTATGTATGTGTGTGTATGTCAGGAGGAAACCACGAAAATAAAACAATTAACGACAAAGTATATATATATATATATATATATATATATATATATATAGTCATCCACAGACACGTGTTTCGACTTATCAAGTCTCTTCAGTGTAACTAGACATTTGTAAGCTACCTACAACGGATTGACATCCGATCGGTTCAGTCAGACACCTTAACCGCCAGGCTGTCATCACCTACAGAATGCGAAGGATTTTAATATACACATCGCTTTGTATGTAAATACCGCCATAGAGTGCTCCATCCCTTACATAGGATATATATATATATATATATATATATATATATATATATATATATATATAAGAAAACCAACTTAACTGTTATTTTTAATGCTTACACGTATTGTCTTCTTTAATGAAGACTAGTACAAAATAAACAACACCCCACGTAAGCAGTGACGTAATTTTTATTACAGATAAAAACTGGAAGCGAATCTCCATTATTTATAGACTAGCAGGAATATGCGGCATCAAAGATTTAATGTAATGAAATATATCAAATTAGAAAGACGAAACGAAATTAAATAAGAACGAACATAAAAAGGCTACGATTATTTTAGTTATATTTTGATTGGTTTCTATATAAAATCATTCATAGGATATATTTTGATACGTTGGAGAATAAAATAATAATATCAAAGATCAATAACACCAAGCAATCATTTATTAAACCCGATTTTGTCAAACCCCGTATACAAATTAACCACACTATACATTATGTAAACCTTTATTTTGTAGTGATATAAAAGACACGTTGCGGGATTTTATCGCACTAATAACATGGGCTGTTTTGAGGCAAATCTAACTCAGATTTTCATAGAGACATCGTTAATCAATAAGATTAATTCTATTTATTAATATTAATGATTTTGACCATGAATTAGTAATTGATGAACTGAGAGTATTGTGACATAAATAGTGACGTAGTTTTGTTTACAGACAGATATACACTGAATTTCCATTATAATAAGATTATTATTATTATTATTATTATTATTATTATTATTATTATTGACCAGTACTTTTACTAGCGACTAAAAAAATTTAAGATGAAAGAAAATCGAACCATCATTGATTCTGCTTTTTATTGCCGAACTTTTGGTATTTTCTCATTGTACTTTCTTTTTCTTTTTCTTTTTCTTTTTTTCTTTTTTTTTCTTTTTTTTTTTTTTTTTTTTTTTTTTCTTATTTTTCGGAATGTACCCTCAGCTAACTGATTCATGGTATTTCTCTTCAGATCGGACTATCTGATGGCCGGAAAGTTCGATGCAGACATCTCGTCTGCGAGAAACCGTTTTGATCCGTCAGTACAACGCGAAAAAGATGGCGTCCTCAGAGCTTCTTGCCGGACGACCGGCGCAGACCCCGAGCCGCCATTCCAAGCATTTACCGGAAGCTATTCGGTGCTCGTCTGATGTAAACACGTCAAGTGAGTAATCTAGTTAACAAAAGATTAAGCGTAGACAATTGCGCAAGGCGGTAACATCGATTTTTTCTGACACACACACACACACACACACACACACACACACACAACTTGCCTATTTCCACTCAGAAAACCGAAGATACCCATCCCACCTCCCGCTCACCCCCCTCGACTCATCAACGTTGACTTGCACGTATAGCTGTAGGGATACAACGTCGGAATTACTGACCTTAGATTGGTTCATTGCTTGGTTGAATTTTATGGCATGTCATCCTTATTGGGTTATTTAATGCCAAGTTAATTCTTGATCGCGCCTATAGCTCGATGGATGCAGCATCGTAATTAAGGACCTTAGGTTGGTTGGTTGGTTGGTTGGTTGGCTGGTTAGTTGATTGGTTGTTCGTAAGGTTGGTTGGCTGGTTAGTAGGCTGGTTAGTTGATTGGTTACTTCGTAAGTAAGTAGGTTGGTTTGCTGGTTAGTAGGCTGGTGT
This sequence comes from Doryteuthis pealeii, assembly GCA_023376005.1. Taxonomy (NCBI): domain Eukaryota; kingdom Metazoa; phylum Mollusca; class Cephalopoda; order Myopsida; family Loliginidae; genus Doryteuthis; species Doryteuthis pealeii. The sequence goes on from CM042154.1 coordinate 47,411,989, forward strand.
TGGTTGCTTCGTAAGTAGGTTGGTTTGCTGGTTAGTAGGCTGGTTAGTTGATTGGTTGCTTCGTAAGTAAGTAGGTTGGTTTGCTGGTTAGTAGGCTGGTTAGTTGATTGGTTGCTTCGTAAGTAAGTAGGTTGTTGCTCAGTAGGCTGGTTAGTTGAGTAGGTTGGTTTGCTGGTTAGTAGGCTGTTAGATTGGTTGCTTCTTGCTCGTAAGTAGGTTGGTTTGCTGGTTAGTTAGGCTGGTTAGTTGATTGGTTGCTTCGTAAGTAAGTAGGTTTTGCTGGTTAGTAGGCTGGTTAGTTGATTGGTTGCTTCGTAAGTAAGTAGGTTGGTTTGCTGGTTAGTAGGCTGGTTAGTTGATTGGTTGCTTCGTAAGTAGGTTGGTTTGCTGGTTAGTAGGCTGGTTAGTTGATTGTTGCTTCGTAAGTAAGTAGGTTGGTTTGCTGGTAGTAGGCTGGTTAGTTGATTGGTTGCTTCGTAAGTAAGTAGGTTGGTTTGCTAGTTAGTAGGCTGGTTAGTTGATTGTTGCTTCGTAAGTAAGTAGGTTGGTTGCTGGTTAGTAGGCTGGTTAGTTGATTGGTTGCTTCGTAAGTAAGTAGGTTGGTTTGCTGGTTAGTAGGCTGGTTAGTTGATTGGTTGCTTCGTAAGTAAGTAGTTGGTTTCGGTTAGTTGATTGTTGTAAGTAAGTAGGTTGGTTTGCTGGTTAGTAGGCTGGTTAGTTGATTGGTTGCTTCGTAAGTAAGTAGGTTGGTTTGGCTGGTTAGTAGGCTGGTTAGTAGTTGATTGGTTGCTTCGTAAGTAAGTAGGTTGGTTGCTGGTTAGTAGGCTGGTTAGTTGATTGGTTGCTTCGTAAGTAAGTAGGTTGGTTTGCTGGTTTAGTAGGCTGGTTAGTTGATTGGTTGCTTCGTAGTAAGTAGGTTGGTTTGCTGGTTAGTAGGCTGGTTAGTTGATTGGTTTTCGTAAGTAGTAGGTTGGTTTGCTGGTTAGTAGGCTGGTTAGTTGATTGGTTGCTTCGTAAGTAAGTAGGTTGTTTGCTGGTTAGTAGGCTGTTAGTTGATTGGTTGCTTCTAGTGGTTGCTTCGTAAGTAGGTTGTTTGCTGGTTAGTAGGCTGGTTAGTTGATTGGTTGCTTCGTAAGTAAGTAGGTTGGTTTGCTGTTAGTAGGCTGGTTAGTTGATTGGTTGCTTCGTAAGTAAGTAGTTGGTTTGCTGGTTAGTAGGCTGGTTAGTTGATTGGTTGCTTCGTAAGAAGGTTTGTTTTGCTGGTTAGTAGGCTAGTTAGTTGATTGGTTGCTTCGTAAGTAAGTAGGTTGGTTTGCTGGTTAGTAGGCTAGTTAGTTGATTGTTGTTTCGTAAGTAAGTAGGTTGGTTTGCTGGTTAGTAGGCTGGTTAGTTGATTGGTTGCTTCGTAAGTAAGTAGGTTGGTTTGCTGGTAGTAGGCTGGTTGTTATTGGTTGCTTCGTAAGTAAATAGGTTCGTTTGCTGGTTAGTAGGCTGGTTAGTTGATTGGTTGCTTCGTAGTAAGTAGGTTGGTTGGCTGGTTAGTAGGCTGGTTAGTTGATTGGTTGCTTCGTTAGTAAGTAGGGTTTGCTGGTTAGTGGCTGGTTAGTTTGATTGGTTGCTTCGTAAGTAAGTAGGTTGGTTTGCTGGTTAGTAGGCTGGTTAGTTGATTGGTTGCTTCGTAAGTAAGTAGGTTGGTTTTGCTGGTTAGTAGGCTAGTTAGTTGATTGGTTGCTTCGTAAGTAAGTAGGTTGGTTTGCTGGTTAGTAGGCTGGTTAGTTGTATTGTTTATTTCGTAAAGTAAGTAGGTTGGTTTGCTGGTTAGTAGGCTGTTAGTTGATTGGTTGCTTCGTAAGTAAGTAGGTTGGTTTGCTGGTTAGTAGGCTGTTAGTTGATTGGTTGCTTCGTAAGTAAGTAGGTTGGTTGCTGGTAGTAGTAGGTTAGTTGATTGGTTGCTTCGTAAGTAAGTAGGTTGGTTTGCTGGTTAGTAGGCTGGTTAGTTTGATTGGTTGCTTCGTAAGTAAGTAGGTTGGTTTGCTGGTTAGTAGGCTGGTTAGTTGATTGGTTGCTTCGTAAGTAAGTAGGTTGGTTTGCTGGTTAGTAGGCTGGTTAGTTGATTGGTTTGCTTCGTAAGTAAGTAGGTTGGTTTGCTGGTTAGTAGGCTGGTTAGTTGATTGGTTGCTTCGTAAGTAAGTAGGTTGGTTTGCTGGTTAGTAGGCTGGTTAGTTGATTGGTTGCTTCGTAAGTAAGTAGGTTGGTTTGCTGGTTAGTAGGCTGGTTAGTTGATTGGTTGCTTCGTAAGTAAGTAGGTTGGTTTGCTGGTTAGTAGGCTAGTTAGTTGATTGGTTGCTTCGTAAGTAAAGTAGGTTGGTTTGCTGGTTAGTAGGCTGGTTAGTTGATTGGTTTTGCTTCGTAAGTAAGTAGGTTGGTTTGCTGGTTAGGCTAGTTAGTTGATTGGTTTGCTTCGTAAGTAAGTAGGTTGGTTTGCTGGTTAGTAGGCTGGTTAGTTGATTGTTGCTTCGTAAGTAAGTAGTTTGTTTGCTGGTTAGTAGGCTGGGTTAGTTGATTGTTGCTTCGTAAGTAAGTAGGTTGGTTTGCTGGTTAGTAGGGCTAGTTAGTTGATTGGTTGCTTCGTAAGTAAGTAGGTTGGTTTTGCTGGTTAGTAGGCTGGTTAGTTGATTGGTTTGCTTCGTAAGTAAGTAGGTTGTTTGCTGGTAGGCTGGGTTAGTTGATTGGTTGCTTCGTAAGTAAGTAGTTGGTTTGCTGGTTAGTAGGCTGGTTAGTTGATTGGTTGCTTCGTAGTAAGTAGGTTGGTTTGCTGGTAGTAGGCTAGTTAGTTGATTGGTTGCTTCGTAAGTAAGTAGGTTGGTTTGCTGGTTAGTAGGCTGGTTAGTTGATTGTTGCTTCGTAAAGTAAGTAGGTTGGTTTGCTGGTTAGTAGGCTGGTTAGTTGATTGGTTGTTCGTAAGTAAGTAGGTTGGTTTTGCTGGTTAGGCTGGTTAGTTTTATTGGTTGCTTTCGTAAGGGGTTTGCTGGTTAGTAGGCTGGTTAGTTGATTGGTTGCTTCGTAAGTAAGTAGGTTGGTGGCTGGTTAGTAGGCGGTTAGTTGATTGGTTGCTTCGTAAGTAAGTAGGTTGGTTTGCTGGTTAGTAGGCTGGTTAGTTGATTGGTTGCTTCGTAAGTAAGTAGGTTGGTTTTTGCTGGTTAGTAGGCTAGTTAGTGATTGGTTGCTTCGTAAGTAAGTAGGTTGGTTTGCTGGTTAGTAGGCTAGTTAGTTGATTGGTTGCTTCGTAAGTAAGTAGGTTGGTTTGCTGGTTAGTAGGCTGGTTAGTTGATTTGGTTGCTTCGTAAGTAAGTAGGTTGGTTTGCTGGTTAGTAGGCTAGTATAGTGTTGAGAATTGGTTGCATTCCTGTAAGTAAGTAGGATTGGTTTGCTTCGGTACATATAGGGCTGGTTAGTTGATAGCTATGGTTGCTTCGTAGTAAGTAGGTGGTGTTGCATTGGTTAAGGTTAGGCTGGACTATAGTCTGATTGCGTTGCTGTTCGTAAGTGAAGTAGGTTGGTTTGCTGGTCTAGAGTAGGAGCTGGTTAGATTGATTTGGTGGCTCTCTAAGTAAAGCTAGGACTTGTTTGCCTGAGTTAAGTCAGCTAGTTAAGTTGATTGGGTTTTGCTTCGATAAGTAAAGTTCAAGGGAAGCAGGATGAATCGATGTCAGGTAATAGGTCGACTGTAGGTGATAATAGTTAGACGTGGGGTAATTAGTTGTTGTGGTTGCTTTCAGTGAGGAGTCAAGATGCAGGGCGATTTGGTTTGTCTGGTTAGTAGGCTGGTTAGTTGATTGGGTTGCTTCGTAAGGTAAGTAAGGTTGGTTTTGCTGGTCTAGTAAGACTGGTATAGTTGCTTGGTTGCTTCGTATGAGTAAGTAGTTTGGTTTCTGCTGGTTAGTAGCGGGCTAGCATGTTTAGTGATTGTGTTGCGTCGTAAGTAAGTAGGTGTTGGTTTGCTGGTTAGTAGGCTAGTTAGTTGATGGTGCTCTCGTAAGTAAGTAGGTTGGTTTGCTGGTAGTAGGCTGGTTAGTTGACTTGGTTGCTCGTAATGTAAGATAGGTTGGTTTCGCTGGTTTAGAGTAGGCTGGTTTAAGTTGATTGTTGCTACTCGTAAGTAAGTAGGTTGGTTTTGCTGGTTTATGTATGGTAGGTTAGACTGGTTAGTTGATCTGGTTCGCCCGTTCGTTCGAACAGTAAAGGAGTAGGCTTGTTTGCTGGTTAGTAGGCTAAGTGAGTTTGATTGGTTGAATTAGGAATATATTAGATATATAAGGCTAGTTAGAATTGATTGGTTGCTTTTCGTCAGTAAGTAGGGTTGGGTTTTGCTGTTTGTTAGGTAGGCTGGTTTAGTTGATTTGGTTGCCTTCGTAAGTAAAGTAGGTTGTTTTGCTGGTTAGTAGGCAGCTGGTTAGTTGATTGGTTTGCTTCGTAAGTTAAAGTAGGCTGGTTGCTGGTTTAGTAGGCTACGTTAGTTGATTGGGTTTGCTTCTCGTAAAGTAAGTAGGTTGGTCTTTGCTGGTTAAGTAAGGCTGGTTGTGATTGGTTGCTTTCGTAAGTAAAGTAGGTTGGTTTGCTGGTTAGTGGCTAGTTAGTTTGATTGGTTATCTCATCGTAAGAGTAGGTTGGATTTGCTGTTAGTAAAGCCTGGTTAGTTGATTGTTGCTTAGTTAAGTAAGTTAGGTTTGGTTGGTATGGTTAGTAGGCTGGTTACTCTGATTGGTTGTTTCGTAACGTAGTAAGGTGTGTTTGGCTGGTTAAGTAAGGCTGTTAGTTGATTTTGGTTGCTTCGTAAGTAAGTAGGTTGGTTTGCTGGTTAGTAAAAGCTGTTAGTTGATTGGTTGCTTCGTGAAGTAGTAGGATTGGTTTGCTGGTTATAGGGATGGTATTGATATGTTGCTTTTAGTTAAGTATAGGTTGGTTGCTGGTTAGTAGGCCTGGGTTAGTTGATTGGTTTTTGGTTCGGTAGTAAGTAGGTGGTTTGGCTTGGTTAGTATGGCTGGTTAGTTGATTGTTGCTTCGTAAGTAAAGTGGTTGGTTTGTCTGGTTAGTAGGATCTGGTTAGGTTGAGTTGGTTGCCTTCGGTAAGTAAGGTCAGGTTGGTTTGCATGGTTAAGTAAGGCTGGTTAGTTATTGTTTTGCTTCGTTAAGTAAGTAGGTTGGTTTGCTTGAGTTAGTAGGCCTGGTTAGTTGATTGGTTGCTTTCGTAAGTAAGTAGGGTTGGTTTGCTGGTTAGTTAAGGCTGGTTTTAGTGATTTGGTTGCTTTCGTAAAGTAATAGGTTGGTTGAGCTGGTTTCAGTAAAGGACTAGTTAGGTTTGATTGGTTGCTTTATAAAGTAAGTAGTGGGGTTGGATTTGCTGGGTTCATGTAAGGCTGGTTAGTTGATTGGTTTGCCCCCTTTTTTTCGAAAAGTAATGTCAGGTTGGTTGGCTTGGTTAGTAATGGCTGGTTAGTTGTCTTGGTTGCTCTTCCGTAAGTAAGTAGTTTGGTTTGCCTGGTTAGTCAGCTGGTTAGTCTGATTGGTTGCTTAGTAAGTAGAAGTTTAGGTTGGGTCCCCCTGACTGGTTAGTAGGCTGGTTAGTTGATTTGGTTGATTTAGTAAAGTAATGTAGGTTGGTTTGCTGGTTAGTAGCTTGGTTAGTTGATTGGTTGTTAAGTAAGTAGGTAGGTGGTGGTTTGCTTGTTAGTAGGCTTGGGTTAGTTGATTGGTTTGCTTCGTAAGTTTATAGGTTGGGTTTGGCTGGTTTGTAGGCTGGTTAGTTGAATTGGCTTGCTTTAGTAAGTAAGTAGTTGGTTTTGCTGGTTTAGTATAGGTCTGGTTAGTTGATTGGTTGTTGTAATAAGTAGGCTTGGTTGGCTTGGTTTAGTAGGCCTGGTAGTTGATTGGTTGCTTCGTAAGTAAGTAGGTTGGGTTTGCTGGTTAGTAGGCGGTTAGTTTGATGGTTTTGCTTAAGTTAAGATCAGTAGGTTGGGTCTTGCTGGTTAGTAGGCTGGTAGTTTGATTGGGGTTGCTTAGTAAGTAAGTAGGTTGTTTTTGCTGGTTTAGTAGGGCTGTTAGTTGGTATGTTGGTTGGTGGGCTCCTTGTTTGGTTGATTGTTTGCTTGGTTGTTTGGTAGGCTGGTTGGTTGGTAGGTGGTTGGTGGTTGGTTGGTTTTTATGGCACGTCAATCTTTGTTGGGTTATTCTATGTCGAAGACGTATTGCTTTATCAAATCTTAATAGGTATTCAAAAGAATTTACTGAGCTTAGGTTGGTTGGTTGGTTAGATTTTACGGCATGTCAACACTTGTTGGCTTGTTGAAGACACATTCCTTTATATATATATATATATATATATATATATATATATAATATAGTGCTCAATATCGTTGATAGAGTATATATATATATATATATATATTATATATATTATAATTATATAAGTTAAGCTAGACATGTTGTCAAGAAGTGCTTTTAAATGAGAGTTTCTCGTCTATGCAATTTTCTTTAAATACCCCATATTTGCGAATTTGTGTCACATCCTATCCGTATAAAACGTGTTGGATAGATACCTACAAGAGAAAGAAGTTAGAAAAATTCAGCCTTAAAGATAAAAACTCTTAGTATTAACACTTTGCCAAACAAATTTCTCCCTGGCCTGTACGAAATTTTCTACGAAATGTTTTTTTACCTGTATGACGGGATATTTCTAAGTTCACTATCTATTCACAACAGAACTCATTCAATTCCTATTGGGGTGTTCACCTAGAGATTATTTTTAAAGTGTAAACAAGTGGCCCATGCGAGAGCTACTGCCAGCAGCTTATGGCAGGATTGTAGTGGTTGGAGAGCCGCTGTGAGCGGTTTAAATAGGCAAAGAGTTAATTAGCTTTTTTTTTTAAATTTTGCAAAAATTGTAAATTTATAAGAAAAGAATATTCGCTTTTTCATTTTACGGTTTAATTTATTTTGTATATTTTTATATGAATAATCTTTTCGTTTTCAAAATTTTTTTTATAAAATAATATCAGCTATATTTCTCATACGAAACTGAAACATTACCGTATTTTAATAATTTCAAAAATAAAATTGAATTTGAAGCAAATAGAAAGAAGGAAACGGTATTTTCACACAATAAAAAACAATATCCGTTTTGTTTTGTTGTTTGCCAGTCAGTTAAAATTCAAAATTGTGTAGATTAAACAAACTTTTTCCTTTCTTTTTATCAAATAATTAAGTCTCTTGCATAAAAATACAAAATTAATAATTATTTTTGCTATTATAAACGGATTTTATACCACAAATAACCAAGCATTTTAAGTGGAGTTAACTGGACTAATATTCCTTAAAGAAGATTCCGGGGATAATTTTCATAAACAAACTATATTTGTTTTATTCTATCATTAAAATTAAGAAATTTCTCGGTTTTATGTTATTTTATTGATTGAAATGAATTGAAGAATTGAAAAAAGAATTATTAAATGACATTTAAACACTTTTCTTTCCCCAACATCTTTTGACGGCGGTGAATCTTTCGCTTATCTCCCTCATTCCATTGCTTTAATTTATCATTCCATTGCTCACATTTTTTTCATATTCCAGGTTGATTTAGTTGGTTAGATTTTACGGCATGTCAACCCTAGTTGGGCTATTTTATGCCGAAGACATTTTGTTTTATTCATTCTTGATGGGTACTCAATTTTTTTTACACATTTTTAAATTCATTTCTTTTATTCAACCCACAGATGACACCCTAACAGGTACTACTACTTCGAATCAGAGTGGTCCTGGGAGTAATGGTGATGAGGGGTATTCCACATTCCCCAGAGCTCCAGAATTGGAACTTCCCCATCATATCTTAACGTTCAACGTCATATTCAGACACTGCCTTCAAGCACATGTATAATAAAAAGGGTTGGGGTTTCCATAAAGTTGGGACAATCATATAGGTGCTAGGGCTTGAGATAACCAGCCGATTATCTGTAGGGGGGCTCTTGTTCTTGGGCTGAAAGAGTTATTTTCTAATTGCTTATACCGAAATTAAATGAAAAAAATACCTATTTTTTTCTTCAGACGTTGCTTTTGTGAACTGGATAAAGAAATTTTCAAGACATAATGGGAGACTATATTCAGGGGCTAATACGTGAAAGGGATTTATATTATAGTCGCAAATCTCGAAAAAGAAAAACCTACCCACTTCTAAATACTTTTGTTCATTTTTGTATAACTTATTTAGTATAAATACATGTAAATTTTTATTTATATGTTGTTTTATTCAGACCAAAGATAAATGAAGTTGTGTAAGTTTGTTTTTACATAGCAAAGTTTAAAAGTGAATAATGACCATTTTCTATACTTTTCAAGAACTTAACATTTTTATTCATTTTTGTATAACTTTAGTACAGATACACGTGAATTTCGATATGTTGTCTTATTAAGACCTTTTGTATATGAAAATGTGCAAATTTCTCCATATTTACATAGAAAATTGGTTCATCTAAATTTTAAGATTAATTTGGATGTTTAAAAAGAAATGGTAAGAATAATAATCTAAGATGAGATTTTTGGGAACGACCTGATGAATTACCTAACAGAATTTGATTTGATATAAATATGTTATATTCTTCTGATCATCTTTGGTATCTTATGCAGCTGGGAGTTCTTTTAGGGTCTGGAACTTTTCATTTGGAGATTTCGTGTCTGGTCTTCCATTAGGAATTTCTCGTCTATCAGAAGCCCTGGGTCATTAGTAGTATTTGGATAAATAACCCAAGCCTTAGATTTTCTTTATATTATATTTTCTTCAGAAATCCCTATCAAGACTAACTGCGCAGAGTGTGAGTATGGCCTCACCGGGAGCGCGCTGATCGCGACTTGCTATCTCCGTGGCTTGTCCAGTACTGACCGGAAAGAGCCTTTGTTTCTCATTTCTCTACTAATTCTGACTGTATCTACCTGAAAAGGGATTAACACGAGATTAACACGTGCCAATCAATCTTCCATGATATCGTCACATACTCCCACTCAAAAAAACCCCAAAAAACTGCTCGCTGTAATTTCTAACAGCCATTTTTATTTCTACACTAACGCTACATAATTGTTAGGGTACTAACAATTATGTAACAGATATTGTATTAATAAAGTATTGGTTTTGTGCAAAGATAAATTTTTAATTTGTTTAAAAGGTTGATGTGAGAATATAGAAAAAGAGACGAGATGCCCAAGGAGGTATTACATATACAGGGTGTCCCAAAATAATGTATACACTCTTAGAATCGTGATAACTTATTCAGTTTATGTATTTTGACTTGTAGATAAGATTAATAGAAGAGAAAGAATACAAAAAAGAGTGTATATATTATTTTGGGACACCTGTATATATATATATATATATATATATATATATATATATATATATATATATATACAGGGTGTCCCAAAATAATGTATACACTCTTTGAATCGTTATAACTTATTCAGTTTATGTATTTTGACTTGTAAATAAGATTGATACAAGAGAAAGAATACAAAAAAGAGTGTATACATTATTTTGGGACACCCTCACTCTCTCTCTCTCTCTCTCTCTATATATATATATATATATATATATATATACCATGTCGCGCAAACAGCATGGATATCCATGACAATCTATCGTCAACCTTCCCTATCATTCATTGCACCTGGGAGGTCTTCTGCGCAGCAACCAGCATCCTCGCATAGTTAGTCAATGTATGTGCTTGGTGGGCGGCCCACACTAGAATGTCCATGTGTTGGCTTCCCCAGGAGAATGTTGCTTATGAGCTCATCCTTGCTTCTCTAGCAGTGACCTGCATGCCTAGTCCGTCTCACGCAGATGGTTTGTGAGATGGTGGGCAGGTGGCCATACAACTGCTTCCTTTTGGGGTGCTGTTTACACAACTTGTTCAAGACTGCACACAGCAATCTTGTGCAACTCACATCCAGCTTATTCTCAAGACGTCTCATTAGGGTCCAAGTGGTGCAGCCATACAGCAGCACAGCTATAACCACGGCCTGGAAGAATTGTCGCTTTAACTTGTCAGTGAGGTCGAATTTCCATATGACTGATAATTTGTTTGTGGCCGACCATGCCTATATATATATATATATATATATATATATATATATATATATATATATATATATAATATATATATATACGTTTGAAATCGAATTGATTAAAAGTACCGACTTAAGTTTCTCACAGTAGCGCGAATCTTCAGGTCCTTTGTTTACTGCGAGAAACCTTAGTCGGTACTTTTTAATGCATTCGATTTTAGATGTATATTTAGCTCTTTATATTGTTCACTTTTAAATCGGTTTTTAGGGTTTTAGGAAAAAATCCAGAAGTAAATAGTATTTTATTTTATACTTGTTGGCCTGGTGGATTTAATGGTAACTGCGATATATATATATATATATATATATATATATATATATATTCTGATTTCCGCATGATGACCACGCCCTCGCTTTTGTCAGCAGGGGATATGATGATGTCAGGGTTATTGGCTAGTCGTGTGAGAGCCTGTATGTGTATTCTGCGTAGTGTTTTTTCATTAGGTTGGGAAGTAGCTGCGAGGATGATTCCTTCAATAAAAGCTGATGAAGCCGAGGACATACTCCAGCAAAATATACTACACATTTGTGTATGAGGTTTCTTCTTTCATTCCTTATATTTTACCTCATTCATATTATATATATATATATATATATATATATATATATATATATATATATATATATATATATAGCTTTTGTTACCTAGATATTGAAATTTGAAAAACATGATGGGAGACCATATTTAAGGGCTGATACGTAAAAGAGCTTTACATTGTTGGTTGGGATTTTTCGTTGAAAATAAACTGAAATCAGCAGATGATTATTGATATCCTAAGGATATTAGAAATTCATAAATGTAAAGTTGGTTGGTATTAGCCGGACTGCGAGGGAGTCTATCCTCTTTTCGTTATCACTAGACCAGGGAGAATTTTTGCTGGGGTGGAGGGCCACACTTAACATCAGTTCTCCACTTTACCACACTGATCAGATTACCAATTTGTGCTACTCATACTTTGAGTTGACGAGGATCGGTATCGAACAAAGAACCTTGCGATTCCTAGGCGGATGCTCTACCGACTGCCCTCAGTTTAGATGGAGAAACTCATACCTCTCTCTCCTCTTCTCTCTCCTCTTCTCTATATATTTTATTTAAATATAATATATATATATATATATATATATATATGCGTTAATGTATGAGTAGTGGCTTACCGGTAGGTACGGGTACATTGTTTTGAACCGTTTTTGTTTATTGGATTAAAAAATGTGAATTAATTTGTGGGAATTACTTTTTCAATTGCTATTTTTAGTATTATTATTTTATTTTTATTATTACTTTTATTTTTACTTTTATCCCTTTATCTTTTTATATAACTAACCGTATTAAACCACTCTAAACCATTACACACATTGTTTGTCCTCTTCATAGTGTCGAGAAATTTTGGGGAAGCCAGCTAGTGTAATGGTTAGAGTGTTTCGATACTGTGAATCTATAAATCGAAACACTTAGTGTTGGTATATTTTGTCAAATATCAATAAACCATCCTTATTTTTCACTCTCACTCATTTCTCAACATTATCGGTTGAGTAAATACCTACTTTTTAATAACACATTCACATTTTGTATTATTTGGATTTTTCGGACTATTGTCCTCACTTTTATTGTTATATACACAACGTTTCGGCAGATGTGCCCTCCTGACTACTCCAGTTGTTTCTTGTTAGACTCAGAAAACTTCTCGAACTCAGGAACCTTCTTGTGTAACCCGGGAGCCTACATGTCTTAATCGGGAACATTCGCGGAAATTTTAAACCTAACCCTTCATTCAATCCACAAGCTATGTTAAGTGTTCTATGCTATTATCGTCCTTGGCCAGGATTGAACCCGCAACCTACGGATGATTGTTACTTAGAACTGTATTAACTCAACGCTTATATCCATTTTGCCAAGTGTCCAACTGAACAAACATTATGTCACAGTTACCCAGCCAAAATAGCGGGCGTCCCAATGTTGTGTAATGGTTAGTGTTGTAGGTGACTCACCTATGACACGAACATGGACTTACCCAAAGGGTACATATGTGGCAGAGTAAAACTACTCAGTCGAGTAGTTTCTAGAAACAGTCTTCGTGTATGCTGAACAAGGAAACCCTTCCATTGTATGTGATATGTATTGCTGAATACAATCTGTTCTCTACATTTTTATACCTGTGTTGAGTTACTATTTATTGACCCTTTAATAGGTCATAACAGTTAGCAAACTAATCTTGCAGATTTCTTGCTATTGAATATCGAGTTTGATCCTTACTGAGCGCCTCATACACGTGACCTTGCGTCATTTCCTTCCCGACTGAGCTAAATAAATATTGTTACATACTCATACACATATACCCATGTTGGGTATATACACAAGTGTTCTTATACTGGAGAGAGGAGAGAGATAGACATAGGTAGACAGAGAGATGCATATGAATTTTGCATTACTTACTTCTTTGGCCATTTGGTGATCTCTACTCGTTTCTATTCTTTCTCTCCATGTTGAATTCTATTTCTAGATTCTTGTTGGCTGTTCGTCATGACGCATTCCTTCTTTTTGGTCAGACATTCATCAAGCAAGAACACCATATTATTTCTTTAAACTTTTATTGCTTAAACTTCTTCTAACACAACACGCGTGTGCATTTTTGAACTCAGCTAAGGCAGACATGCTTTCTGCCTGACGTCCAAGCTGGAACGGAGGGTTAACTCGGTCCCACGTGACTTCGCGTATTCCGCGGGCTTTCTGTAATATTCCATGGAAAGTACCGCCCGTGAAAAGGGGCTATCCCTTCAGAAATACAGGGGGTTGACAATAATCTATCCATAGATTATGTAACAATATATTAAGTTAGCTTTTGGGACCTGGATTATGAACTTTGTGAGACATGACGGGAGACTATATTTTGAGTTTGATACGTGAATGTTATTCACATTATAGTCGCAAATCCATCTTATTCATTAATGATGTCTCTATGAAAATCTGAGTTAGATTTGCCTCAAAACAGCCCATGTTATTAGTACGCTTAAAATACTTTAATGTGTCTTATATATCACTAAGAAATAATAGTTTACATAATATATGGTGTGGTTAATTTGCATACTGGCTTTAACAAAACCGGGTTTAATAAATATTTACTTGATATAATTGATCTCTAATATTATTGTTTTATTCTCCAGCGTGTTAAAATCAAACCTATGAATGATTTTATATAGAAACCAATTAAAATATAATTAAAATAAGTGTAATACTTTTAAATGTGTTCTTATTTAAGTTCTTTAGTCTTTCTGATTTTATATTTCATTAAATTAAAACTTAAATACTTGCGCTCGAAGGACGCATATTCTTATTCTTTACATAATTTAATCTCTTATTTCAGGAATATTTTATGAGGCCAGAATGTCCATCTATTAAATAATAAAATGATTTGCCTCTTATCTGTTTTTTTTTTTTTTTAGTTTTTTTACTGATAAATAAATAAATAAAAACACATGAGAAGATCCTCTAAGAGTGCTAATTCCATGTGCCGAAAAATACACACTCACGCAAACACCCTCTCTCTCTCTCATAAACACACATGTACACACACTTCAACAAACCACACACGTACACACGCACTCACACAAACACACACGTACACGTACACAGACACACACACACGCGCTCTCGCACAGACACACACACGCATCTTTCCTGTGAGAAAATAAAATTAAGTGTTAATCAATAATAAAATAAAAATTCAAAAAAATTACAACTTTTTTCAAAAGAAAAACATCGTTGCTTTTTTATTTTTAAATATTTTAATTTCGTATGACTTTTTTTTCTTTTTTCTTTTTTTGTACTTTTTACTTTATTGATCTTATTAAAATTAGATAATAATGTTTTTTTTATGGGTAGGGCGGTAATTTTAGGAAAATTATTAGCAACGTTAGAACTGTCTGTGACGTTGTTATGGCAACGTTAATCAGAGCCACCAATCTTAAAATTAGATAATCAAACCCTCAAACAAAGACCCGGATTTTATAGAATATAATCGATTCTGGCAAGATTAATATTGAAAACAAGATAATACCCCCACTTAATTTAACTAGGGTTTAAATGGTTAAAATAAACAAAACATATATCCCTGATGATTCACGAATTTTAATATACCACTTAATTTTAATAATATTTTATATTAACATCTTAATTCACACCCAACGGTGATAATATCAAACCCTTTCAATTCAGTCTTGGGTAAATTACGTTCCGCAATGCTTTCTGAATGGCCCGCCAAAGATTTCGAATTCTTTCATAAAAATCTTCTTTTTACCGTATAGAAAAAGAAAACCATTTTTCTGTTATTTTTAAATCAAATGCTTACACGTATTGTCTTCTTTAATGAAGACTAGTACAAAATAAAAAAACACGCACGCCGGGCGATGTAAAAAATAGATTTTTGAAACATATTACCTGAGGGGTGGGAGTAAAAAATTCAATGTCAGTGAGTTTGTAAGTAAGTAAAATCATCAAATTCATTAAAGGATTAAAAAAATAAAACAATTTGAAATGTAAACTTTAAATATGTATTAAATAAAACAAACTATATATAGATATATAATACCAGTCATGTATTTATTGAAACTTGTTTTAAAAAACAATGAGGACTGTCTAATGCTGCATGTTCAAATTTTGAGTGTATTTATTCTATGTTATGACGTTTTGGGGTAATGTGTCGTAAGCAGTGACGTAATTTTTGTTACAGAAAAAACCGGACGCGAATCTCCATTATTAATATAGATGTTTGAGGTACCTTCAATGGAAAATTAGCTTATTTTTCATCCTATTTTTTTTTTTAGAATAATTTAGTTAACTTTTTACGTGTCTGATCTGATGATTGTATTTTTTTTCTTTTCTTGTAAGAATATATTTAAATATGTAATTAATAGGAATTAGAGGGTCATGAACGTAAGTAAATACACACACACACACACACACACACACATATATATATATATATATATATATATATATATATATATATAAGAAATAACAAAAGACTTAGAGATTTAGCATTATAGTCTATTTAAATAGACTATAATGCTAAATCTCTAAGTCTTTTGTTATTTCTTTACTTATATATTTGCTCTGTGACTCAAACATTAAGAGCACACATTGAGCTCTCAAACTGCGACAGGTTTTTTTAAATAAAACTCTTGTGTCGTAAGGAAGATTTCTTCTCTGGACTTTTGGATTATTATATTATATATATATATATATATATATATATATATATATTGGCAGATATTTTCATTCACAAATTTGGTTAAAAAATAATGGAATCCTTATTGTTTTTTTAGTATTTTTATTTTTTCCATCAATTTTTCTAACAATTTTTTTTTTATGTTATAAAATTATAAACATTCCTATCATGTCTGGAGGATTGAAAAAAGGTCATTTCTCTGACTCCATTTGGTGGACTACTCTGTTTATCTTTGCTTTTAAGGCATTATTTCGACGGATAAATTATTCGGCTCTCATATATTATCTTTTTTATTTCGTATATTTTTTATCATTGTTGTCTTAATTAATTCTGCATTAAAAAAAAAATCTTCATATGTATGTATGGAGTCGTGAAGACCGAAGTATATATCGGCCGAAATATTGAACAGAGTAGTCCGTAATATGTATGGAGCTGTGTAAATGACTTGTCAATCCTCTATACAGGTAAGAAGACCGAAGAATATATCGGCCCTAAAAGCAAAAATGAACAGAGCAGTCAACAAAATGGATGAAGTCGTGGAAATGATATATCAAAACTCCAGACATGACAGTCTTCCGAAACCACTGACCCTGGAAGTAAGAAACAGTTCAAATCAGTGCTCAGGTGCATATCTTCATAGCCATTAATACTACTTTATGAATTTGCAATTACCTGCTAAATTGTAAATGAAATAAAAATTGAAGAGATTTCATATAATCTTTTTTGTTTTCTTTTCTGCTGGAGTTTCAATAAGTCTCCGTCGGCGCGACTGACAGACAACCTTTCGTTCTTGCTGTTTCTCTCTATTTGTATTTAAGGCCGTTTATAACCCTAACAAATAGGTGTGAATTACCCATACCCCTATTCAGATATTAGCGGCCATATTTGTCCTGGGTCCGGGTCTCCTTGTTACTATCAATCACGGACTTTTTAGTGCCAAGTGGCTTTATCTCACCCTGGTGTGAGACACTTAAGGAAGTATCTTCTTCAGAAGATCCCTAACAACGAAGCTAAACGAAATATGTGTGTGCGTGATACGAATACAAAACAAAAAACCCGAGAGATATAAAGAAACGCTAGCTTTTAAGTAATGAAAAGGGGGAAAAAAGAAACTTTTAGATATTCCACAAACAATTTGAAATCTTTTTAAAAGTGTGTCTAAGATATATATATATATATTTTTTTTTTGAAGCTTTCTTTTAAAAACAAAAAAACAAAAATACAAAATCGTAGAATAGAAGTGAGCAATTTTTACTTAGAAATCAACAGAAATGTATTATTCCATCATAATTCAAAAATATGCACCCTCCGGACGTAAGTATCTAAGTTTTAATGTAATTAAGTATATTAAATTAGAAAGGCTAACGAAATTAAATAAGAATATATATTAATTGGATTCTATATAAAATCATTCATTGGATTGATTTTAATTCGTTGGAGAATAAAACAATAACATTAGAGATCGATAACACAAAGGAATTATCTATTAAACCCGGTTTTGTTAAAACCAATATTCAAATTAACCACACCATATATTATGGAAACCTTTATTTCTTAGTGATATGTAAAACACATTGCAGGGCACCTCACGTGATTCGCAGACCATTGTTAGCGAGTTCGATTCTCACTGGCGCCCCATATTTCTGGACTTGTGACACATCTAAACTAAACTTAGTAAATAACTATAAGACACATTGCAGGATTTTAAACGCACTAATAACATGGGTTATTTTGAGGCAAATCTATCTCAGATCTTCATAGAGACATCGTTAATAAATAAGAATTAGTCTATGTATCAATGATTTTGACTATAATATAAATTAAATACACATTGATAAACTTACGCAATTCCCGAGGAAATTGTGACGTAAGTTTGGTATCAGACTGATAGACACCGAATCTCCATTATAATAAGTAAAAAAGTAAAGTTGGTGGAGTGGCGTATTGTCAGTATCAACCGGACAGTGATGGAGTATATACCCTTTTCGCTAGGGCTAGATCAGGTAGATTGTTTTGGCATCTAAGTTGCAGCACCACAACTACCGTCAACTCCCCTCGTAACCGTACAAATCTAATCAGGGCTACTCACGTGCTGAGGTGGCGAGAGCCAGAGTCGAACCTGGAACCTTGCAGTCCCAAGGCGGAAGCTCTACCGACTGAACAATTATAAAAGTTTAATATGTTTTTGATTCCTCTTTTCATAACGATCGGCGTTCTTTAAATCCTTTCGAAAATAATCAGATGAAGCTCATAAAGGGCGAAACGTGATAATGGTTATATAAACTTAGTTTAAAGCCAGCAGAGTGTCCTATTGTCGGTATCAGCAAACGGGGAGGGAGTCTGTCCCTTTTTCACTTGCGCTAAACCAGGGAGATTGTTTTTACTGAGGTGGAGAGTCACATCTATTCCCAGATGCTTTTTCGCGAAGATCAGATTACCTAGTCTGTACTTCAAATACACTGAGTTGACAGGGACAGGTTATCGAATCGGAACTCACGTGATTCTTGGGTGGATGCTCAAACCGATTGAGCTAAATGGTATAATACAAATAAAATAGACATTCTTTAACTCTGTGGTGGGGAGCCAGTTTTAAATGTTACTAAAGTTATTGTGTTGGTATTTCCCGGCATGTCAACCCTTGTTGGGTTATTTCATGCCAAAGACATTTTGTTTTATTCATTCTTGTTGGATATTCATTTTTTAAAACAAATTTCTAATACTCATTTTTAAAAAATCTATTTAACCCATAGATGTAACCCTAACAGGTACTACAACTCTGGTTCAGAGTAGGCATGGGAGTAATGGCTATGAAGGGGTATTCCACACTCCTCAGAACTCTAGAAATGGAACATCACAATTAGATGCAGTTTAATGTAATACCCAGGGCACTATGACCCTCAGTCACAGCCTTCTAGCACATATGTGATCAAAAATGTTGCGGTATTGCCAAAAGGAAATGGGCTTGGGATAATCATGTAGGTGCCAGGGTTTGACGTGACCAGCCGATTGATTGGAGGGGGTCTTTCCGACAGTCCGCCTAGCCTAAGTAAGGGCTAAAATGCAATGTTGCCCGTCATGGACTGCTCAGACATCAGGATTCCGTCTTTAAGCATCGTTGCCACCCATGGCCAACAGATGGTTCCTTTGAGGTGGATTTTATCCCTCTGCAGAGAGGCAGTTGACTAATACCATTGGGAAAGGTATCAACCCACTTTACCCTTTCCACCAGCTATGGATTAAATAGTACCACTGATGTTTTTCTAAACGGATGGCTTTGGTATTAAATAACTCATGAAGATTGATATGCCATTAAACAGAGAAATCAAATCGTTACAATTAAGATCTAACATGTCACTAAGAAATGTAAATATATTTGTACAACTATATTGGTTGGTTGAATTTTACGGCATGACATCCTTGTTGGGTTATTTTATGCCAAAGACGTTTGTTTTATTCATTTTTGTTTAATATTCAATTTTTTTAAAACCCATGTTTAAACAATTCTTAAATTCATTTTTGGTCCATTTAACCAATAAATGGGACCCTAACAGTTATTACCACTCCGGTCTAGAAAGGACCTTGGAGTAATAGCAAAGAAGGAGTACTTTCTACAAACCTCTAAAATTGGAACCTCACCATTAGATATAGTTTCACATCACTACCCAGAACACTAAGACCCTCACCTACCACCTTCTAGCTAATATATGATAAAAAAGGGGTTTGCCATAAGAGCAATACACTCGGGACAATCATATAGCTGCTAGGGCTTGACGAGTTTGTCCGATTGATCGGAGGGGCCTCTGCAACTACTCGTCTAACCCAAGCAAGGGCCAAAGCGCATATTATGGAATACTCAGCAACCATGAATACATGGGTCACCATCTACGGTTAACAGCTAGTCCCATTGGAAGGACTCATACCTATGTGCAGAGGTGCAGACACTGGACTATATTGGTGTCAGATGAATTAAATATGAGGGTATCAAACAAGAACGTACTTCCAATATTTGTTGGCATCCTTCCATCTACGAGAGATGATGGAGTAGTGTCCAAATTTTTAAAAACTACATAGCCTGGGCGGCTTCATATGGGGATTGAGCTGTTTTCCAAGCAGCAACCCGCTCCTTCTTTGCGCTGTGATCCAAAGGAACGGTAAGGAACCAATGCAGTTTGGCAACGGTAGTGTTGCAGGAGTTGTTGGATAGCACTGGATTTCAACATCACACCGCATTAGCGACTCATATAAATCATATCAAATTACATATTAATGAGAATAGAATATATTATGTGAAAAGGGATGTGTTATATCAATGCTGCTATATGGTTGCACAACTTGGACCTAACGAGGCGTTTCGAGAATAAGCTAGATGGGACCTGCACAAGAATGCTGCGGGTGGTTTTAAACAAGTCGAGGAAACAGCATCGGACAAGGAAGCAGTTGTACGGCCACCTGCCCTCTATCTCACAAACCACCCGAGTGAGACGGACAAGACATGTTGGACACTGTTGGAGAAGCAAGGACGAATTCATAAGCGACGTTCTCTTGTGAAAGCCAACACATGGACATGCTAATGTGGACCGCCCACCAAGAATCTATGTTGACCAACTCTTTGTGGATACTGGATGCTGCGCAGGAGACCACCCTGGCGCAATGAATGATAGAGAAGGTTGGCGAGAGTTTATCATGGATATCCATGCGCGACATGATGATGATGATGATGATGATGATGATAAAATAAGATATCAAAACTTAAAGTTTACATTTTTTATTCAAAAGTTCAAAATCTAAATGAAGATTTGTGCAGAGATGAATAACTTATATAATAAAGAAATGATGTTTAGATGTGTAGACGTCAGATGAGTTCCCGTGGCGCAGTGGCTAACGTGCTTGACTGCGAGATCATAGTAAGCGAGCTCGAACTCCAGTCGCGCTATTACTTTCACCTTTTTTGGAGTGGACGCTCTCAAAGTAATATTGACTAATAAGAAGAGATCATCGTTGGTTAGAATTCAGTTTTCTTTCTCCTACACTGATTGCCATACCAAGGTTAAAGAGTCCAGTCTGCCCTACTATTTACCCATAGCTGGAGCGAGAATAGTTGGATTCGTATCATTATGCAAGCAGCTGCGTCTAACTGTATCCATTTTCTATGACGTTAACCATTACACAACGCGCCTCCACTTTCGAACAAATACTCTTAAGAAAGCTATGAGATTTTTTACGGGTTCTGTGCAAGTATGAATTTTTTTTTTTTTAAGTTTTGGAAATTAAAAAACCAACATTAATTTGAAAATTGCAGAAGAAACAATATTTTCATTATTGGTCTTAAACAAACTCTAAATATACGTTGACATGTTTGTGTCTGTCTGTCTCTGTCTGTTTGCTTGTTTGTTTATTTAAATTAAGCTTCACTTTAAAACGGTGTGCCTTGACAATTTTGTTCGCCTTATTCGGGGTTGTCATGAATAGAAAAAGCTTTTTAAAAAAAAGCCGCTGTCTAAAGCTAATGTCTCTACCATTTAGCGCTAAGCTGTGTCAGCGAGGAGAGATAGACCCCATAGATGTTGTCCTCCATTTGCAGTCACCATTTAAGGTACGGTCGGTCTAAGGCACAAAGATCAAAGTCGAAAAGCAAAGGGGCGGCCGCTCTTGTGGTGTGGGTGAGTTTCATGACACGCTCTAGTGATTGGACCCAGGAGATAAAGAGCGGCTGAGAGCAGGGGACAATGAGACCAGGGGGGAGGGGAGGGAGGAAATGCTGATGACAAAAGGCAAGAAGGGGTGATAAGAAAGAGAGGAGAAGGAAGGGGTTTTAAGAAAGATTAGGGGGAAAAGAAAGAAAGAACGAAAGAAAGAACGAAAGAAAGAACGAAAGAAAGAAAGAAAAAAGAAAGAAAGAATGGTGGAAAAAGGGAGCAGGCTGAGGGATTGACTTCTGTTAAATTAGGAGAGACTAACATTGATTGAAAGAAAGAAAGAAAGAAAGAAAGAAGAAAGAAAGAAAGGAAGGAAGGAAGGAAGAAAAAAAGATGAAATTATAGTAGAAAGAAAAGAAAAGAAAGAAAGAAAAAATGAAATTAAAATAGAAAAAAAAAGAAAAAATAAGAATTAAATTAGAATAGAAAGAAAAATGAAAGAAAAAATGAAAGAAAAAGAAAAAAAAAAAAGAAAAAAAGAAAGAAAAAAGAAAGCTTAGATTGCAATAAAAAAAGAAAAAAAGAAAAAATGAAAATACAAAAGAAAGAAAGAAGGAAGAAAGGGGACAGGCCGAGGGGTTGACTTGTGTTAAATTAGGAGATTCTAACATTGAAGAAAGAAAGAAAGAAGAAAGAAAGAAAAAAGAAAGAAAGATGAAATTAAAATAGAAAAAAGACAAAAGGATTAAATTAGAATAGAAACAAAAAAAGAAAGAAAAAAGAAAGCTTAAATTACAATAAAAAGAAGGAAAAAAGAAAAAAGGCAAAACACAAAAAAGAAAAAAGTAAAAAGAAAGAAAGAAAAAAATAAAGTGTTAATTACAATAAAAAGAAAGAAAGAAGAAAAAAACATTAAATATAACAGAAAGAAAGAAAGGAAAAAAGAAAGAAAGATGAAATTTGAATATAAAGAAAGAAAGAGGATGATGAAGAAAGAAAGAAAAAAGAAAGAAGAAAGAAAGAAGGGGGTGGAAGAAGGTTGAAGACTGAGGGATTGACTTGTGTCAGATTCAGAGAGACTAACATAGATATATATGTGGAATGAGTGTATTTTTGAAAAGAACAAGAACGTAATCAACAACGAAATTATGGCGGGAAAAATGATATCCTTTCGAGGGATGCGTTGTAAATGGAGCGATATAAGTTTGAATAAGAAGAGAAAAGAAGGAAAACAGACAAAAGAAATAAAAAGAAAAGAAAATGCTTCTATTTTTTTGCGAACCTACATCATATATATATATATATATATATATATATATATATATATATATACTAGCAAAAGTACCCGGTCAATGATCCGACTATGAAAAAATTAGGTACCCCAGAGAGGGAGTGAGAAAGAGAAAACGGGAGTAAGAGAGAGAATATGATTTATCAAATTTAAAAAAAAAAAAGAATTTAAAATATCATTTTTTTTCATGTATTCCTAAACTTGAGTGTTTTGAAATGTATTTTTTTCAAAAAATTTTGTATATATGATAAAAACTTAAATTTAATTGTTTGTTGCGTTAAAGTGATAAAAATAACTTCGTTTAGTTCATGTTCTTTTTTACTCCTAAAAAAGTAACAATTTAAAGGAGCTATGTATTAAACTTTCTTATTTATTTAGGTCTGTCGGTTGGGACTGCACCTCTGTTGAGGAGTAAGACTTCCTTCCAATTGGGCCACCTGTAAGCCTTGGGTGGCTGAGCAATCCATGACATGCACACTCCACTTTGATCCTTATTTGGTCTAGGTCGATCGGAAAGGCTCCCATCCCGATCAATCGTCTAGTCCCGTCAAGCCCTACAACCTATATGATTATTATACCGACTGTATTGTTCTGGCAAAATACCATCCCTTTTTATCGTAGATGTGCTAAAAGGCGGTTGCTGAGGGTCTTAGTGTCTTGGGTATGACGTTAAACTGCCTCTTGTGGTGAGAGTTCCCATTCTCGAGTTTTTGGAAGTGTGGATTACCACTGTATTGCCATTATTCTCAGGTCCACTTTGACCCGGAGTGGTAGTACCTGTTAATGTCCCAGCTATGGGGTAAATGAATAAAAAATGAGTTAAAAAAAAACAATAATAATGAATAAAATAAAATACCAATATCCAATAATAATGTATAAAACAAACAGGATTTCGGCATTAAATCACTCAAGGGTTAACATATGGATGACACTTATATATATATATATATATATATTATATATATATATATATATTAGCTCTTACAAACTGTGATTGAGCACTGTATTTTCTTTGTTGTATATATATATATGTGTCGCCTCTGTTGGTCTTAGAGGCTTCATCAGAAATTTACAGCTGTTTCAACTTTATTAAGTTTCATCAGACATTGACAGATTAAATTCGGCATGTGTTGTGTGCTACGCACCGGTGGCCCACGGGTAGAGTTCCTGACTCTTCGTGTTGGATTCCCGGTTTCGATTTCTGTCGGAGGGAAATCGTAGGTATACATCGCTGATGAGACTTAATAAAGTTGAAACAGCTGTACGGTGTTCCCGTGGCGCACTTTATTTGCCGGGTTTTCTTGTTATGATTATTTTCAATAATTATCGAATTTTATACGATATACGCATTGTAATTGCCTTCAAAAATGTAAATAATTATATACTTTACATAACAATGCTTCAAAAAGCAAATTATCAAATTATCAAATTCCATATATATATATATATATATATATATATATATATATATATATGGAATTTGATAATTTGATAATTATATATATATATATATACATTAACACTGTTTTTACGTATAATTCTTGCTTAGCGTCGTCGTGTCTATCGTTGGCAGCTAGTTTTTAAACTGTTTCAACTTAATAGTTACAATTCTTTGTCGGTAGGATGTAAAAAAGCCAACAGCCTTACTACTTCTGCCCAAGTGGTTCACTCCAATCGATGCAAGGATTAAACAAGACTTTAGCGACTTAAAACCTGAACAAAATTAGACATTAATGGGAGGTTAGTATTTATTTCATAATGTCCCAGATTATCAGCCAGTGTGGGCTAATAATGGCTGCTTCGAAGATTTACAGCTAAAATAATAAAAATAATAAATAATAATAAAAAAAAACAATGTTTATTTGATATCGTTACGCTTGGAAAGACTTCCAAGTTGACCAGAGTTTTTTTTTGTGACCAAAATCCTGTTGAAGATTTATGGCCGTTGTGTTTATGGCCGTATTGTCCACACGAGTTGGGGCACGTCACCAACCGTTGCAATAGGGATTAGTAAAGCTGCTTTTGTAGATTATTTCTGCTGCTGCTGCTGCGGTGAGTTGGAACCTCACTGAGTGCACCGAGCTTGTCAATGACGAATAACGCAGAGCTAGTTGTATTGTCTTTTGTTTTGTTTTGATTTTTTTCGAGAGGAGGAAGTAAAAAAAAATTATATAAGAGTTTTATAATTTGCTTGAATCATTGTGTTTATATTGGTTTGGTGGTTGGTTTTGAAGGCTATCACAATGCAAGTATAAATAAAAATGAGGTAACTATGGTGTTGTTTGTTAACCTTTAATTCATTCTTACTATTTCGAGATAAAAATCACTTCGACAGAAGATTTTTGAAACTGAAGCTGCTTTGTGTCTTACATCTTCCAAATTCACGCGTGCGTGTGTGTGTGTGTGTGGGGGGGGGGTCTTTTCAATAATTTTATTTTTCTAAAAGCTAGTTCTTAATTACCTGCTAAATTTCAGTGACTAAAAATGATGTTCATTTACCTTTGATTTATTCTCTTAATATTTCGGGATGAAAAGTCCGTTCGTCAGGAAGGGACCTGTTAACTTGTCACTGGAATCTGCTCATTCTTTTGTATGCTTGGTAATATCTATTCCTCCAAATTCGTGTGTGTGTGTGTGTGTGTGTGTGTGTGTGTGTTTGTTTAATAATGTCATTGTATCATTTTTATTCTAATATTGAAGATGAGAAATCATTATAAAGTTGAAGAAAAATATCCCTAGCATACCAAACCATAGATTATATCCTGCAACCCCCCCCCCCAAAAAAAAAAACTAGGGGAAACAAAAATTGTATATACTTGACATACGAACGAAGATTTTAAATATATATATATATATATACCTTCTTATTAAAATGGAGATTCGGTGTCTGTCTGTCTGTAGTCGAAACTACATCACTGCTTACGTCACCATACCCTCAGGAATTGCATAAGTTTACCAATGAGTATTTAACTTCTAGTCAAGTTCATTAATACATAGAATAATAAATCTTATTTATCAACGATTATCTATGAAAATCTGAATTAGATTTGCCTCAAAACAGCCCATGTTATGTGTGCGTTTAAAATACTACAATGTACCTTATATATCACTAAGAAATAAAGATTTACATTATATATGGTTTGGTTAATTTGGATACTGGTTTTAACATATCCGGGTTTAATGAATAATTACTTGGTGTTATTTCTCTCTAATATAATCTTTTTATTTTCTA
>CM042154.1:47442533-47490033 GCA_023376005.1 Doryteuthis pealeii
AATATCTCGTTATAATTAGTTTCATGCTTACTGCAATCATCAGACGAGATTGACAAAATGTTAAGATTTTGATATTTTAAAAAAACGCTGGTTTGGTTAGCGTTTATATAGACGTGAAGCGTGTTCACGCGATGGAATGTTATACCGCTAAAGTTGTATTTAAAAAAAAATATTTATTTATATTTAGATATAAATTTATATGCCAATACTCTTCTCATTCATTCTCTATTTATATCTATATATCTATTTGTATTCCTATCCATCAGCTAATCTGTTTGTAATCATATCTATCTATCTATCAATCAATCTATCAATCTATCTATCCTTCTACCTATCTACCTCCCAGTTTGTTCGCATCTATCTATCTATCTATCTATCTATTTATCGTTTGTTCATATCTACCTAAAGTGTTATCATCTAACTTTTGATGATAGAAACATTTATCTTCAGCGTTTCTTGCCCGTTTTTAAAATCAGCTTGTAAAGCTAGAAACTCAGAGATTAACCCGACTCTTCTTAACATCAAGTCATGCTGAAAACACCGGTTCACGCTAGATCACCGAAGTTAAGCAGCGATGAGCCTGTTCAATAGGGGTGACCACTTTAGCAAGTCAGGTTTATAAAAAATGACGATTCAGCATTAAAAGTTAAAGTTCGCGGAGGGGCCTATTATCGGTATCAGCCAGACAGCGAGGGAGTCTATCCCCTTTTCGGTAGTGCTAGACCAGGGAGATTATTTTTACTGAGGTGGAGCGTCACACCTAACGTCATCTCCCCACTTTACCACACAGATTAGTTTACCCAGTCTGTGTTACTCATGTGGTGAGTTAGCGGGGAGTGGTAATGAACCTAGAACCTTGCGATTCCTAGACGGGTGCTCTAACGAGTGAGCTAAATTGAAATGATCCGAAAAGGGTTGATATGCCGTAAAACAAAACAACAAAATCAAGCTTTTCTCTCTCTCTCTCTCTCTCTCTCTATATATATATATATATATATATATATATATCTTATTATAATGGAGATTGTGTGTTTTTCTGTCTGTAACCGAAACTATATTCCTACTCAAGTCACAATTCTCTTAGTTATTGACATCACATTCTCCATGATTTTATTTTTATTCAACCTCAATTATTAATAAAATTGTCTTACATTATTAATACTGTTAACTATGTCTACATACTGACAACATGCAATTATATTTATATATACAACAAAATAGCGGTTTACAATGTGAACGGGAAGGCTAATTTGCATATTAATATTAAAAAATTGAATTTAATAAATATGTGCTTAGTATTATTGATTTCTAACTGTTTGGTTTTATTTTAATGAATATAAACAAAAATCTCTTCAATGAATTTTAAATGAAATCCATTAACAAGATAAAATAACTGTCATTTTATTCTTTACTTCCTCTTATAACTAAATACTTAAATTAGAAAAAATAACAATGAAAGACGAGAGTGATGGAAGAGTAAGTTTCAGTTGTTCCATTTTTTATTATACTCCCTCTGTTTCAAATCTTTTATTATACTCCCTCTGTTTCAAATCTTTTTATCTGTATTCTTATTTAGTTTCATTAGCCTTTCTAATTTAATACCATATTTTATTACATTAAAACTTAAATACTTGCACCCAGAGGGTGCATATATTTGCTAGTATATATGTATATATATATATATATATATATGTGTGTGTGTGTGTGTGTGTGTGTGTGTGTGTGTTTATCAATCTGACTGTCTGTCCGTCTTTTCTTTCTCAGCAGCGTTGAGCCTATTCAATACTTAATTGTGTGACCATTTAAGCAACAGCAGGTACTTTAAGGAACCTGAGTTATTTGTTTATCAAAAATTGACATGATTCAGCATTAAATGACCCGAAAGGGTTGATATGCTGTAAAACAAAACAATCTAACCCGAAACTTATCGCCGTTTCGTACATTTGTATACTCGTAAAATCTGAATTTTCTACTGTCACGTAAATATTTCCACACACGCACAACGAACCCAGTGCGCGATAACTCCCCCATCTCCCACCTCTCTCTCTCTCTCTCTCTCTCTCTCTCTCTCTCTCTCTCTCTCTCTCTCTCTCTCTCTCTCTCTCTCTCTCTCTCTCTCTTTAATCCAATATTGCTCATTATATCCGGGTTATAAATCCTTCCGGGTGGCATATTCTGTGCTTCTGTACCCGAGCCGGGTGGTCGCTCTGGGTGGCTAACTCGTATACCCAGCTTGATGATCGTAATTTCCAATACAAAGTCTTGTGTTTTTGTTTTCGAACAACCGTGCTAAATCGTCTGACCAGATCTAAATGGGTAATTATTTTCGGCTATGGGACAGATTTTATAACTGCACCCAACAGAGACACCAGTTTAAAAAAAGAAAAGAAAACAAAAAAAAAAAAAAAAAACGAACTTACATTCTTAAGGACGAAAAGAAAAACAAAAACTAATAATAAATAACAAAAAACAAAAACAAAAAACAAAAAACAAAAACAAAATGAAATAAAAAGACATTTATAAGATACCCCTAAATTTTCACACCTCCTCAATATTCTTCGCTTGACCTTTGTTCGGCCCTTCTTTTTGACCCCTTAGTTTCAGACCTTATTTAATCAAGTTCTATTTCTCTTCCGCACCGTTTTTTTTTTTTTTTTTTTTTTGGAGGGGGGGGGGGTCAGTGTTGTTTAATCTTTTATAACCATATAAAATTCTATTGTATGATACGAGCGTTGGTTTTGCCGCTGTTGGTTACCAGGAGGGGAAAAAGGGCGGGAAGTGGGGAGGAAGGAAACAAATTTCTATGTTTTATATCGACGATCACAGATCTTCGGCAAAAGAAGATCATAAAATGGCAACTTTTCCCCCTTTTTTCCCCTTTCATTAGCCGTAAAAAGGAAACCGTTTTCCTTATTTGATGCTTGTGAGGTCGTGTTTAGGATGGTTTATTGTGTGGATCTAAAGGTGAGTTTTGTTCCGTTTTGTTTTCCACTGAAACGTATATATATATATATATATATATATATATATATATATATATATAAAGGGTTTCTTGGTTATAAAGCTATGAAAACTAAAGGGGAGTATTTAAGGAAGCTATTTAATCCGGATTTGGTCACTTTATATGCAATTTAAGTTTCGAGCCGAGTGCACAATAAAAATTTATAACTCAAACATAATCCTTCAAAATGACTCATTTTAGCCGAGGGCCCTGATCAAGACATCATCAAATATCTGTTGGTTGTTTGGTTGGATTTTACAGAATGTCAACCCTTGTTGGGTTATTTGATGCCGAAGACTTTTTTTTATTCATTCTTGTTGGATATTTAAATGAAACTTTTTTTTTGGTTGGATTTTACGGCATGTCAACCCTTGTTGGGTATTCAAATTAAACTAAACAATTTTATGTTGGGTTTTACGGTAAGTTAACCCTTGGGTTATTTTATGCCGAAGACGTTTTCTTTTATTTATTCTTGTTGGATATTCAAATAAAACTTTTTTTGGTTGGATTTTACGGCATATCAACCCTTGTTGGGGATTCAAATTAAACTAAATTTTTTTATGTTGGATTTTACGGTAAGTCAATCTTTGGGTTATTTTATGCCGAAGGCGTTTTGTTTATTCCTTCTTGTTGGATATTCAAATAAAACTTTTTTTTAGGGGGGGGGATTTTACGGCATGTCAACCCTTGTTAGATATTCAAATTAAACTAAATTTTTTATGTTGGATTTTACGGTAAGTCAACCCTTGTTGGATATTTTATGCCGAAGACGTTTTGTTTTATTCATTATTGTTGAGTATTCAATCTTAAACACATTCTTTTAAATCTTTTTAACATACAGATGTGCCCTAACAAGAACTACCACTGGATCAGAGTGGACCTGGGAGTAATGCCGAGCTTACAACAAAAATGTACAACTCAAACATAAGCCTTAAAAATTACGAATTTTATCCGAGGGTTCTGATGAAGACATCATCATATATGTTGGTTGGTTGGTTGGCTGGTTGTTTTTTACGGTATTTATGCCGGTGACATTTTCTTTATCCCTTCTTGTTGGGTATTCTATTTTAATCTATTTAACCCATAGATGGACCCTAACAAGTACTACCACTCCGGGTCAGAGTGGACCTGGGAGTAATGGTGAGGAAGTGCTACTCCACATTCCCAGAGATCCAGAATTGGGACTTCAGCACTATATGCAGTTAAACGTCATATCCAGGACACTAAGACCCTAGTTAGTTGGAGTTTACGGCATGTTAACGCTTGCTGGGTTATTTTATAACGAAGACGTTTTGTTTTATTCATTTTGATGGTATACAAATTTCTTTTTTCAAACTCAATATTTAAAACATATTTTTTAACTCATACCCAGAACAATAAGACACAGTCACCGCATCCAAGCAAATATGTAATAAAAAAAGGGTTGAGTGTTTGATATAATGGCAATAGGTTCGAGGCAATCATAGATGCTAGGGCTAAACGTGACCAGCCGATTGATCACCCATCGAGCCTAATTAAGCGCCAAAGTGGAGCGTTGCAAGTCATAGACTGCTCAGCCACTAGGATTCCGCCATTAAGCATCACGGGTCGCTACCCACGGCCAACAGGTGGTCCAATGTATTCTACTACCCCACCCGACAGGGCAGAATAGGTTTTGGGTGTCTTACAAGCCGTTTTTTTAGACACGGTCGGAGTCACATATGGTCAAATATCATTATTCATTTATTGAGCTTAGGACCCGAATTATGAGGTACCCAGCGAGAATCGAACTCACTAAAGAGAATAGAATAGATTGCTAATCATTACACCATACGTCTAAGGTCAATATATATATATATATATATATATATATATATATATATATATATATATATATAGTAAGAAACTTGGAAAAACACAGGTTTAAATAAAATAAGTGGTAAGTTTATTAGCCGACGCTGCAGTGTTTCGATCTGTTAAGTAGATCTTCTTCAGGGCATTTGTTGATATAAGGACAAGTAAAAAAAATTATCACAGAATAACGAGAAAAACTGCAATAGTCCTTGTTTATCAAAATTTGAAGTTTGAAGAAGGAACGCTGGAAAGGTAGACGGTTTGAACACACACAGACAGACAGACACACACACTCACACACCATAAAAGAGGAATATTTGACGTCATATTTCAAACCGTCTACCTTTCCAGCGTTCCTTCTTCAAACTTCAATTTTTGAACAGACTGATAAACAAGGACTATCGCAGTTTTTCTCGTTATTCTGTGATAAATTTTCTTAACTTTTTCTTTATATCAACAAATGCCCTGAAGAAGATCTACTTAACATATCGAAACACAGCAGCGTCGGCTAATAAACTTACCACTTATTTTATTAAATCTGTGTTTTTTCAAATTTCTTACTATACTACATACCGTCGGATTCACTTCCATCTCTTCACACACACACACACACACACACACACACACACACACACATATATATATATATATATATATATATATATATATATATATATATATATACCTGATGATTGCATCGCATGAAACCAATATGGTTGTGAATGTTCCTTTGTCACTTAATAAACAGATATGTAAAACCTTTATATATTTATCTTATTATATATATATATATATATATATATATATATATATATATATATATATATATATATATATTAGGTATACCCGAAATGAGGCTAATCTGCATTTTGACAAAATGATTTTAGCCCCCCCCCCTACAGAAAATAATTTTAACAAAAAATCAGGGAATTAGCGGATTTTAATGAAATTTTCAGTGTTGATTTATCAATTAATGATCTTTATAATGCATTATTTATTTTATTTCAAAACTTTCTCATTTTTTTTCAGGTCACTTAATTTTATCCTGTTGGGGGCGTAACATTTTGTTCGAGTTGGTCTTATAGTTTTCTATAATTACAGTA
This sequence comes from Doryteuthis pealeii, assembly GCA_023376005.1. Classification (NCBI taxonomy): domain Eukaryota; kingdom Metazoa; phylum Mollusca; class Cephalopoda; order Myopsida; family Loliginidae; genus Doryteuthis; species Doryteuthis pealeii. The sequence goes on from CM042154.1 coordinate 47,448,471, forward strand.
TAAATAAAGAGATAAAAGACCGAAGTTATGAATAGAAACAAACATTTATTTTTACGGTGGCTTTTCTATGAGAACATAAGTACCGAAAATCGAAAAATAAAATGTAAAAAAATAATAGATAATTAATTTTTTGGAGATTTCTTTTTTACTCATTTCGATAATTATTTAATTGGCTATTATCTTATAAAAGAAAAAAATTATACATCGATATTTTTTCTGCTTAAAAGGGGGGGTAAATTTTCAATCGAATTTTTCTTCAAAAAGTATACTTTGATGTAATAAAATAAGGTTTGCATTAAATAGATATTCATTTTAGAATCTAAAAATATAATATTTTAAACTTAACATCAGGCTTTTCATATTTTAAATGAATTTTATATATTAATTTTTCATAGCAAAAGTACTAAATTAAAGTTTTGAAATAAAATAACTGATGCATTATAAAATACATTAATTGATAAATCAATACTGAAAATTTAATTAAAATCGGATAATTACCTGATTTCTGGTAATTTTTTTTTTTTGCAATCGCAAATGTTACATTAAAATTATAAACAAGCGCCTAAAACCATTGAAAAATAGACAAGATGGCGGATCGCGTCGAAATTGACCAAAACAAATGGTTTTAAATCTATTAAAAATAAACTGCATATGTAATGATATTTTTCTTTTTTTTAATGATGGTCATTATGTTACTACTTATCGATTTAGACAAAAGTTTAACCTTAAATAATAGATTTAATTAATTTTAATTCGTCTTTAAAAACGTAGCCAACGATTTTTTGGGATATGCCTAATATACATAGGATAATCCAAATGACTGGTAAGTAAGGGATGATTCTATTAGGGATCATCGAAATCTCACCGTATAGCCATACTGTATGCTCTTGTAGGTGCAAACATATAGATTCATACAATCATTTTTATAAATCTCTAAGAGCTCAATGTATAATAACTAATAAATTAATTATATACTGGGCAATATTTAACTTTCAAAGAAAGAAAAACTTAACAAACCGTCATTAGACTATAATACCAGAAACACAAAAAAACACAAAATGAGTCTAGCCTCTTCAGATAGATTTTACAAAACATCACACACACACACACACACGCACGCGCGCGCGCGCGCGCACACACACACACACACACACACATATATATATATATATATATATATAGAGAGAGAGAGAGAGAGAGAGAGGGGCGGGATAGATAGATATAAAAGTAAAGTAAAGTTGGCGGAGTGGCCTATTCTCTGTATCATCCGGACAGCGAGGGAGTCTATCCCCTTTTAGCTAGCGCTAGATCAGGAAGATTGTTTTTGCTGGAGTGGAGCGCCACACCTACCATTAGCTCCCCATCTTACCACACAGATCAGATCATCCAATCTTTGCTGCTCATTAGCTGCGTTGGCATGAACCAGTATCGTACCGTAGTCTGGCATAAGGTCACAATAGTGGGGGAGCTTGTTAGGCTTGAACTAGACTAGTACGGCGTCTTATATTCTAAAGACCATAATGCGTCTTATACAAAAAAAATTAAAAGTAAATGCAGTCACCCCTTTGTCGAATTGTATTCTCTCTCAAATAATATGTTATTAATTGTAACTAGCAGGACCTGTATGATAATTCAATTATTACAATGTATGATATGTTTACTTAAGAGCTATTGCTAAATAGTTCTATATGTAAAGAGTATAATAATCTTGATTTCTCTCTCTCTCTCTCTCTCTCTCTCTCTCTCTCTCTCTCTCTCTCTCTCTCTCTCTCTCTCTCTCTCTCTATCTATCTATCTATCTATCTCTTTTTCCCCCTTTCTTTCTTTATAATAAAAACGGAATCATCCACTATTTAGCTGAGGTGACAACATTCATATGAAATAAGAGTTCAGTGGATAAGCTACACCAGATGATCAGGATTTACATTTTTTGTATTACATCTTGGACGATTTTGACGGTTTCATTTTTAACCAGAGGATATTGCAAGATGATAACGATCTTAGTTTTAAGGAACACGATTATTAAAACAGAGTCATCCCCAACCCCCACAAGAAAACAGAACCCAAATTCTGTTTTTTTTTTGGGGGGGGGCAGGGGGTCACCCTGTATATAGATTCGTAGAATTTCGAATTCATTTCTTATTTCAAGTCAAACCGAATGAAGAGAATCCAGAGAAATTTCCACTTAAAATTCTTCATATTTTCTGTTTTGGATGGTTTTTAGAGAAATCTATTTGTAGATATCAACATAGAAGACATTCTGGCCTTTTTGAAAGAAATAAAATTATACCATAGAATATAGAAATGAACCTAATCAGTACTATACAACATGATCCCCAATGATGCTAAAACATTGATAAAACCAATTACTACAAAAGTGTAAAGCCAGTAGAACAATTCACATACCTAGGTAGTAATATATCATCCACAGAAACCGATGTAAATACACGAATAGGAAAAGCGTGGTCGGCCACAATCACATTACCAGTAATATGGAAATCCGATCTCACTGACAAGCTAAAGTGACATTTCTTCCAAGCGGTGGTAGTATCAGTGTTGCTGTACGGATGCACCACCTGGACCCTAACGAGGCGCCTTGAGAATAAGCTGGACGGGAGCTGCACAAGAATGCTGCGTGCAGTCCTGAACAAATCGTGGAAGCAGTACCCCACGAGGAAACAGCTATATGGCCACCTGCCACCCATTTCACAAACCATTCGAGTGAGACGGACAAGGCATGCCGGGCACTGCTGGAGAAGTAAGGATGAGCTCATAAGTGACGTTCTCCTGGGGAAGCCAACACACGGACATGTTAGTGTGGGCCGCCTATCAAGGACCTACATTGACCAACTAAGCAAAGATGCAGGTTGCTGCGCAGAGGACCTCCCTGGTAAAATGAATGATAGGAAAGGTTGGCGAGAGATTGTCATGGATATCCGTGCTAATTGCGCGACATGATGATGATGATATATATATTATATATATATATATATATATATATATATATATATATATATACAACATATATTACTTTCTAACCGCTCGGCAAGACATAACCCCAGACGGGTTGATATGCCATTAAAATCAATCAACCAACCAACCATTAGAGAAATCATCTTTGAATTTTTTAGATGAGGTTTGATGATTTGTAAAATTTCGATTAATCGGACTATTGTCCTCATCTTTATTATTATCTGCACAATGTTTCCCCGGGTTGGCCTTCCAACCTTCTTCAGGTGTTTGTTCCATTTGGATACATGACACAAGAAATATAAGGGTTGAGTTAATACAGTTCTAAGAGATAATCATCTGTAGTTGCGGGTTCAATCCTGGCCAAGGGTGATAATAACATAGAATACTTAACATAGTTTAACACTTGTACCCGGTCATGGTTAATGGAATGAGAGCAGTCTATCCCCATGGATTGAATAAAGGGTTTGGTTCAAAGTTCCGTAAAGGCTCCCAATTACAAGAAGGTTTTTGAGTTCGACAAGAAACACCTGAAGAAGGCTGGTGGGAAAATCAGTTGAAACATCTACGATTTAATTCATCAGTTTTATTTCTCTTTTAATTTCTGTTTTTATTGCAAACCAATTAATTCTCTAACTTTCTTTATTCCCCCTTTTAATTTTGTCTATTCGCGGTGGTGTACCGGCTAGAGTTGCAGGAAATCGACTTGTCGACACGAGTTCAATTCCTGGACGAAACCACAGTTCACATAAGTGCTAATACCCTTGGGAAAGGTATGAATCCAGATATGAGTAAATAGTCGGACAGACTGGGCTCTTTAACCTTGGCTGGGCAACCAGTCTAGGAGAAGGAAAACTGAATTCAAACCTGTTAAACACCACTTAAGAAATTGACCATGTCACATCCTGCTCGTGTGGAGGGGTTGGTAAATACATATACATATTATGTGGTAGGCTATTTAAATAGAATAGGCTCATATTGAGTTATGGTCGAAATAAATTCATAACAGCCAAATGATGGTTTGTTAAGTCTTTCTTTCTTTGAAAAACACACACACACACACACACACACACACACATATATATATATATATATATATATATATATACTAGAAAAAGTATCCGGTCCATGACCGAACAAAAAAAAAACAATTTAAGAACACCAGGGAGTGACTGGTAAAAGAGAGAAAATAATTTATAGAATTAAAAACATCACCGAGAAGTTGTATATTACAATGTTTATTTTTGGAATTATTTATTTATTTTTTACATTTAAAATATTATTTTAAAAATGTAATCCTTAACTTTTGAGTGTTTTGGAACATTGGGCTGGGAGTTGAAGGGTCTGTTAACGGTAGATTTTGATTTTTCTGTCTTGAAAGTTAAAAACTCGACTCGTGTCGGTGGTAGTGGAGTGGGAATGAAAGTGTCTGTATACAGTATCTAAAAAAAAAATTAATCATTGAATCATATCACCTAAATCACTTAGTAAAAAGCAACGGTGAATAAACCTGTGGATTATAACAATTGTCTTCAGAGTCTTTTATTGCGGAGGAGACGATTCCGACGCTTCGATTCGAGAAGAACCTTAGAATGTCTACACGAAGCCGTGACAATATACATCTTTTACACTTGGATCGGGGACAAATGTTTATTCAATGATTCTCTTCCGGAATGATTACGGTCTAGTCACGAAGTTAAGCAGCGATGAGCCTGTTCAATACTTACGTTGGTGACCACTTAAGCAACAACTGGTACTGTAAGAAACCTGAGTTCTTTGTTGATCAAAATGATTCGTTATTAAAGGAATTAAAAAGGGTTGATATGCCATAAAACAAAGCAAGCCAAACAATTAAACAACCACACTGGTTCTCGCTAGATCTCCAAAGTTAAACAGCGATTTGCCTGTTCAATACTGGTATTTACATGTGTCCCACTTTCACACGATATGGCACAAGGCCGTTTTACGTGGGCACCACCCACAAGCCGAGACTCATGGGGTGGTAGGTAGAAAAATTGCGTCGATCCCTTCGGCATTCCCCCTCAAGGGGCGCCTCAGGCGCTGGGCACTAAGCCCAGCCCTGTCCCTTTAAGTACAATGAGGCAGGTATTGCCTGGAGGGACGGCCCTCTGGGATCGACGCTATTAATTTAGCATCCCACCGGTCCAGAGGCCGAAGCTCACTGGACCCCCGTCCCGAAGGACGGGTGGGTGGCAGCTATAGTAGCTGGGACTTACGTCGGTGACCACTTAAGCAACAACTGGTACTGTAAGAAACCCGAGTTCTTTGTTGATCAAAAATGATTCAGCATTAAACGACCTGAAAAGGGTTGATATACTGTTAACCAAAACAACCAACCCACATCCTTTGGAATTCAGCAGATATTAGGTTATTGACCATTACCCTACTTCTTTAGATGAAATGAGGGGGGAAACTGCGTTGGTGGGATTGGGGGTGGGGGTAAAGTCTCTTCAAGCCAAACATCAGCATTTTGTCTCATCGGCTGAATGATCCAGAGTCTAATGGCTTTATTAGATTACTCTTTGAACGCCTACAAGAATAAATCCCAACTAATAAATAAATATTTAATATTTAAGAATGTTATTAATTATTGTTGGGAGTTATATTGGGATTATTTCAGTCGTTGTTTAGATTAAGATTAAAGATGAATCTAAGTCGTTATTCATTGTGCTTACTAAGAGCTATTTTTATTCTGTCTGGTCACCTATGTGTCTTTTAAGATCTATCTGTTGTTAACTTTCACATCATATATGTCGCGCTAAAGACAATACTTTGCTGAAAACAATACTTAAAGCACTTGGTACTATTTAAAGCGAAAGAGTCGTTTCCGGATTCTTTTCTTTTTCTTTCTTTTTCTTTTCTTTTTTTTCATTTTTCTTTTTTTTTTTTTTTTTTTTTTTTCTTTTTTCTTTTTGTTCTTTTTTTTCTTATTCTTATGTTTTTATCTTTTTATAATTTTTCTTGTTTTATTTAATTTTTTTTTAAATTTATTTATTTATTTTTGATAGCTCCAGCTTCACCGAATTGCTGTTTCATCGTATTAAGAGCTCATTCTTTCTTTTCATTTTTCTTCTTCTTTTTTTCTTTTTTTTTTTTTCTTTCTTATTTTCTCATTTTTCTTTTTTTTTTTTTTTTTTTCTTTTTTTGATACGACCAAATTTGCTGTATTGCTGTTTCATCGTGTAAAGAACTCAAATAAAAAAAAAAGAATTACAAATCAAAATAAACTTGAATATGCATGATGAATATAAAATTCTGCTTAATTAGCCGGTGATTGATGATGGATTAACTCCAATGTGTTTGTACGTCAGTCTAGCGACCTGGTCAGCATTATTTTACAAATATTCCAAGTCAAAGAATTGCTGGCGTTGGATGTTTTTTGTTGTTGTTGTTTTTTTTTTTTTTTTTTTTTTAACGCTGTTCTTCTATTTTGATTAACCATTGTACACAAATTTGTTTGAGAAAAAAAAAAGAACAAAACATTTCATCTGGCGAACTTCAAAATCGGCGAGACACAATCATTTTTTTTTTTTCGTAACCATTCCTTTCCCTTTTAAATCGCACGTGTTTGTTGTGTGCTTTCGTTTGTTTGTTTGTTTGTTTGTTTTGTTTTTATTATTATTATTATTATTATTATTATTATTATTATTATTATTATTATTATTTAAAGACCACTAAATAAGGTTAATGCATTGCTTAACCCGATAAACTGGGTCTTCAAAACTGGATAACGAATATAGAGATTGAAGGTGCATATCTCCTCGGAGAATGCATGTGCATTGTGTATGTGTATGTGTGTGTGTGTGTGTGTGTGTGTGTGTGCATAATGTATGGTAGGATAAGTATGTAATGTATACATATTCATCCATGGTACATGAGAGCAAGTATAAATAAAGTGTATGTTTGCACTTCCTGGTTGTGTGTACATGGCAGGTTGGTTGGTTAATTTTAACGGCATATCAACCCGTCTGGGTTTATGTCATGCCTAGCGGTTAGGGAGTAATATATGTTGTGTATTTATATTTATACTTTTGTTGTTTTAACAATGTGTTAGCACCATTGGGGATTATGTTGTATGGTATTGATTAAGTTCATATCTATATTCTATGGTATAATTCTATTTCCTTCAAAAAGAAGAGAATGTCTTCTATGTTAACATTTTCAAATAGATCTTTCATATTGTTCGCTGTAAAATAACCGTTTCTGATGTGAGCAAGAAACCAGCATTCCATGAATAAGCGTTTAACAGTCAAATGTATTTGACGTGTTTCACATTGTGGTTGTTGTTCTTGTTTGAGTATATAGGAGTGTGTTAGTCTTGTATGACCAATGCGTAATCGGGACACAGTGACTTGTTCCTTTCGAGACTTTCTTGAAGCTGGTCTCCAGTCTCCCAAAGTGGGTTTTATTAGAAAAGTTTATTGTGGATGTTGTTATTCCAGTGTTGTTGCCATTTTGTATGAAGGAATCTATTAATTTTAGATTTCAAATCAGTATATGGAATCTTGAAACTTGTATGTGTGTACAGTATTTGTGTGTGTGTGTGTCTGTGAGTGCGCACACATAACCTGTGATAGTACATGATTGTAGTGACTATGTGCGCATAGTATGTGGTAGTATGCACCTGTGTATGCCTGCACATCCATAGTGTAAGAGTATGTATACGTAATGTGTATGTTTGCACCTCGTGTATGTGTGCACAGCATCTGTGTACGCATGCGCACTCCATGTGATAGTAAATGTTAGTAGTAAGTATGTGCACATAGTATGTGGTAGTATGTATATATGTGTGCATTTTCAAGCATAGTGCAAAAGTATGTGTATAATTATGTGTATGTTGGCACCTAGTGTGTGTGTGTACAGTATGTGTGTGTGTTTTGTGTGTGTGTGTGTGTATGTGTGCGCGCACATAACCTGTGGTAGTACATGTTTGTAGTATGTATGTGCGCTTAGCGTTCGGCTAGTAATTACAAGGTCCCTGGTTCGATACTGGCCCTCGCCAACTCAGCGTATGAGTAGCACAGGGATCTGTGCGGTAAAGTGAGAAACTGACGGTAGGTGTAGCGCTCCACCTCAGACGCTGAAATAATCTCCTTTGTCTAGCGCTAGTGAAAAGGGGATAGTCTCCCTCGCTGCGTGGCTGATACCGACATTAGGCCGCCCCGACGACTTTACTTACTTATGTGTACACAATGAGTATGTGTGCAAGATATGTGTGTATGTGTGTACTCATAGTGTGTTTAGTACATGTTTGTAGTCAGTATGTGTGCATAGTGTGTCGTAGTATGTATATATGTATGCATGTTCACCCATAATATAAGAGTGTGTGTACGCAGTAAGAATATTTTCGTGTAGTGTATGGGACTATGTGTGCCGCGTATATGTGTGTCTGTGCTCATAGACTATATTAGTACGTGTTTGTATGTGAGCATAGTATGCGGAAATACGTATATATGTGTACATGTTCACCCGTAGTATGAGCATGTGTACGTAATTTGTATGTTTACGCCTAGTTTATGTGTATATATATATTTACCAACCCCTCCACACAAGCAGGATGTGACACAAGGTCAATTTCTTAAGCGGAGTTCAACAGGTTTGAATTCAGAGTTTTCCTTCTCCTAGACCGGTTGCCTAACCAAGGTTAAAGAGCCCAGTCTGTCCTACTATTTATTCATAGCGAGATAGTAGGATTCATACTGTTCCCAAGGGTATTAGTGCTAAGTGAAATGCAATTACCACATCCAGGATTTGAACTCGGGGCGACGAGTCCATTTCCCATGACTTTAACCATTACACCACGCGCTTCCATTTAGTTAGTTTATGTGTATATGTGTGTACAGCATGTGTGTATGAATGAGTGCCCACAGAGCCTGTGATCGTAGGTATTTATAGTGAGAAGGGCCAGTTTAGCTCAGAGCGATCGGCTAGGAATCACAAGGTTCCTGGTTCGATACTGGCCCTCGCCAACTCAGCGTATGAGTAGCACAGGGATCTGTGCGGTAAAGTGAGGAGCTGATGGTAGATGTGGCGCTCCAGATCAGACGCTAAAATAATCTCCTTGGTCAAGCGCTAGTGAAAAGGGGATAGACTCCCTCGCTGTCTAGCTGATACCGACATTAGGCCGCCCCGACGACTTTACTTTTACTTATGATTACAATCAAACATTCGCTCTGTCGACTGGAGCCGAAGAATACACCGACTGTATCTCTGTAGAGGGTAAGACGCCCCTCTCCCCCAATGCGGCCACTTGTTGGTCGTGGGTGGCGACCCGTGATGCTTAAGGATGGAACCCTGTTGGCTGAGCACTCCCATGACATGCGACTTTGGCCCTTACTTAGGCTAGTAATAACTATACTTTAATGTCCTTATGGCAACCCTCAGCCCTTTTATCATATATGTCCAAGGAGGTGGTGACTGAGGGCCTTAATGTCCTGGGTAGGTGTGGCGCTCCAGCTCAGACGCTAAAATAATCTCCGTGGTCCAGAGCTAGTGAAAAGGGGATAGACTCACTTGCTGTTTGGCTGATGCCGACATTAGGCCCACCGACGATTGTACTTTATATGTACATATGTGTGAATGTTTACGCATAGTGCCAGAGTATGTGTACGTAATGTGTATGTTTACGCGTAGTATATTTGCGTCTGTGTGTTCGGCATATGTATGTGAGTATGTGCGAACGCATAGCCTGAAGTTGTACTTGTTTGTAGTGAGAATGTGTGCACAGTGTGTATGTGTACGTAATGTACATGTTTGCGAGTACTATGCAGGATTATGTGTGTGCAGCGTACCTTGTATTATTACATGTTTGCAGTGAATATGTGAGCATAGTGTGTGGTAGTTAGTATTTACCCAACCGTTCGCAAAGGACAGGATGTTGCATGTATGGGGCATCCAGCGGCTCGGGATTACGACAAGAAGATTCCCGAGTTCGAATAGAAGGTTCCCGCGTTCGAGAAAGTTACCGAGTCCGACAAGAAATACCTGAAGAAGGCCGGAGGGCACATCGGCCAAAACGTTGTACAGATAATTATAAAGATGAGGACAATAGTCCGAATAATCCAAACAATACTAATTATCAAGCCTCATCTCAAAAATTCAGAGATATAGTAAAGTTTTTTCAATTAATATTACTACTACTACCCCTGTCAAGAATTATGCAAGTCGTGCACTTAGAGGATACTCATCTTGTTCTTTTTAGCTGTAAATTAACTAATAGCAAATAAGAGGTAAAACATGTTTCAGTATTAAAGAATCTGCGTGACGCTTGCGTGGGAATATGTGCATGTAGTCAGTATGTGCTCGTAATGTATGAGAGTATAAGTATCTACCCAGCCCCTCCGCCATGAGCAGGATGGGACATGTTTAAAGCACCGGTTATCGCTAAACGACCGAAGTTAATCAACGATACTCATGAACAAGACATGCTGAACATTGCTGGAGAAGCAAGGACGAACTCATAGGCGACGTTCCTCTTTGAAAACAAGCACATGAACACGCCAGAGCGGGTCGTCTAGCCAAGACCTACATTGACACAGAGGACCTCCTGGGGGCAATGAATGGTTAAATCGAACTTAACGGATCTAAATTCCACCATCGTATGTCACCCCGCGAAAAGAAAAAAAAACCAAAAATCAGGGAATTAACTGAATTTAATGAAATTTTCAGTGTTGATATATTAATGAATAAAAGATATAATGCACTAGTTATTCTATTTAAAAACTTTTATGTTTTTTCAGCTCAGTTAACTTTGTACTACGTATCTTTGAGGTGTAACACTGATTCTCAAAGATACGTGGTTCAAAGTTAAGTGATGTTATTCTGGGCCAGGAACTCTGGGATATTCAGGGCAGTGTGGGTAGGTGCGTTGTCATGGTGAAGCACCCAACAGTTGTTCTGCCACATCTATCGCCTCTTCTCGCACACTAATCGAAGCAAACACCGCAATATCTCTTTGTAGACATGCTGGCCCTGTGGGATGACCTCGCAGTGGACGATGCCCCTCACATCTTTTATGACGCTAGTCCTGGAACTTTTCTAACATACCTCGAATTTCTCTAGTATTTTAAACGAAATAATTTCACAACAACCGTTTATACTCGGATGTTTTCATTCCAAATGACACATAGCATAGTTGCTAAAGGCGTTGGGTTAAGACAGTTCTATGTGACAGTTATCTTTAGGCTGCAGGTTAAGCAGTAACATAGAATAATAATTAACACAGCTTAACACTGGTACTCCAGCTATGGTTAGCGGAATGAGAACAGGATAACCCATAGGGTTGGGTTCAAAGTTATACGATGGTTCGGGATTACGACAAGAAGGTTCCCGAGTTCGAAAAGAAGGTTCCCGCGTTCGAGAAAGTTACCGAGTCCGACAAGAAATACCTGAAGAAGGCCGGAGGGCACATCGGCCAAAACGTTGTACAGATAATTATAAAGATGAGGACAATAGTCCGAATAATCTAAACAATACTAATTATCAAGCCTCATCTCAAAGATTCAGGGATATAGTAAAGTTTTTTTTCAATTAATACTACTACTACTACTACTACTACTACTACTACCGATGTCAAGAATTATGGATGTCGTCCATTTAGAGGATACTCATCTTGTTTTTTTGTAGCTGTAAATAAACTAATAGCAAATAAGAGGCAAAACATGTTTCATTTAGCAGCTCAATATTCTGGCTTCATAAAATACACTTTGAATACCCTTTGTAAATATGGCTTCATAAAATACACCTTAAATACCCTTCATAAAATATGGCTTTATAAAATACACCTTAGATACCCATCATAAGATATGGCTTTATAAGATACACCTTAAAACCCTTCATAAAATATGGCTTCATAAAATACATCTGAAATACCCTTCATAAAATATGGTTTCAGAAAATACATCTGAAATAACCATAAAATATGGCTTCATAAACTACATCTGAAATACCCCTCATAAATATGGCTTCGTAAAATATACTTTAAATACCCTTCAAAAATATGGTTTCATAAAATACACCTTAAATACCCTTCATGAATATGGCTTTCATAAAATATACCTTAAATACCCTTCATAAATATGGCTTCATAAAATATACCTTAAATACCCTTCATAAAATATGGCTTCATAAAACCCTTCATAAAATATGGCTTCATAAAATACACCTTAAATACCCTTCATAAATATGGCTTCATAAAATACCTTAAATACCCTTCATAAAATATGGCTTCATAAAATATACCTTAAATACCCTTCATAAAATATGGCTTCATAAAATATACCTTAAATACCCTTCATAAATATGGCTTCATAAAATACACCTTAAATACCCTTCATAGAATAATAAAATCACCTTAAATACCCTTCATAAAATATGGCTTCATAAAATATACCTTAAATACCTTAATAAAATATGGCTTCATAAAATATGGCTTCATAAAATACACCTTAAATACCCTTCAAAAATATGGCTTCATAAAATACACCTTAAATACCCTTCATAAAATATGGCTTATAAAATACACCTTAAATACCCTTCAAATATGGTTTCATAAGATATATCTTAAATACCCTTCATAAAATATGGTTTCATAAACTACATCTGAAATACCCTTAATAAAATATGGCTTCATAAAATAAACCTTCATAGAAAATATTAAAATCTTTTTTTAATCACCTGTGTGAGATTCTAAGCATATGTTGACAGGGATGGTGTACATGTGGAGACTGTTTGAAAATCTATTAAAGATATTCCTATAAGAGTGTTAACATTTTTAAATCGATTAGAAAAATATTTCTATGAGAGTACCTGTATATTAGAAAAATATAGGTATACCCAATTTGTCGAAAAATCCGTTTTTTCCCAAACAAAACACACGTCTTCCTCAAAGTGAAAGAAACAAGGGGAGGTTACTCTCAGCTAATGTAGCTAATGTTCAAAATGTCTTCGGCATAAAATATCCTAACGGGGTTTGAGTTGCCGTAAAATCTAACCAATCAACGAATTCGTCAACCATATGCAGAGAATGCTATCGTTGTTTTCTAAGCCCTACAGACACGACAAGTTCCTGAAAATAAGGTTTCATTTTCCTGCCCATATATGGTAATGGCTAACGAACTAGACTGGTGACCATTATTGGTGAGTTCGATTCACACTGAGTGTCCCATACTTCTGGCCTTGAGTTAAACTAAGTAAAGCCTAGTAAATAATAACAACTATTCTAATACAAGGGCTAGAGGGGAACATACAACTATTTCAAAATGTATTTCATGGGAAGTAAGTCAATATTATACAACAAATTATCTCCCTTGAATCACTGAGCTTTCATGACATGAGTAAAGTATATATATATATATATATATATATATATATATATATATTATAAAGTATATTATATAAGTAAAGTATATTATTATTTTTATTTTTGAAGGCAATAACATTTACGCATTGTAATTGCCTTCAAATAGATATATATATATATATATATATATATATATATATATATATATGTAAGAAAGTTTTATAGAAAAAAAAAAGATGTTAAAAATTTTTGCTGACAGATATCTGTTTCGACATTATGAATATGTCTTTATCAAAGCAACATTGTAAGCGGAAAAACGAAATGTAATTACAAGGCACAGAAAGCTCTCGATCAGTACCGGAATTTTTTTTTTTTTAAATACATATTTGTTGTTAAAAATAAAATACATTTTATTTTTAAAATGTTTAAGCATTTTTATCATATAAAGCTCAAAAGAGTTTGTAGTAAAAATGTATATGAATATCAAAAAAGTTCAGGAAAATGTTCCGGTTACAAATGAAAGTTTAAAAATGTAACAAGTCCAGCAACATGAATCTGCAATGATGTTAAACTTTTAAATTTTTACTACAAACTCTTTTGAGCTTTTTATGATAAAAATGCTTAAACATTTTAAAAATAAAATTTATTTTATTTTTAACAACAAATATGTACTTTAAAATTTTTTTTAAATTCCGGTACTGATCGAGAGCGTTCTGTGCCTCGTAATTACTGATATATTCATTTCGTTTTTCCGCTTACATTGTTGCTTTGATAAAGACATATTCATAATGTCGAAACAGATATCTGTCAGCAAAAATGTTTAACATCTTGTTGTTTTTCTATAAAACTTTCTTACATATTGTCGGATTCAATATCCATTTTTACCTTTCATATATATATATATATATATATATATATATATATATATATATATATGAAGTAAATGGAAGTTAATCCGACAGTATGAATTTAACATTTTTAGAAATAAATAACATCATTTGTTTTTTCTAAAAATTAATATATATATATATATATATATATATATATATATATATATATATATATATATATATATATATATCAAAATGTTCAGGAAAATGTTCCGGCTACAAAAGAAAGTTTAAAAATATAATAAGTCCAACAGTACATTTGATGAAGATGAAAATTTCAGGAATCTGTAATGATGACAAATTCGTGGTGTCAGGATCCTTATTATATTCGAAATTTTAGCCTTCGGTGATATAATTTAAGCAATTCCAATTTTGTTTTTTCTGTAGACAGATTGAATATATATGTATATATATATATATATATATATTATATATATATATATATATAGAGAGAGAGAGAGAGAGAGAGAGAGAGAGAGAGAGATAGATAGATAGATAGATATAGTAGTCGCGCACTATCGATTGGCGAGTTTCTCTGACTCTGCCTTCGATCGTAGGTATACACTGCTGATGAGAGCAAAATTAGGTCGGAACAGCTGTACAGTGTTCCTCACGTCACACATGGTATTCGCCGAATTTGCTTGTCAGGATTATTATTATATATATATATATATATATATATATATATATATATATATATATATATATAATTGTAGAAAAATGTTTTTCGGAAGTTCACATAGGCGAGTAACTGTCAGTTAATTCCAAGTCCACGTTACTTTAATTTAAATGATATTGAGCAATCGTTGCGTATAAATATAGCATATATATATATATATATATATATATATATATATATATATATATGTATGTGTGTGTGTGTGTGCGCACACGCGCGTGCGTGTTTGCACTTGTGTGTGTTGTGCTCATATATATATATATATATATATATATATATATATATATATATATATTTGGTTTGGTTTGGTTTGGTTTGTTTTACGGCATATCAACCTCAGTGTATCATTTAATGCCGACAAAATTTGAAATAAAATTCATTCTTAATGGATACTCAGTTTTTTTTTAAAACTCGCGTTTTTCTATTTCACGTTATCTATTTAGATTGGACCCTAACAGGTACTACCACTCCGGGCTAGAGTGGACCTGGGAGCAATGGTGATGAAATGGTGCTCCACATTCCCCAGACCTCCAGAACTGGAACCTTACCATCAGATAGCGTTTAACGTCATACACAGGACATGAAGATCCTCAGTCACCGCCTTGTAGCACCCATATGATAAAAAGGTATTGGGGTTGCCATAAGGGCAATAGGGTTGGGGCAATCATACAGGTTTT
This sequence comes from Doryteuthis pealeii, assembly GCA_023376005.1. Taxonomy (NCBI): domain Eukaryota; kingdom Metazoa; phylum Mollusca; class Cephalopoda; order Myopsida; family Loliginidae; genus Doryteuthis; species Doryteuthis pealeii. The sequence goes on from CM042154.1 coordinate 47,464,008, forward strand.
AGGGATTGACATGGCCAGCCAATTGATCGGAGGGAGCCTCTCCGACCGCCCGTCTAGCCTAAGTAAGGTCTAAGTGGAGTGTTGCAGGTCATGGACTGCTCATCACCCAAGACTCCGTCCTTAAGCATCACGGGTCGCCAAATACGGCCAACAGGTGGCCCCATTTGGTGGAGTCTTACCCCTCTGCCGAGGTGCAGTCGGTGCATTCTAACGCCCCACCGACAGGGCGGTATATATATATATATATATATATATATATATATGTGTGTGTGTGTGTGTGTGTGTGTGTGTTGCATATATATATATATATATATATATATATATATATATTTTTGTGAGACTCAAATATTTCTGTGAGTTCAAATCCTGGACGAGGCTGTTTACATTTTACATAGCTAAAGAAAGTTTTTTGCCCTTTCGATCCTTAGGGATATTTCGGAGTCAAGTGATCCATATCTGGGAAGTGCGCTGCCAAGATAGACAACCATCTTCAATCTAGTACCCCTTCATCATCATTACTTCAAGTCCCACTCTGACCCAGAGTGGTATTATGCGTTAAGGTCCAATCTCTGTGTCAAATAGAAAAAATGACTTTAAAAAAACGCGTTTAAAATAAGTGAATATAAAAAAATTGAATAGCCATCAAGAATGAATCAAACAAAACATTTCCGGCATAAGATAACCCAACAATGGTTGACATGCTGTAAAATCTAACCCACGAACCAACCAACTAACCAACCATAAATGTAATAATATCATTTAATACGACAAGGACACCTTACGTAGCATTATGGTTCGCGAGCTAAATTAGCAGACTATTGACAGAGAGTTAGATTCTCACTGGGCGCCCCATACTCTTGGCCTTGTACCAGATCTAAGCTAAGCTTAGTAAATGATTACTTTAATTTGGCAATAACATTAAATTGACATTGTATATTTCTATTCTTAGTTTAATGGCATTGCAAACTTCGTAGGTCATCTAATGTCAAGGCCATCCTTGTAGAAGAACAGTAGTGACTGAGTGGATGAGGAGGTTCATACATTTCCTAGGGTTATTAGTCTGAAAGTGAACGTAATAGCAGGACTGGGGTTCGAACTCGTTTACTTCGTCGTCTCAATCTAGTACATCAGCCACTCCTCCATGGGGACATTCCGCAATATCATCAATACGTTTGATTTTTACACACACGCGCACACACACGCACACACACACACACACGCACACACACGCACACGCACACACACTATCGTGCGCAAACACACACACACACACACACACACACACACACACACAAGTCATTCTTTATGGAACGTTGATTAGAATGACATAAAAAAATAATTTTCATTCAACGTATTGATATATATGTATATTCGTAATACGATGCTGATTCGAAGTCGAAACCTTGTACAAGGGAAATAACTAGAAATAAATTACTCACTAAATTTTGAGTTGTCTCCCTTGCATCAATAATGTTTTAAGAATTGTGGTGTGCCTTCTTTGAGGAATTTTATCAACGTGTACAAAGTCCCCCCCCCATTTTATCATCAAAATTTGTTTGTTTCATTTGTTACAAATTATGAATACGAGTTTTATACATTTTGTGAGATTTCTAAAGCCGACACTGTAAAAGAATTGAAAAAGCCGTGGAATATGAGGGTGAAAGAGATGTTTATTATAGTTGGTGCATTTGGAACGGTCCCAAAAAGTATACAAAAAAAAAAAAAAACAAGAGGAATTGGAAATAAGACCATCCAGATAACAGCATTGTTGAAATCGGCTAGAACACTAAGAGTCCTGGAGAACTGATGAGACTTGTTGTTACTCAGACTCCAGAAATAAAATAAAAACGTCTTCGGCATAAAATAACCCAATTGTTGACACGTCGTAAAATCCAACCAACCAATAATTATGGAATATTTTGAAAAGAATTAAATTAAATTTTTTCGTTTAGTTTCTTTGTTTAATGGCATATCAACCTACGTGGGTTATTTAATGCCAAAGCAATCCTTCTAGAAGGACAGATGTGGTACCATTTAACACATAGTTTGGGTTGATGGCAGTTTCAAATCTTTCCTAAGGGTATTAGTGCGAAAGTGAACGTAATAGTGAGACCTGAGTTCGAACTCACTTACTTCGATGTAGCAGTTCAGCACGTTAGCCTCCTCACCCACTAAATTATTAAATAAAAATGTCCCTCTAAAATCTTATTCAGAATTGATCAGAAGAATTCTTATTGCTATTTGAAATAATTGCCAAACAAGCTAACTTGGTCAATCCTTAATGGGTTAATTAATGCCGAAGTCAGCCATTTTCGTTTTTTAGTTTTTTCTTTGGTGGCGGGTTAGGTTAGGTTAAGTTGGCTGGATTTTACGACATGTCAACCCTTGTTGGGTTATTCTATGCCGAAGTCGTTTTGTTTTATTCATTATTGATGGGTATTCAGTTTTTTAAAAAATAAACTCAAATGTTTTCTTAAACACATTTTTAAACTCATTTTTAATCTATTTAACCCATAAATGGGACCTTTACAGGTACTACCACTCCAGGTTAGGGTGAACCTGGGAGTAATGGTGATGAAGGGATACTTCACCAGGACTCCTAAAATGAAACTTCACCATTTGATGCAGTTTAACGTCATACCCAAGACTATAACCTTCAGACAGCGCCTTTTAGCACATATATGATAAAAAGGGTTGGGGTTTGCCGTAAGATCAATAGGGTTGGGACAATCATATAGGTACTAGGACTTGATGTGACAGCCATTTGATCGGACGTGGGCCTTTGCGACCGCATCTCTAGCCTAAGACAGAGCCAAAGTAGAGTGTTGCATGTCATGGACTGCTCAGCCATCAAGATTCCGTCTGTAAGCTTCACGGTTCGCCCCTCCCCCCGCCACTGTCAACAGGTGGCCATATTGGGGGGATTTTACCCCTATAAAGAGGTGCAGTCGGTCTATTTTTCTGACCCAGCCAACAGGGAGGTGGGTGGTCGATGATTGGGGTTTTTTTTTTTTTGTTTGTGTTTTTTTTGTAATTATATGGTCACAAGTAAGTATTGATAATAATCATTTGTCGACAATTATAGCTTCTTAGGAAAGCTTCTCTTATAATATTAGATAATAATCATAAGTAATAATCTTAGAAAATATCTTAGGTTATAATCCTGGGTAATAATCTTCGGTATTAATCTTTGGTGATAATCTTAGAAAATAATGTTTGGCAGTAATCTTGGGGAATGATCTTAGGTAATAATCCTAGATAATAATCTTAGGTAATAATCCTTGGTGATAATCTTCGGTAATATTATCAGGTAATAATTGGGTTTTTTAGGGGTGGGTTGCTAGCAATTATATGGTCTCAAGTAAGTAATGATTATAATCATCTGTCAACAATTCTAGCTTCATGCTAATAATCTTAGAAAAACTTAGGTAATAATCTTAGGTAATAATCGTCGTGATAAAAATAGATTTTGTTCGAAAATTCATCATAATCACTTTTGTATCCACTTTTATTACTTTACTGGATTTTTGCATTTTTATAAAAAAGATTACTTCGGTTTGTACTGAAAAATATATAAATATATAATATAATATATACTAAATAATATAATAAAGAAATATAATAAAAATACATAAATACTTAATAAAAAAAAAATTGTTTCTGGTGAGTGTCTGTCAAGTCATTTCAAAATTCAAGTCATCAATCTTTACCCATTCCATATGTGATTAAATTTAGGATCCTTTAATTAGACAGCTGAAGTATGGATGACATTGTATTACGTGCAATGCTACAATTATATGCCTAACATTAAAACACAATCAGAGGGCTGGCAATATACGCTTTTCTCCTTTCCCTCTCCCCTCTCTTTCTCTCTCTCCCTTTCTCTCTCTCTATCTCTCTCTCTCTCTCTCTATATATATATATATATATATATATATATATATATATATATATATAGAGAGAGAGAGAGAGAGAGAGTGATAGATAACTGACAGAGATATCATGCAAATTATTTGTATTTAGAATATTCATTTGAAGCTATAATGGTTTACAAAAGATTATTATCATTACTTACCATATAATAGTTTGCACACACACACACACACACACATACATATATATATATATATATATATATATATATATAACGTTTTAAAAATCACATAGGTGAGTCTGTCAGTTACTAAACGCCATTGACTTCATGTCCATGCTACCCTAACTTAGATATACATGCTCTACCCAAGATATTGAGCACTATTTAATTATAAATATACCACACTGTATTATCAATATTATTAGCTAGTCAAGAATATATTTAAATATATTATACTCATGTATAATTAATGAATATTATTAACAATAGACACACACACACACACACAAACACACACGCGCGCGCGTGCAGGAATATTTCTCTTTATCTATCTCTTCCCCCTTCTCTATCTATCTATCTATCTATCTACTTCTAATAATAACGAACGCACAAAATTCTCTGGACTTTGAAATTAAAACGGATCACCTTATCCCAGCAAGAAGACCAGACCTAGTGTTGATTAACAAAAAGAAAGAACTTGTCAACTGGTGGATTTTGCAGTGCCAGCGGATCACAGGGTGAAGTTAAAGGAAAATGAAAAATTGACAAATATCTGGACCTTGCCAGAGAACTGAAAAAGTTATGGAATATGAAAGTGAAAGTTATACCTCTTGGAACAGTCCCAAAAGGATTAGAAAAGGGTTTGGAAAGTTTGGATATCAGAGAAGGATTGAAACCATTCAGAACACTGCACTGCTGCAATCTGCCAGAATACTCAGAAGAGTCCTGGAGACCTGAGGAGACTTGCTGTCACTCAGACTCCAGTGAAAGACCATCAGCTAACACTGATGTGAAAACTCAAATAATAATAATAATAATAATAATAATAATAATAATAATAAGAAGAAGAAGAAGAAGAAGAAGAAGAAGAAGAAGAAGAAGAAGAAGAAGAAGAAATGTGCCATGATCTTTATAAAAAAGGGAAGAAAGAAACAACGAAAGGAATAGAACTACGAATCAGGAAGAAATACGGACGCTTTGAAAAAACGAAAATTGCTAATACTTGGGAGTACTGGAAGCGGACACCATCAAACAAAGAGAGATGAAAGGAAGGGTAAAAAAGTGTACCTCAGAAGGACAAGAAAACTTCTAGAAACTAGATTCATCAAGAGCATAAACACCTGGGCTTGTAAGATACATTGGACCATTCTTAAAATGGACAAGAGGGGTGCTCCGACAGATGGACCAAAGGACAAGGAAACTAATGAATATGCAAAAGGCATTACACCCGAGAGACGACATAGACAGACTATATGTATCAAGAAAAGAAGGAGGTAGATGTCTTGCCAGCATTAAAGATTGTGTGGATGCAACAATTCAAGCACTCGATGAATACACTAAAAAGAAATTGCAACACATGGACAAGCACAAATATAACAAAAACAAGAAAACAGAAGTGGGAAGAAAAACAACTATACGGACAATTTAAGCGACAAACTACAGAGATCGAACATGAGAAGATATGGACATGGCTAAAAAGGGGAAACCTCTAGAGAGAAACTGAATCCCTTATAATCGCAGCACAAGACAATGCCAAAAGAACAAATGGTTATCTCCTATAACTCCAACATAAACAAAGGGGAACCACTTTTGACTGATAAACTTTTATTTATTTTCACATTAAACTAACCCTAAACCCTAACCCTAACGCTAACCCTAAACCCTAACCCTAACCACGTCTTCTTTTTTCCTAGTAGATCAATAAATAAATAGATAATTTATTAGTCAAGAGTGGTTCCCCTTTGTTTATGTTGGAGTTATAGGAAATAACCGAAAAAATTATATAAAAGCAAAAATAGATAGGACACAACAGAATAGCAAGTGTAGAATGTGGGAAAACAGAAGAAACAGTCAATCCCATAATAAGCGAATGCAGTGAACAAGCACAAAGAGAGCATAAGACTAGGCACGACTGGGTAGGAAAGGTGATTCACTGGGAATTGTGCAAAAAATTCAATTTTCACCATTCAACTAAATGATATATGCACAAACCTGAACCTGTCCAGGAGAATGAGACGCACACAATTCTCTGGGAGTTTGGGGTACAGACGGATCACTTAATCCCGGTCAGAAGACCTGACCTAGTGCTGATTAAAAATAAGAGAACTTGTCATCGCATGGATTTTGCCGTCCTGGCCAATCACCGAGTGAAAGTGAAAGAAAGTGAAAAGATAAACAAGTACTTGGACCTTGCCAGAGAACTAAGAAAACTGTAGAATATGAAAGTGAAGGTTGTGCCAATTGTAATTGGTGCCCTTGGATCGATTCCCAAGGATCTGGAAAAGAGTCTGGATAAACTGGAAATTAGAGGAAGAATCGAGACCATCCAGACTACAGCACTATTGAGAACGGCTAGAATACTCAGAAGAGTCCTTGATATCTGAGGAGAGTAGCTGTCACTCTGCCCCCACTAAACCACCGGCTAGGCGGGTGTGAAAAACTCGAATGAAGTGAAATAATAATAATAATAATAATAATAATAATAATAATATGATGATGATGATGAATGAAGAAGAAGAAGAAGAAGAAGAAGAAGAAGAAGAAGAAGAAGAAGAAGAAGAAGAAGCCATGATATTGAGCACTATTTACTTATAAATATATCACACTATATTATCAATATTATTAGCTAGTCAAGAATATATTGAAAATAATGATGCTCGTTCATAATTAATCAATATTATTAACACACACACACACACACACACATATATATATATATATATATATATATATATATATATATATATATATATATATATATATATATATATATATCACCCCTTATCTATCAATCTATGTACTTTTTATAAAGAATACTTCCGTTTAACTTAAAATATAATCAAACATATTTTTGTTTATGGTAGGTGTCTGTTATCTGTCAACTTAGTTCAAAGTTCAAATCAGCAATCTTGACCCATTCCATATGGAATGAAATATACGTTCCTCTCATTAGACAGCTGAAATATTTAGTTTAAAAGTCGCCCTATTCGGCTCTTGATTGGCCTTCTGTCCCAACAATGCCACTTCAGGAACTGAGTACTTTATTTTTATTAAACTTGAACATTTTTAATAAAAAGGGGCGTTGGGCAAAAATTGACGAAAAAAACAATCGCAGTAATTAAATCTTGGGAATCCAAAATTTCAGGATTGCAGGTCTGATTTCGGCCCAAAATGGTTTTAATTTGCTCACAGAGTAGGCCTGATTCCAAAATGGTATATGTTGGAGTAAAGTTGAAAAATGTGAAACACTGTTACACTGACATTCACATCTTCCATATACTAATACACGTGTTCCGGACTAAGTAACCAATAAGCACCCCAGCTGGGAGCTGTTTTGAAAGGAACACCTTTTGCTTTTCACCGTAAACTCCCGGTTATTTGTTTACAAACAACAGACGATTTTTTTTTTGCATTAGAATTTCGCTGTAAGATTTTTTAAAAGTTTGTTCATGTATATTTACAACCCAAAGGCACGTTTTTCTACTAGAATAGTTTTCGATTTTAATAAAAAAAAATTAGTTATTTCATGTTGTTAATTCAATAGGATTTTTTTTTAAGTTTTAAAAAGTTTAAACGAGAGACGTGTTTTTATATGAAAGACGCATTTTTATATTAAAATAGTTTTTATTTAATCAGAAGAGAAATGCAGATATATTTATTTAAATGAAAATAGTTTTTATTTACAAAATATTTTTTATGTTTATTTAATTAAAAGGATGTTGGGACCAAGTAATCAATAGATAACAATCTTTTTTTTAAACAAGCCGCTTAGCTATTTTGAAAGTCTCGGTGCGAAATAAACAAATCTTAGAAACTTTTTCGAAAACAATACAACTGCATGCTTTAACACAACAATATCATAAAATATGTTCTTAATAACAATTAAGTTCATTTCAGATAATTTTATGCTAGGAATCTAGCCAACTGACTTTCACTTTGAAACAAGTCGGTAGCCGTTTTGAAAGTCTCCGTGCAAAATACACAAATCTTAGAAACTTTCCGAAAATAATACAACTGCATGCTTTAACACAAAAATATCATAAAATGTGTTCTTAATAACAATTAAGTTCATTTCAGATAATGCGCACGCACAATTTTATGCTAGGAATTTTGACAACTAAAGGTGAAAATTACCCATAATTGTATGGTGGCGTGGGCTTTTTGACAAGCCCTGTACCGAAAATTCAAAGGGGACATTGTTTTTTTTATAGCTGGGGATGGACAAATACCAGTGACGGTTATAGCGCCAACTGACCCCAAAGGCGCGAATCTCGCGAGTCACGTGGTAGTTAGGTAATCAGTTTTCTACCAGACGCCAGGCAGAGCAGACGTGCGACTGCCGAGGTTGTTACTCCCTCGCGGTGAAAATGGGCAATACAGAAACAAAGCTTTGATCAAAGAAAAACAAAGTCTTGTTGATTATTTGCATGACTTTAAAAGAATTAGCCCCGAAAAAAGGTCTTAGAAAAGAAGATGAGACAACCACTAGACAAAGAAGAAAGAATTAAAGATGCAACATGGTGACTAGACCAGGGGTTCCCAACCTTTTTCAGCCCATGGCCCACTTTGAAATTATGGTGGATGTAAGGGCTGTTTGATGTTTTTTGTATTAAGGTCACCAGTTTGAGGCCAATAATCAATAAAATATTCAAACATTTAAAGACACCATAAAACATTCAATTACAGCAGGCACATGGCATAAATAACAAGACTCAATATTAAAACAAACAATTTGTATTGAGAAAAAGTTTACAAAAGGTAACGCATAATACCGAGCAAAGTTCTTTCAGTACTCTTGTGTACAAAATGTAGTTTTGTTTTTTAAAAGTTCATTATAACATGTAAGAAAATATGTTATAAGTTATGAAGTGAGAAAAAAAGGGTAAGAGTTCAAAGTCACACGGCAGTCAGTAGCAAGTAATACTGATGATCTCGTAAAAGGTTGATAAAGAGAGATAGACAGATAGATATTAGTTCATACCTTCTTATAAGTGAATGTGCTTTGTCTTACTTTAAAGTGACGTGGATTTGGTCAAAAGAATAATTTCTTTCTGGTTGGGATCCGAAAAGTTGTTTTTATAGTCCGAGGGTAGGCTCCAAAAGGGGTCTATTTGATAGATTTCCTTTTAGGCGCGAACGTCTCTGATTGGTTGAAAATGTACAAATTTTTATTTTCTTATTTTACTAGGGTGTGCAATCCCATGCGCAACCTATTAATTTTTGTCATTTGACTTTTGTTTGTCGTAATAAGAACTTTCGATTCACTACAAAATCATTCATGTTTTATTTTATCTATTTTTTTCCTTAAACACAACTAACGGTTAAAATTTAAGTGAAAAAATAACATAAATCGTATCAGTAATAATTAAATTCATTAAGCCAAATTTTTCCGTTTTAATTTTGACGAAAATTTGCAATTTTAACCGCTCTAAGTTCATTATCTTTTTCAATTGGCATATTGGGGCGTATCAGGGGATTTTGTATATAAAAAGTATGCTCTGAAATCATATAGAATTATAATATTTTCATGGCCCACCTGAAATTTGCTGTGGCCCATTTTGGCCATAGATTGGGAACCACTGGACTAGACGATCACAAATGGCCGAATGGAAGAAGATAGAAAAGAAGCAAGTAAGTCACACATCTCTATCTGTCTGTCTGTCTATCTGTCTCTCTCATACAGGAACACTCTTGTTTATATGAACCACAATGGCTACATAACATAAGGTACAATTCTAAATGTCACATTTAAGTACTGAAATCCTCTTGCCTATCACATAACTATTTGAACTGACTCCAAATGGGAAAACTAAAAATGTTTTATAATGCAGATTTTGCAATAGGTTCCAAATAAACAAATTAGTATTAAAACAGTTGTTTAAAAAACATTGTGCAAGTTTAATAAATCTTAATAAGCGTGGAATAGACTCTCTCGTCGATTTCGATGCATGAGGGTTCATCCAATGAACAACCTACACAATGTTTTGTTTACAGTGGTGAAAGCTTGTGTAGGACCATCCGCAATTTTTGGCACAGTCGAATTGATGCACCAGGAATACCACAAACCCAATCAACGACTGATCTCAGGTTTTTTAAATTCAGAGTTTTCCTTCTCTAAGATCCCAGTCTGCCCTGCAATTTTACCCATAGTTGAAAGGAGAAGATATGGATTCATACCTTTCCCAAGGGTATTAGCGCTATGTGAAATGCAAATAACCTCGTCTAAAATTTGAACTCTGGTCGACGAGGCCATTGCCTACTACTCTAACCATTATGCCACGTGTCTCCATATAAATATGTACTTAATACATGAAGTGTTATTGTTAAGCCGAAGGTCCAATCGAGAGCTTTCCACTGGACCTAACTTAATTGCCGCCTGATATGGTGGCTTTTAAGCTAGTCAACAATAACTCTAACAATTTAGAATAACCATTTCTGTAGCCGTTTTGAACATTGCCTAATAAAAGATACAGTTCCAGAACTCACTCTGACTTTCTTGTCCAAATTTTGAGACGACGATCTGATCTGTTACTATTAATAGTAAGGCAAGAATATGCGCACTCTGGGCGTAAGTATTCAAGTTTTAATGCAATAAGATATTATATTAAATTAGAAAGACTTACGAAACTAAATAAGAACGAATATAAAATATTAAACTTATCTTAATGTTTTAATTAATTTCTATATAGAATTATATATAGGATTGCTTTTAATATGTTTCAGAATAAGAAGATAGTATTAGAAATCAGTAACAGTAAATAACTATTTATTAAATCCAGTTTTGTTAAAATCATTATGCAAATTATTCTAAACTTTGTAAAACTTTATTTCTTAGTGATATATAATACATATTTCTGAATTTTAAATGCATCTATAATAAGGGTAGTTTTACGGCAAATTTAACTCAGCTAGACCTTAATAGAGACATCATTAATAAATAAGATGCTAAGAGATAATGGCTATTTTATAATCGTTGAGAATATAATTTGAATAACTAAGGAAATCGGGACGTCAGTAGTGACGGAGTTTCGATGGCAGACACTTACATAATGTCTACTATAATAAGATTCACTGATTCTTTTGGGGATGTGTTTTGTGGTCTTTATTACGTTTCGGACGCTCTATCCTCAATTTTTCTTTTTAAGAGAGAGAACTGCATATAACAAGTCATAGTTGTTTCCAGATCGTAATATAGATACACAAATATACACAGTTGCACTCACTCACGCTCAGATACGTCTGATTGGTTAGATGGTTGGATGGTTGGATGGTTGGTTATATACAAGTGTGTGTTTGCAAAAGAAACAGGTCTGCTTATATAGGATAAAATTCTATATTTTATATCCAAATAAGGAAAAACTTTATTCTATATCCAAATAAGGAAAAACATGAAAGTTGTGCCAAACACGATTCTTTTCCCGAACTTAAGGAAAATAGATTAAAAAAATAATTATACAACTGTCAGAATTTGATTGGACAAAGCTAATCACGAGTGGTGCTTACACATACGTCCGCGCGATATCGAAGCCACCTGAGAGATATTTAAACGGAGAGCAAATCAACAAAGATTCAGAGATGATTGGATTCAATTCAGTTTATTTTAAATAAACAAAAATTAGTCGACTTAGAAAAGATAGAGTCTTTCTTCTTTCACTCGGTATGGTGTATGGGAAGCGAGTGGGTGTAAGCCTGTTCTTGGCCGGGTGACTTGGTTGTGTGTGGTGTGATTATGCGGTGTGGCTTTGTATGCTGTCAGCGGTCTTTGTGTGACGCGTGAAGATTCTCTGTGAACCAGTCCGAAGTCAACTGCTGTTCGTGACTTTTGATCGACCGTTTTATAGTCGTGATTAGGAGTGTTTGAGATCAAAATCTGCTCTGAGAAGCTTTGGAGGAAAAGTTTGATCAGTTGAAAAAAAAGTCTGTTTTAATTGTCTGTTAATTAAGTTTTTCAAGTAGGAAGCTGCGTGAAGCCTACATGCGCAGAGAGATGTTTTATTCATTGTGTTTCTAGCTACCCTCGGGTCAATACCCAGTTGATGTTAAATTTCTTCAACTAAATATCCGTTGTTGGATTCTCTTTCCGAGTCTTTTAATTTACTTTGCTGGTGAGTGGGTGTATCGATTTATTGAATTTGTGAATCAGGAGAGATATTCATATCTGTTGTATAACAGTTGGTAGGATATTACGTCATGTCAACTCTTGTCGGGTTATTTTATACCAAAGACGTTTTTGTTTTATTCAGTCTTGTTGGGCATTCACATTTTAAGTACATTTTCTGAAACAAAATTTTAAAAACTCGTTTTTGAAACTATTTAATCAGTAGATGGGACCCTAACAGATACTACCACTCCAGGTCAGAGTGGAACTGGGAGTAATGTCAATGAAGAGGTAGTCTACACTCCCCAGAGCTTCAGAACTGAAACCTCGCCACCAGATGCACTTTAACGTTATACCTAGGACACTAACACTCTCAGTTACCGCCCACGAGTATATACATAATAAAAGGGATTCGGATTTACCATAATAGCAATACAGTTGGAACAATCATATAGGTGTTTGGGTTTGACGCGACCAGCCGATTGGACGGAGGGCACCTTTCCGATCGATCATCTAGCCTAAATAAGTTACTTTTAGTAACACACACACACACACACACACATACTCGCCTATTGTTTACAAACTTGAGTTCTCTGGTGATTGTAAAAACATGCATCCTGTAAGTTTGTTTGTATTAATTAATTGTTCGACCCTGGCTGACAGTCCCCGATAGCCATGAGGGTAAGGAGCTTGACAGACAAAAAATATGTCGGGTTTCGCACCCGGCCACCCGGCTAGAGGTAGCTGTTAAAAAGTCTCACCGCACTGATGAAAAGTAAACTTCAAAACACGTGTCTGTGGATGACACACACACACACACACACACACATATATATATATATATATATATATATATATATATATATATATATATAATATATATAAGGTGTGTCATAAAAGTATCGAGATTGAAACTGAATTTACCAAGATAAGAATGAACAATAAATATAATGTTATTTGTTTTTCAGAATACAAGATGTCTCAAAAAGTACAGATTTTAAAGCTGTATTTACCAAGACAGAAATGAAGAATGAATGGAACGTTAATTTTTCAGAATACAATGTGTATCAAAAAGTACAAAAAATCTTGATACTTGTTTGACACACCTATATATATATATATATATATATATATATATATATATATATAAATATAAGAAAAATGTGACCCATTGGGTCACCAATTGAACACCCATTGTGATCAGAAAAGAAGTGAGTTTGCAAAGCGAATGAATTTTTTAAAAAAGAAATAGGGCCGGATAATTTCCTTTTAAATCATTAAAATCATTTTCTAAGATTTCTAAGAAAGGGAAAGTTTGATCAAATTTAAATTTCAATGGACCAGATTCTTGAAATTCCATTTATAGCTACGGTGTTGAGAAGTTAAGTTGTGGGGATGACTGAAAATCATTTTTTATGGAATATCAAAAATAATCTCTCTCAAACAAAACTGTAGTGAAAAAAGTTTTGAAAATAAAGTAAAAATGTTTTTATACTTCTTCGGTAGTTAAATAAAAAAAAGTTTGAATTAAAAAAAAAACAAAAAAAAAACACTATTGACAATTTTTACCATGACAGAAATGAAAGAGAAGCGTAGGAATCGGGGATTGTAATTAGCTAAAGAGGGTGGTAACAAGAGATTTCTCCTGACTGCTAATTTTGGTGGTGGAGGTGGTGGTGGCAGAGAGTGGCTTATTCTCGCTTATTGCTCCCATAGAGATACTAAAACTTTAATTCAGAGAGTAATGAAATATAGAGAGGGGGTGGAAATTGATGGATACGAAAGACAAGTGAGGGATGGGTTGCTTTGTGAGTTAATTGCAAATTACCGCTAATTAAAACGATGAAAATTACTTATTTTCCAAACATAATTCAACCCCACAAGTAAGGAATATCTTAGTATTTAATTTTAGTCATTAAACTAAACAGGAAAAAGTTTTAGGGAACCAAAATTTGATTCGTTCAGCTTTTGTATAATAATATATATTCTGAAGGAAACTAAGACTGACACGCCTAAAGGGTTCATGGAGTTTGAGTTAATAAACCCCTTATTTTGGAACCTGTGAACATATTGATCTGTATATGTAATAATTTATTGTAATCTAGCAATATCATTTGTACAATATCATCTGTACCATCACACCTTCAAGCCTAGAAGATCTGGCCTCCAACATACAGGGTTGGCGAGACGCCTACCGAACGGAAGCTAAGCGGCTCAATATCGAAATTAACAGGACTGCAGAGCGGCGACGTCTTCGTCGTCATGAACCACCAAATGCAGATGGGAATTTCACCTGCAATGTGTGTAACCGCATCTACAAGTCTAGAATTGGACTAACTAACCACCAGAGGGTCCACAACTGTTGAAGATATGGAGTGACGTAATCGTCGTCTGCGACGGACTTCTAAAAGATAAGGAAAGATCTGTACGAGTTTAATTCCTAGACGAAGCCACAGTTTACATTGCGCTAATACTCTTGTGAAAGGTATAAATCCTAAACTATTCTATCTCCAGCTAGTAAATAGTAAGGCAGACTGGGCTCTTTAACCCTGGTTAGTCAACCAGTCTTGTAGAAGGAAAACTCTGAATTCAAATAAGTGTTGACTTATTATTCAACGAATTCTTTCTTTTAAATTATTGAATCGTTTCAATCAAAATGATTCAATGGAAATAAATAATCTTTGTAAAATAAATATTTATAGTAATCCATAAACGCTTTGAGAAAACAATTTATATACCAATTTAATAGATAAAATTCATTTAAAATATGAAATTCCCAGTTTTAAATTTCATATTTTTAGATTTTAAAAACAAATATTGATTTATCTTAGTCATTAAACTAGACAGGAAAAAGTTTTAGGAAAAACTCTGAATTCAAATCTACTTTAGTATTGTTATCAAATAATTTTTGAAGAAACACAATTGAAAAGTTCCCAATCTTTTAGACAGGACAAATATCGATGTATATTTTTTCACTGATATTCTAAAAGACAATTATATACAAAACAATAGGGTAAAAAAAATCTCTAAAAAAATTTGGTGGGGAGGGGCATTTAATTTTCAGATTTTCGGTACTTATTTTCTACCAAAATCGCTCCCTTTAATTTTTTTTTCTTCTATTCACACTTTCGGTCTTTTGTCTTTTTATTTATACTGTAATTAATTTCGAAAGTATATAACCCCACCGATATTTTGCGCCCCCAAAATAAGGGGGGGGGTTCAATATTAGTGACCTAAAAGAAATCAACATTTTTTTAAATAAAATAAGTGATGCATTATAAAATTACATTCATTGATAAATCGACACTGAAAATTTCATTAAAATTGGATAATTCCCTGATTTGTTTTGTTTTTTTTTTTTGTTTTTTTGGGGGGGGGTCAATCAGATGGAGGGGGTAAATTTATTTTGTTAAATACGCCTATGATATCAAAATTGGCAGATCCTAATATAAACAGTGAAATAGATTGATAGCTAGATAGTTAGATAGATATAAACAGAGATAGATAGATAGATAGATAGATAGATAGATGTCAAGGGTAGAAAGAGGGAAGGAGGACAAGAGATTACTTTTGAATGTTGTCTCATCTGACTAAAGCACCCAAACGTTGTCCCACCCAAACAAGTGATACCGAAAAACTGTGTCCACCCGAGCCAAACATCGAGGACACCTCACAATGCGCTGAGTGCCATGTTTTCCCTTGTGTTTTCACTGTCATTCCAGCGCTGTGGCGATTAGGCCCAAATCCGCCCGTCCCAAAGACGGATAATCACACAAACAGAAAAAAGACATTCCCATAACGAGCGTCCATTTAAGACAGTATTTGTTTGCCTTTTTCGACGATGGTAAAGGATGAGCGAAAGTATAAACAAACAAAAAAATTAGAAAGTAAGGAAAAAAAATGAAAAAGGAACAAAAAAGAAAGACTACAAAGAAGGTATGTTATTTGTCCGTAGGGTTAGCGTTTTTCACCAGGGCTTTCTCATAACTCCTGAGTCACTGACATTCGGGTCGAAGGATCTGGGCTGTGTGTGTGTGTGTGTGTGTGTGTGTGTGTGTGTGTGTGTGTGTGTGTGTGTCTTTTTTTTTTTAATTAAAGTAAATGTGATTGTGTTCGAACTTGTACAAGCCACCCTGGTCTTTTTTTTTGTTCTGGAGAAATCGCGTAAACACGACACGAGACAGAGGATTAAGTTTACCTCTGTTGATAATTTGGATTCACTCACCAGGAATATCGTTTTTTAAAGGTTGAATGATACAGTGTGAGTACACTGATTGTTTCTTGTGTTTGGTTGTTCAATCTATCTATCTATCTATCTATCTATCTGTATGCCTGTCTGTCTGTGTATCTATATCTGATCATCTTCATCTAAATTTGTTAATACCTATCTAAGTTTGTTCATGTATATCTATCTATCTAACTAGCTAGCCAGCTAGCTAGCTAGCTATTTTCATTATCTGTCTATCTATCATTTCCAATGTCTCTCTTTCTCACTATATCTTCTCTCTCTCTCTCTCTCTCTCTCTCACACACACACACACACACACACACACACACATACTCTCTCTCTCTTTATAATATATATATGTATGTGTGTGTGTGTGTGTGTGTGTGTGTGTGTAAATAAATGAATATATATATATGTGTGTGTGTGTGTGTGTGTGTGATTGAGTGTGCGTGTATAGATAGATAGATAGATAGATCAGTCAGTTCATTTCTCTCTCTCTCTCTCTCTCTCTCTCTCTCTATATATATATATATATATATATATATATATATAATATATATATATATATATATACAGAGAGAGAGAGAGAGAGGGGGGGTAGAAAAACAC
Source organism: Doryteuthis pealeii (assembly GCA_023376005.1). Taxonomy (NCBI): domain Eukaryota; kingdom Metazoa; phylum Mollusca; class Cephalopoda; order Myopsida; family Loliginidae; genus Doryteuthis; species Doryteuthis pealeii. The sequence goes on from CM042154.1 coordinate 47,481,036, forward strand.
GGGATGTTGTAGAAAATGGATAGGATTGTAGATAAATTTTCTACAACATCCCGGGTTTGTCTACCTTTCTCCACATACTGTCGGATTAATTTCCTCTTATTTCTCCCATATATATATATATATATATATATATATATATATATATATATATATATATATATATATATTCGGTCATCCGTTGAGCTCTGGGCAGATATTTGTAATCAGGGGAAAAGTCATTTTGCAAAGCGATTTGAATTCTTTAAAAAATACGGCCGGAGACATTAAAATTATTTTGCTAAACTTTGCTATTAAGTCAAAAACTGATCTGTCTGTTACTTACATTCTGTCTTCACTTCTCTCTCTCTCTCTCTCTCTCTCTCTCTCTCTCTCTCTTCTCTCTCTCTCTCTCTCTCTCTCTCTCTCTCTCTCTCTCTCTCTGTTTAAATAAATAAACAAATGTGTTTATATTTTTTTATATGGCTTTAAGCCGACAATTTTTGGAGGATATGTGCTCAATTGAAGTCATACCTAATTTTGAAATATATATATATATATATATATATATATATATATATATATATATATATTGATTAACTAATTATTATATCTGTTAGTCTTCTCTATCCGTGGAGAGAGATACACTTTATGTATGTTATCATAAGCTGCTGAAAAATTAACTTACAAATAAAGTGGGATAGTAAATCTCTCTTTCACAAACTCCTATCTTTCTCTTTACGCTCACAGAGGAAACTAACATACATAAACGGTAGTAAATCAAGATATATATATATATATATATTAATAATTAATAAGATATATATATATATATATATATATATATATATATATAGATAGATAGAGAGAGAGAGAGAGAGAGAGAGAGAGAGAGAGAAATTGATAGGCGGAATGTGAAGTAAGAGTTGGGTGTATTTTTTTACTTAATTGAAAATTACAACTAGTTAGAACCAATAAAAATGGATTTTTTTTTCAAAGATAACATAAAACCAAGGAATATTTTGGGAGGTATTTTGTGTAATTGAATTAAATAGGTAAAATGCCCTTAGCAAACAAAGATTGATTCCCCAGTTTTAGTATAATAATAATAACAATAATATGTATATATATATATATATAGGTTGTGTTTATTATTGTTGTTGTTATTATTATTAGTGTTATTATTATTATTGTTTTTATTATCATTTTTAATATTATTATAATTTTATAATTTGTTAATGTAATTATAGGCATTTTAGAACATTGGTGCTATTATCAAAGTTTATTTTGTTTAGTTTTGGATTTTTGTGTCTAATCTTCAGTGCTTCTAAGATTTTAGTCGTTGTTTACATGATTGTGTTTCTATAATGGTGGTGTTATTGTTGAGTATTTTCCGGAATTTAGTATTGAGACAAGAGTGTGTTTTTAGATGTTGGGCTATTGATCTATTGTCTGTAAGGTGCATTGTAAGCCGTCTGGAAAGGGTAGTTGTTGTTACACCAATGTATATATTTTTATTGGAGATACATTCTCCTAATGGACATTTAAATAGATATACCACATTGGTTTTTCTTAACGGTACTAATGTCCATTAGGAGAATGTATCTCAATAAAAATATATACATTGGTGTATAAATGCACAAAAGTGGAAATGCTTGTGTGAAAAAAGGATATTTGTTATCCTTTCCTTGTACAGGATGAGAAAGAATTTAGAGAAAAGAAAGAAAGAATTGGGAAATAAAGAAAAAAGATTGGAAGGAAAAGAAAGAAAGAAAGAAAGAAAGAAAGAAAGAAAGAGAGAAAGAATTTAGAGTAAAGAAAGAAAGAAAAAAGATTGGAAGGAAAAGAAAGAAAGAAAAGAAAGAAAGAAAGAAAAAATGAAGTAATAATGAAAAAAAGAAGAAAGAAAGAAATAAGAATGAAAGAAAGAAAGAATTTAGAGTAAAGAAAGAAAGAATTGGGAAATAAAGAAAACAATTGGAAGGAAAAGAAAGAAAGAAAGAAAGAAAGAAAGAAAGAAAGAATTAGAAGGAAGAGAAAGAAAGAAAGTTTTTTGGGGGTCTCCCTAATTTTCCGACCGTTTTTCAAGTTCAGCCCTTATCTCTTGAGATTTCTTTTAATCATTTATTAACATTTTTTTTTAACTTTAGAAGTTACTTTAATTCATTCATATTAGTGTCTTCTCGAATATAACATTTATTTCGACCGTTTATTCATTAGACAATTCTCGGCGATTTAAAAAAAAATTCATAAATAATCATCTCTTATTAGTTACCACCAATTTTCCCTGTGAAATTTACCCCCACCCTTATATTTAACACAATGAAACTTGCATAAAAATTAATATTATCTTTCCATTCGAAAGAAGAAACATTAAACAAACCCCTGATGATTTTTTTTTAAATTTCAGCTTACGGAAATAATGAAAATCATGATTGAAAAACAATTTTTTGCACCGTTAAATCAATTGAAATTTAACGTAGCCAAAAACAACTTACGACAAGAGGATTTTAAAAATATACTATGAAAAATCAATTAATGGTCCGATTTTCACGAAAATATATTAGGGGAAATATTTTTTTCACGAGGTCTACCCCCCCCCCCATCACCTATTTTATTTTATGAGATATTAAAAAAATGAACCGAAATTGGGTATACCTATCTCATATTTTCTCCCACTCACTCTTTGGTGTTTCTATTTTTTTTAGTCCGGCCATGGACCGGGTACTTTAGCTAGTATATATATATATATATATATATATATATATATATATATATATATATATTGGAGCTTATGTGCTTAATTGATGTGCTTAGTCATACCTAATTTTGAAAATGAATTAGTTAATAATTAATGATTTTTTAGGCGGGCATATATGTTCAAATGTAAGGCTAAACAAATCGAGAAAATGTCAAGCCTTACATTTGAACATATATGCCCGCCTAAAAAAATCATTAATTATTAACTAATTAATTTTCAAAATTAGGTATGACTTCAATTAAGCACATATCCTCCAAAAATTGTCGGCTAAAAGCCATATCAAATAAACACATTGTTTATTTACGTACTCTCATATATATATATATATATATATATATATATATATATATGTGTGTGTGTGTGTGTGTGCGTGTGTGTGTGTGTGTGTGTATCCTTTGTATATGTATATATATACTAGCAAAATTACCCGGTCCATGACCGGACGAAAAGATTTTTAGGAACACCAGGGGGTTCCTAACAATAAAATTAAAAAATAATGACCGAAAATTTATGTATTACAGTGTTTATTTTAGGAATTTTTTTTTAACAATGAAAATATTTTTAAAAATGTAATCTTGAAGTGTTTTGAAATAATGTTGTCATAATATTGACATTTTTTAGGTAGAATTCAGAATTCATGTTTTTTTTACAAAAAAAAAAAATCTCGTATAGAAACTTTAAAAAATCTTTTGATAGACTATAATCTTTATAGAAAAAAAAAATTGTTTTTTATCTGTTTATTTTTTTCCGATTTCAAAAAATAGGGGTGGTGGAAGACCTCGTCAAAAATATTTCGGCTAACATTGCAAATCGGTCGGAAAATTAAAACATATTACAGGGTGACCCAGAAAAAAACAGAACCCAGATTATTTATTTATTTTCCCATTAAACTAACCCCAAACCTAAACCCCAACCCTAATTCCTAACCCTAAACCCCAACCCTAATCCCTAACCCTACCCCCCCTAGTTAAAATTAACAGTTTTATTACAAAATTTGTGGATTCTGTTTTTTCTGGGTCACCCTAATTTTCTGACCGATTTGCAAGTTTAGCCAATATTTCCCCTAACATATTTTAAGAAAAAAAAACTATTTCAAACATATTTTCATTCTTCATAGAATTTGATAAAAAGCAGATAGTCATAACTTGTTTTTGGTTACTTTAAATTTCAGTTGATTTAACAGTACGAAAGTGTAAACATTGTTTTCGTTCATAATTTTCATTATTTCCGTAAGCTAAATTTTAAAATGGAAATGGTGACTTAATTCTTTTTTTTAAATCTGTCTATTTATTTATTATTAGAATTATATTTTCAAGTTACATACATTAGAATCATGTTTATTTCATGTTTGTTTAATGTTTAGTGTTTAAACACTAAACTTCATATAAGTTATTCAACTATCTCGTATTTTTACTTTTAAAATTTTATTATCGTTTTATACATTTACTTGTTATTGTAATTTTAAAAACAATTATATTAAAAGATGTTTGTTTATTATTAAAACATTGTAACAATTGCAGTAGATTGTATTTCGCATTTAAATGTTAAGCTAGGTATACAAAAAAAATTGTTTGCTACGTTTTTAAAAACGAATTAAAATTAATTAAATCTTTTATTTAAGGTCAAACTTTTGTCTAAATCGATAAGTAGTAACATAATGACCATCATTAAAAAAAGAAAAATATCATTACATATGCAGTTCATTTTTAATACACTTAAAAAGAATTTGTTTTGGTCAATTTTGACGCGATCCGCCATTCTGTCTCTTCTTCGAGAGTTTTAAGCGCTTGTTTACAATTTTAATGTAACATTCGCGATTGCAAAAAGTTTACCAAAAAATCAGGGAATTATCCAATTTTAATGAAATTTTCAGTATTGGTTTATCAATTAATGAATTTTTAGTACATCAGTTATTTCATTTCAAAACTTTTATTTAGCATTTTTGCTATGAAAAATTAATATATAAAATTCATTTAAAATATGAAAAGCCTGATATTAAGTTTAAAATGTTATATTTTTAGATTCTAGAAATAAATATCTACTTAATGCTAACCTTATTTTAGTACTTCAAAGTATACGGTTTGAAGAAAAACTCTATTGAAAATGTACCCCCTTTTTAAGCAGAAACAAAATATCGATGTATAATTTTTTCTTTATAAGATAATAGCCAATTAAATAATTATCGAAATGAGTAAAAAAGAAATATTAATATGTTCTTACATTTAATTTTTCGATTTTCGGTACTTATTTTCTAGGTATCACCAAAAAGGTCACGTGATCAGTTTAGGTCATCTTGAATTAAACGGAAATAAATATTTCTGAACTTTGTTTATCAAAAATCTCGTAAAAAACAATTAAAGATTATACAGTGTTGTTACAAAGAAAAACAGTTAATTCAAAGATCAAATTATCCGATTGGGAAAAATTACATCGTTATCTTAAAAAATAAATAAACCTATCCGTATTACATACGAAAGGGTAATTTTCAGGCCGCAATTTAGACAGAAAAAATTACATATTGTTACCCTCTTACGATTATACATCTATATATGGTTGGCTATAATGGAATACTTTTTTTTAGCCAAAATTTACTATTAAAATGAATAAAATTTTTAAAAACTTTAATATTAAAATTTACTATTAAAATGAATAAAAACTTGAAAAAATGTAATATTAAAATTTCACATTGAAATTGACTTTAAAAAAATGTCTTCGGTTTTGGTATTAATTTAAAAAATCGAAAATTAAATGAAAATTTGTTTATTTTTTCTAAGAGAAAAACTGATAAAATAATCAATATATACTTACTCTTTATTCTAATAGGTCGAAAAAGTTGAAAAATCAATTTTTACGCTAAGAAAAACAAACAATAGTTACTGAGAAGTGTCTTGTCTCTTTGTATAAAAATAAAACAAATATGTCAGTTTTGCTCTTCCGTATATTCTAAGAATCACACATTACTATTCAACAATACAAATTACAAATTCTTTTAAAATAGTAATATAGCATGGATCGGACCAATTTTTAGTTCACCTGAATTCTAAAATTCATATATTTAAATATCCGTGAAAAATTCGATTTTTTCACGCAGAAAAAAAAATTATTTAATTTATTTCACGCAGAAAATAAAAATATTTAAGCGCACACAAGATTGAAAATCTCTTAAAAATTAATTTCTATTTAAAATTTTTTTTTTTTGACAACTTCATAGAATATAGTACATACCAATTAAAAAAGCAACAAAAAAAATTCAAATAATAATATTATAACATTTTTTTTGCACTTTTTATTTCCGATTTCATTAATTTTTCCTAAAAAAAGTACTGCATTGTATGTTATACAATTTCTTTGATATAGTTATTCAGACTCTTATCTTTATAGAAAAAAAGTAAAAAGTTTTCTGACGGGTCATTTTTTTAAATATCATAAAATAGGGTAGACCACGTAAAAAAATATTTCCCCTAATATATTTTAGGAAAAAACTATTTCAGATATATTACATCCAAAGGTAAACATTTATGGAAATTTTCTTGAAAATCAGACTATTAATTGATTTTTCATAGAATTTAAAAAGAAAGCTCTTATCGTAACTTATCGTGATTTAACAGTCCAAAAATGAAAACATTGTTTTTCAATCATAATTTTCATTATTTCCGTAAGCTGAAAAATGTTTTAAAAATCATCTGGAGTTTGTTTAATGTTTTTTCTTTCGAATGGAAAAAAATTTTCAAGAAAATATTAATTTTTCTGCAAGTTTCATTGTGTTCAATATGGGGGGGGGGTAAAATTCACAGGGTAAAATTGGCGGTGCCTATTATTTTCTCATAGAAAACCCACCGTAATTTTTTTTTCTGTTCATAACTTCGGTCTTTTATCTTTTTATTTCTACTGTAATTAGTAAATTATAAGACCAACTCGAAAAAATGTTACGCCCCCAACATAAGGGGTTAAATTAAGTGACCTGAAAAAATAAGAAAGTTTTGAAATAATATAAGTAATGTATTATAAAGATCATCTATTGATAAATAAACACTGAAAAATTAGTTAACATCCGATAATTCCCTGATTTTTGGTAAATTATTTTGTCATTTAAGTCATTTTGTCAAAAATGCATTTTAGGCCATTTGGGTCTACCTATGTTAAGCTAAGTCTTACAAAAAAAACTTTCGACAACTATATGTATGTATTTATTTAGATATTTCTTTATTATTCTTTTACTGTTTGACAAAAAAGAATTTCGTAAATAACTTACGAAATTCACACAAACACTTATTCAAAATAAGTAAACAAACATTGTGTGAATTTCGTAATTTTGAAGATAATATTAACCTTTATTAAAGTTTCATTGTGTTAAATATCCACCCCCTTTTTAAGCGCTAATCATTTTTGTTTATAACATTGAGAATAATATTCTAACTTTTTCGTACGTAAGACAGTTTTAAATTCAGTTTTTAAGTACTTGTTTGAGTTAGAAATAAAATGTAACATTGTAATTTATCTATTCATTTGAGCAACAAAAATAACAAAGACAACTAAATATTATATTTCGCGTTTAAATTTCGTTATTCTTCTTTCAAAAAAACGTTTTGAGTTTCACTGGATATATTTATTCATATTATATTCTAAGATATCCCCTTTATTCAATCACTTGAAGGATTTTTTTTTTTAAAGTTTTTCGTACGTAAGACAATTTTAAATTCAGTTTTTGTTATTGCTAATTCGCATATTAATTCACATTTGATTCGCTGATTAAAAATGAATATATTTTATTCTAAGAAATATGAAAATATTCGTAAAAATATTGATAAAAAGGTTTTCATTTTTCTTTGTTAAATATAAACAAACGCATTCAACAACGCAGTAGAAATAGAGCGGACATATGGAAACGGGCAGCAGGGTGGGGTGTGCTTGCTGATTGTAGCTGGAATATCAGCAGTAGCAGCTATGTGATAGCTTTCGAAAAATCGCTTGATTTTTGTTTGATTAATTAATTATATCCCTTAATCAGTAAAAATCAATAAACAAATTTGGAGTGTTTCTTTGTTAGAACGATATCAATGTATATGCAAGATTTTGAATCTGAGTTACCTCCCGTTTTGGAGTTATACGTCGACCCGTACATACCAAAATCTCTCCTTTATATATATATATATATATATATATATCTTGCCTTGATGACGGCCGTTTTTCTGTAAACTTAAAAAACTTTTTATATATTTTTTATCATTATTATATTTTATTTTGCATTTAGAATAATAATAAATAGAATACATTGTGCACAAGAAAATCCTCTCGTCCGAAACACGTGTCGGCATTTCATTAAACCTTTTTATACATTCAACATTTTCTTTCTTTTATTTATCTATATTTTTTCAACATACTGTCGGAATCACTTCCATTTTTTCAACTTTCAATATATATATATAAACATTGCGGCAGATTTCATCTTGAAATCCAGTCCGGCATGAAAAGTTGTGTCAAGTGACAAGGCAGGGCTTGGCGAATGTGAAATTTGACAGTGTGGTCGGCACATCACAGGGCGGGAAAGTCTCGGGTGCACGGCAAGCATGTTGACTTTTTTGACCTTCCGTTTTAGATCGGGAGTGGGGCGTGGCGTCTGGGATTTCTAGAGGGTGGGAAGAATCCGATGGAGTCAACAGATCGGGCGTGTCGCAGATCAAGATGGTCAAGAAGAAGAAGAAGAGAAGAAGGAAGAAGCAGAAGAAGAAGAAGAAGAAGAAGAAGAAGAGAAGAAGAAGAAGAAGAAGAAGAAGAAGAAGAAGAAGAAGAAGAAAGAAAGAAGAAAGAAAGAAAGAAAGCAGAGAAGATAGAAAGAAGAACAAGAACAAGAACGCCATATTGAAGGAAGAAACGTAAATATTTTAAAACTTTTTAAAACAAAATCTCGCAAAAAAGAAATAACAAATATAAAGAGTTGTTACAAAGAAAAACAGTTAATTTAAAGATCAAATTATCTGATTGGGGAAAAATTACTCACCTTATCTTGTGAAATAAGTAAAACAGTCCGTTTTTTTACGACACGGTCAGTTTTTTTATTGATATTTTTTTAGCTGAATTCTATATTCATTGTTCTTTTACTAAAAAAAAAACTCAGGCATTGAAACTTATAAAAATCTTCTGATATAGTTATTCAAACGTTTATCTTTATAGAAAAAAAGTAAAAAACGTTTTTTGTCTGTTCATTTATTTATATTTCATAAAATTAACTAGGCCACATAAAAAAATTTCCCCTAAAATATT
>CM042154.1:47492533-47495033 GCA_023376005.1 Doryteuthis pealeii
GATTTTGTGCCACCATTTTACGCCCAGTATGCGTTGGAGGCAGTTGTTGTAGAATGCCTCCAGTTTTTTCAGGTAATTGCGATACAACACACACGACTCGCTTCCATATAAGAGTATGGACAGGCATCCAGCTTTATATACAGAGATCTCGTATTGATGCTGAGGTCTCTGTTCATGAACACTCTAAAAAGCCAGACAAATCCACCGTTGCACTTCATTTGAGAGATCGTTTGTGTTGTTCAAGACATATCCCAGGTTAGTTAACTCCTCTATATTTTTCAATGGTTGGTGGTTAATGAGGAGTTCCGGAATCGAAGGTTGACACATGTTAAGAACTTCTGTTTTCTGAACATTGATGGCAAGTCCTGATCGAGAGTAGGCTTTGATGATGCGTTGTAGTCCATCTCGGGAGGAGCTAACAAAAGCTGTATCGTCTGCATACTGCAGTTCGTGTATTGTCTCTACAGTGACAAGTGTTTTGGATTGCAATCTTCGTAGGTTTAAGAGATTGCCGTCTACCTGATAGGATATACTGTTGAGAATTTTCAGCATATAAGGTGTGTGTTAAAAGTCCACTCCTACTTATAGACAATGCCAGAATTATGTGATCTATCTCTTGGCCAATCACTGGCAGTACTCTGAGGCTGATACACTATTTAACCCCGACCTTACTGGTCATAATTACTGTGACACTCTTAGACGACGGACCTAGGATTAAATCACTGGACCTTTACCAATACGCAGGACGGGACTTATACGCTTACCAAAGGATTCCATAACACAGGACTTTCTTTAAGCCCTTTTCAACTGGCCAAGGATGGCATTTAAAAACTTTACATATACGGACACCATCTGCTGAGTTAACATTCTATTTGCCAATTTTCATTACTGATGCCACAAACATTGAATACAATGGGGCATCCCTGCTTTACTCCGGTGCCTACAAGGAAAGGATCTGATTTTGAGCCTGTACTTGTTATTCTGGCCATTAAGCCATCATGAAAAGATCTAAAGGAAGGTTGGGGAGTAACCAAACTTTCTCAGAGTTTCCCATAGCAGGGTTCTTTTAACAGTGTAAAATGCCTTTGCTAGATCAACAAAAATCATATAGAGATCTTGATCTTTATCTCAGAGTTTTTGAGATAAGGCTTGATAATTAGTATTATTTGTATTATTCGGACTATTGTCTTGATCTTCATTGTTATCTGTACAACATTTTGGTCGATGTGCCCTCCGGCCTTCTTCAGGTATTTATTGTCGGACTCGGGAACCTTCTTGTCGTAATCGGGAACCTTCTTGTCGTTATGGGGAGCTATCGCGTAATTTTTCTATTTAACCATTAGATGGGACCTTAACAGGTACTACCACTCCGGGTCAGAGTGGACCATGGAGCAATGGTGATGAAGGGGTGTTCCACATTCCCCAGACCTCCAAAACTGGAACCTCACCGTCAGATAGAGATTAACGTTATTCCCAGGACATAAAGACACTCAGTCATCGCCTTCTAGCACCCATATGATAAAAAGGGTTTGGGCTTGTCATAAAAACTTTGGTAAGCCTTTCCAGAAGAAAGTGTAGCCTTCTCACACTTCTGTAAGGGAAGTCTCTCCAGAGAGATGCGTTGAGTCACACCATCCGCATGCCTGCAGACATTTCCTCATAAAGTACTTTGTGAAACTATGTTGGCCACGGTACCAAATGTGGTAGTGATCCGGACACTGTGCCAAATGTGGTACTATTACATTTCCACATTGACATCGCTAATTGGTGTGTGTGAGAGTTTTCAAACGAGAGAGACAGACAAACAGATTAGAGACTTACTTGGTGAGGAGATCTTACTTGCATCTTGCTGATCCTTCTACCATCTCCTCCAGCTGCCATCTTGTTGTCTAGTTGGGTTGACTTCGAGCTAAGGGAGTTGATTTCTTCTAAGGGCTTCTGTTGGGCTCTGCTTGTTTAAATTAAATGAATAAATAAGACATCTTTTCGTTACTTGATCGAGTTTTCATTTTATCTTTATGTCCATTATCACCGCGTGGGATACCTGCCTCAGCACGTCTGAACTCTTTGACGGCCAGGATGAATCTCTAAACTCTCACCTTTCACTCTTCCTTTCTCCCCTTCACCGCGTATCATTCCTCGTCCAATCAAAAACAATACCACGCATCTTTGTTGACATCATCATTCAAACTTTTCCGTTGCTAATCACTCAGACCACCATCATGGTTCCACGTCATGATCATTGTGTCAAAACTTTAGGGTAAACTTACAGAAAGGAGACCCCGAAAGCCGTTCAAAAACCATATAAAGACCATTTTGAAAATAGGCGCCATTACACCTTCAAGTCTAGAAGACCTAGTCTCCAACACACAAGTTTGGCGAAACACGTGCCGCACAGGAACTGAGCAGCTCAATATCGAACTCAACAGAGGTGCAGAACAAAGACGTATTTGTCGTAATGCACCACAGAATGCAGAAGGAAATTGTGTGTGACAGCATC
>CM042154.1:47500033-47505033 GCA_023376005.1 Doryteuthis pealeii
TTGGTTTTAATACGTTGGAGAATAAAACCATAATATTAGAAATCAATAAAGTAAAGTGAAGTTGTCGGGTTGGCCTAAAGTCGGTATCAGCCAATCAGCGAGGGAGTCTATCCCCTTTTCACTAGCGCTAGACCAAGGAGATTGATTTTGCGTCTGAGGTGGAGCGCGACACCTACCACCAGCTCCTTACTTTACCGCACAGATCTCTGTGCTACTCATACGCTGAATGGGCGAGGGCCAGTATCGAACTATGAACCTTGTGGTTTCTAGCCGAACGCTCTACCGACTGAGCTAACCCGGCCCTTAGATATCAATAATACCAAGTAATTATTTGTTAAACCCGGTTTGTTAAAACCCGTTTGGAAATTGACCACACCAAATATTATGTAACCTTTATTTCTTATTATTTGGTTGGGTTTGTTTTGTTTTACGGCATATCAACCTCAGTGGGTCATTTAATGCCGATAAAGTTTTGAAATAAATCAATTCTTAATAGATAATACAATTTTTTTATAAATACATTTTTCTATTTAACACATTGATGGGACCCTAATAGGTACTACCACTCCGGGTCAGAGTAGACCAGGAGAAATGGTGATGAAGGGGTGCTCCACATTCCCCATACCTCCAAAACTGGAACCTAACCATCAGATAGAGTTTAACGTCATTCCCAGGACATGTAGACCCGCAGCCACCGCCTTCTAGCACCCATATGATAAAAAGAGGTTGGGGCTTGCCATAAGGGCAATAGGGTTGGGAAAATCATATAGGTGCTATGGCTTGACGTGACCAGCCGATTGATCGGAGGGGGCCTCTCCGACCGCCCGTCTAGCCCAAGATAGGGCCAAAGTGGAGTATTGCATGTCATGAACTGCTCATCCACCTGGGCTCTATTCTTAAGCATCACGGGTCGCTACCCACGGCCAACAGGTGGCCCCATTGGGGGAGTCTTACCCCTCTGCAGAGGTGCAGTCGGTGCATTCTAACGCCCCAGTCGATAGGGCGGTATTTCTTATTAATATATAACACAAATTGTAGGACATTAAACGCACTATGGGCTGTTTTAAGGCAAATCTAAATCAGATGTTCATAGAGACATCGTTAATGAATAATATTTAATCTATTTATTAATGATTTTGACTCTAAATCAAAAACTCATTGATAAGCTTCGGCAATTCTTCGGAGGTATTGTAACGTAAACAGAGACATAGTTTTTGTTACAGACAGACACCGAATCTCCATCATAATTAGACATGACAAACATACTTATGTATAATCTGTCGTTGTGTTCGCGAATGCTGGCATCAGCCGTGTTGATGAATTGTCAATGCAGGGGCTTCGGTCGATTGAAATCAAACCACTCATTTCAACAGAAGAAGAACATTAAAAAGAAGAAGAAGGCACCATAAGAAGCAAAGAATAAGAGAATTAATTGGAAAGTGCTGTCTCAGATCTAACACACACACACACACATTTTTTCTAGTGTTATTCTTTCCTAGTTTTTATTATCATGAAGAATAATCATATATGTGACTTTTCTTATTGAAAGAATTGCTTAAACATATCATATATCATTATTATTTCTCATGATAACATTTGCTAGGATTTAGAAATATACCATTTTGTATGGATTGTTTTGAGATTGCTTGAATTGTTCACCTCCCTTCAACAAAAAACACATTTTATTATTATTCTAAGTTTTTTAAATCCCATTTTGTTTCATTTATTTATTTTCCCTATTCTTTCGCCATTTTTGCTTGTAAACGTCATAAACTTAAAAAAGAAAAAAAAAAGATTATGGCATCCATCTTGAATTATTTTCCTTCCTACCTTAGCTGGCAATTTTATTTAAATAAAAGCAAAATGTTTCTTGCGGCTTTTGTTGTTATAATAGCCATGGTGATTTAATCTTGAACAAAATAATATAATTATTTTTACCAAGTTATATCATCTTTTTGTATTCATAGTAAGAAAATTAATATACAAACTCTTTCCTCCCTCATCATATATGGTAAATTCTTTTCTCTTAAGAAAAAAACAACTAACTCAAACTAATTAAAAAATAATATTGTTCACTTTCGTGTCTCTTCAGTATGGCTAGACATTTGTAAGCTACCCCCAGCCGGGATTGAAATCCAATCGGTTCAGCATCAGTCAGACACGAGTAAATGCAATTTTTGCTAATGTAAAAAAGTTCCTTGCATATTTTAATATGCAAGGATCTTTTTTTATCTTAGCAAAAATTGCAGCAAATTGCAGTAAAAAAGATCCTTGCATATTTTATATGCAAGGATCTTTTTTACATTAGCAAAAATTGCATTTACTCGTGTCTAACTGATGCTGAAACGATTGGATTTCAATCCCGGCAGTGGGTAGCTTACAAATGTCTAGCCACACTGAAGAGACACGAAAATACGTGTCTGTGGATGACTATATATGCTCCCCATCCCCCTGGGGTTGAGTACTTGGGGGGGGGGGTTTCGCTGACGGCCGCCAACTAAAGCGTAAACGCAACGCTCTCCTATTTAAAGGGATGGAGTACTATATGGCGGCCTTTACGTACATAGGGATGTGTGTATTAAAAACAGTTAAAATCCCCTTCACCTAGCGGTTAAGGCATCTGACTGATGTTGAACCGATCGGATTTCAATCCCGGCTGTAGGTAGTTTACCAATGTCTAGCCACGCTGAAGAGACTTGATAAGTCGAAAAACGTGTCTGTGGGTGACTATATATATATATATATATATATATATATATATATATATTCCATCATTGTTTGGCCTGTGATTTACTCAACATGCTTGGTCTGGCACACAGACCGTAGGTTGCTTACAGTATCCGTTGATCCTAAGCGGTCACCCATCTTCGTATTGACCAAGCTCATCATTGCTAGGCTTAATCTGGCACATAGGTTTCTTGCAGTACCTGCTTTTACTAAGTGGTTACTTATCTTAGAACTGGACGGGTTTATCGCTGCTTAACTTACGCGGTGCGACGGGAATTAGTGCTCTAAGTGTGACGTTATTTACTAAGCTTTGTTTACTGTGGCATACAGACTTCACGTTGATTCAATACCTGCTTTTACTAACTGGTCACCCATCTAAATGCTGAACAGGCTTATCATCGCTTAACTTCGAAGAAGAAGAGTTTTTTCATGTTGTTATATATTCAGCATTGAAGAGCCTGATCCACAGGTGTCTTACAGTACCTGCTGTTACTAGGTGGTCACCCATCTAAATCCTGAACAGGTTCGATGAACCAGACATTTTTGTTTGTTTGTTTGCTTTTGTTTTTGTTTTGTTATATACTCAGCATTGATTAGCCTAGCCCACAGGCCTCAGTTTGCTTAAATACCTACTGTTACTAAATGATCACCCATCTAAATACTGAACAGGTTTATCGCTGCTTAACTTCGGTGAAGCAGAGTTTTTTGTTTGTTTGCTTGTTTTTTTGGGTTTTTTTTTGTTATATACTCAGCATTTATGAGCCTGACCCACAGGCCTCAGTTTGCTTAAAGTACCTACTGTTACTAAATGGTCACCCATCTAAATTCTGAACAGGCTCATCGCTGCTTAACTTCAGTGAAGCAGAATGTTTTTGTTTGATTTTTTTTGTGTTATATACTCAGCATTAATTAGCATGGCCCACAGGCATTAGTTTGCATAAAGTACCTGCTGTTAAGTGGTCACCCATCTAAATACTGAACAGGCTCATCGCTGCTTAACTTCGGCGAAGCAGAGTTTTTTGTTGTTTTTTGTTGTTGTTTTATATTCAACATTGATTAGCCTGGCCTATAGATTGCTTACACTAACCACTCTTACTAAGTGGTCTCCCATCTAAATACTGAACAGGTTCACCACTCCTTAACTATATTTATCAAATGGCCACCGGTGTTTTTGTTAGTAAGTCATATTTGCTGTTTCCCTAAAGAATGGCACAAGGCTACAAGTACTGAGTTCTCATTGAGAATGGGAGTCACTTGTAAAATGATGCGAGTCGATATTGGTAACTAACGTACTACGGTAGGCACTCTCTAGAAGCGATTCCTCAGTTTCTGTCTGTGGGGTCTGCAAGGCTATTAAATGCTCATCATGTCGGATCTTTGAGACAAAGGCCATAATCTTTATCTTCGTATCAGATGAAACCCGAAAGATCTAGACATTTTGTCTTCTGTGTTAGATCCTTAATCAATTTTATGGCCACCCTTTCTGGCCGTAGCTCCTTTGTCGGATTTGGGGTTGACTTACCTCCGGTCAGCAAATGTCCGAGAGAAGTTACTGGATGAAAATTCACACTCTCTTTAATTTTGGCCTTCTTTTTCTTACTGATAAGAAAGAAATATAAAAATTTCATCTTTAAAAGTCAAGTTTTCTGTTTTAGAGAAATAAAATCTAACCTATACAAATCGGTTGAAAAACATCAGTAGATGTCTTTCGTTACGCCCCGATCTCATAAACACAAAATGTCCATCAAAACCGATTAACAATTACGCCGGTGGTGTAATGGTTATCGTTGTGGGAAATGGTTGGTTGACTGGTTGGTTGGGTTTTACGGCATGTCAACCCTTGTTGGCTTATTTCATGCCAAAGATGTTCTGTTTTATTTATTTTTGATAAGTACTCAATTTTTTAAAACTCAACATTTTAAACTTAGTTTTATCCTTTTAACCCATAGGTGGGACACTAACAGGTACTACTACTCCGGCACACAGTCGACCTGGGAGTAATATCGATGAAGGGGTACTACACACTCCCGAGTGGGCTCCTTATGTAGTGTAATCGTTATTAAATTAGATTAATTGGAACTTCACCATTAGATGAAGTTTAACGTCATAATCCAGGACACTAAGACCCTCAGCCACTGCCTTCTAGGATTTGTATAATAAAAAGTGTCGGGGGTTTGCCATAAGAGCAATAAGGTTGGGACAATCATATATATATACTAGGGCTTTGCGTAACCAGCCGATTAGAAAATGGACTCGGCGACCAGAGTTCAAAT
>CM042154.1:47510033-47517533 GCA_023376005.1 Doryteuthis pealeii
ATACAGTTACAAACTTTATATAAATATGTTTTCTAACTCCTGTCATCTAAAGACATCCCATCAATTTCTTCATCCTGGTGAAGGTTTAAATAAACCGAAACGTCTAAGCGTCGATAAATAAATTATCTTATTTTTGAAGCACTTCGTTTTTTCAAATTTCTCATCATTGTCGGATTTATGTCCATATTTACTCCCGAGGGGCCGGGGTTAGCTCAGTCGGTAGAGCGTTCGGCTAGAAACCTTGCGGTTTCTAGTTCGATACCAGTTCGATATCTAGTTCGATATTTCGATACCAAGCTCGATATCTAGTTCGATACCAGCCCTCGCCAACTCAGCGTATGAGTAGCACTGGGATCTGTGCGGTTACGTTAAAGAGCTGATGGTAGGATGGCGCCCCACCTCAAGAATGCAATAACAATCTCCTTGGGTCTAGCGCTATACTGAAAAGGGATAGACTCCCCTTGCTGTCTGGCTGATACCGACATTAAGCGCCGCCGACGACCTTTGTCTATAAATATATATATATATATATATATATATATATATATATAAATGGCAGTTGTGTGTATCTGTATGTTCGGATGAAACTTAGAAATTTAAACAATTAACGACAAAATAAATATATAATACACATTAAATATCACTAGGATTGGTTTTTGAGCACAAAATAATGAGCTTTGATTTATATTTGTGAAGATAAATAGAAAATAAAATTTAAATGATAGCAGAATATGAATTTCTTTGCATTTAATATTTAAATAGTAGACATGAATTTTTTCTTTTCAAAGTTGCTGGATCAACGCAAACACCTCTTCTTTTTACACAAGGATTTTAATGAGGCATACTGCGAGAATCTAATTTGTGATTCAGGTAATAATGTGATCTTCGAGACTAATTTTTTTTGCTAGCCCTACCCCGGTTACCGGCGATGCCGGGTAGCCACTTCTAGTATATATATAAATGCAGTTTTTTTTCCTCTACTTTTCGAATGTCATTAATGTCAATCCTTAGGTCATCAGAGGACTAGAATAAATAAGAAAATGAAATATTTATTTCTATTTATCTGTCATTCGTGTAACCAGGCGATACGAAAAACATGTACATGAGGCGCGTGGTTAAATTGGTTAGAGTCGTTGAAAATGGGATTCCGTTGAACCCGTTCAATTGCTGGAACGAAGCCCGTTTGCATTTCACATGGCGTAATTACCCCGTAGGAAAAGGTATGAATCCAATTCTCCCCCAGCTATGGGCAAATAGCGGACAGAAATGGGCTCTTTTAAACCCATGGCTAGGTCACCATCTAGGAGAAGGAAAACTCTGAATTAACGTATTGCTTAAAAAAAACCAAACAAAATATTAATACATTTATTACGATTGAAATTAATTATTGAATTCCAACGGTGACACTTAGTCTCAGTTGTTTGTGTTATAGCTGCAATGTATAATTTCAATTAAAAACTTGGGTTTAAAAAATTTTTTTCAATATAAATGTATGTAAATTTGGGTTTTTTCTTTTCTTTTTTTTTTAAGCACTGCGTATTAAAAACAAACCTTAATCTCCAAACCCTAAACCGTAACCCAACTTGCAAAAAGTTCATTCATACACTGTAGTTAAACTGTCCATGGGGACCACCAAAAAAGTTTCCTTTTAATTTTCCGGACCAATTTGAAGTTTAGGCCTTTTTTTTTTTTAATTTTTCATTGGCATAACTTGTTAATTACAAAAACATATAAATATATACGCGGGTACTCCCGCTGTTACCTCATTTTAGAAGTGACCCCCACCTCATTGAGATACGCACGTTCTTTTTAGAAATATCACAATATTTCATAAGTAAACATGTCCAGTACCTAACTTTGACCCTCCCTACCCCGTTGGAGATATCTATTTTTTAACTTTTTTGAATCCCGGCAACGCCGGGTACCTGATTTTATATATAGCAATAGATTTTATCTGGAGGCGGGCTTGGAAATTTTAAAAAAAAAAAGAAAAAGAAAAAGAGAGAGGAAAAGAAGAAAAAAAGGGGACGGCCAAGCGCAATTAACGGTTTCTTTTATGTCCCTAATCAGCATCTTCACCTTGACCTCGTCTTTCTCCCTATTAATTGGCCGGGCAAGAGGATGGAGGAGGCTCAGTGATTGGACTACAACTTTCGTTCCCCACCCTTTGGCCAAACAATGACCGGTCAACGTGTTTGTGGTGTACTGTAAAACCGTCACTGTCCACCCGTTTCTTTTCGATCTAACCTCTATATTTCAAAATAATTTGCAATGACTTTGACAAGACAAGTCCGTCCATAAACATATTTCCGAGAAACATTTAAAACCAAGAAATTGTTTTGGCCAAAAACATGTAGATTACAAATTCATTATTTTACTTTATTATTGCTAGATTGACTCGTCATCCATTTATTGTCCTGATGCAACACTGTCTAGGATACACCGCTTCATATTAGCTACTAGCAAATTAAATGCACCCTCCGGGTGCAAGTATTTTAGTTTTAATGTAATGAAATATCGTATTAATTAGAAACGATAACGAAACTAAATAAGAATACAGATAGAAAAGTTTGAAACACGGAGTATAATAAAAGATTTGCACACCATAAGAAGGAGTATAGCAAAATCTCTTCAATATCTTAAATAAAATTCCATTTAACAAGATAAAAAATAACTGTCATTTTTAATTCTTTACTTCCTCTTTTTAACTAAATATTAAATTAGCAAAAAATAACAATGAAAGACGAGAGTGATGGAAGAGTAAGTTTCAGTTTGTTCCATTTTTTATTATACTCGCCTTCCGTTTGCCAATCTTTTTAATTTATAACTCCCTGTGTTTGCCAAATTTTTTATCTGTATCTTATTTAGTTCGTATCGTTTCTAATTTAATAGATATTTCATTACATTAAAAAACTTAAATACTTGCCAGCCGGAAGGGTGCCATATAATTTGCTAGTAGTAAATAATGAAGGCGTGTATCTAGAACGTGTTTGAATCAGGACCAATAAATTGGTGGAGTCAATCTAGCAATAAATAATAGTAATAATAATGAATTTTGTAATCTAACATGTTTTTGGCCAAACTAATTCTTGGTTTTAAATTTCGGAAAAATAGTTTATGCGGACTTGTTTGTCAGTCATGAAATTATTTTGAAAAATATAGAGGTTAGATCGAAAAGAACGGTGGACAGTGACGTTTTTACAGTACCACCGCACAAACACTGACGGTTCATTGTTGCAAGGGGTGGGGAACGAAATGTTGTATCCAATCAACTGAGGGCCTCTCTCTCACTCTTGCCCGCCAATAATAGGGAGAAAGACGAGGTTCAAAGGTGAAGAACTGCTGATAAGCGACATAAGCAACCAGTTTAATTGGCTTGGCCGTCCATTTTTTTTCTTCTTTTTCCTCTCTTCTTTTTCTTTCTTTTTTTTAAATTTCAAGCCCGCCTCAGATAACATCTATGCTATATATAAATCAGCGTACCCGCGTTGCCCGGGATTCAAAAAAAGTTAAAAATAGATATCTCAACCGGGGTAGGGGGGTCAAGTTTAGGTACTGGACATGTATACTTTAATGAAATATTGTGATATTCTAAAAAGGAACGGTGGTATCTCTAATGAGGTGGGGGTCATTACCTAAAATGAAGGTAACAAAGCGAGTACCGATATTATTTATATTTTTGTAATTTACAATTATGCCATGAAAATTAAAAAAAAAAAAGGGCTAAGCTTCAATTGGTCGGACAAATTAAAACGGAAAACTTTTTTGGTGGTCCCCATGAAGTTTAACTAATGTATGAATGACTTTTGCGAATTGGGTTACGGTTAGGGGTTTGGAGTTAAGGTTTTTTTTTAATTAGCAGTGCTTAAAAAAAGAAAAGAAATAAAACCAAAGTTAACTATAATTTGTAATCTTGAAAAACATTTTTTTTAACAAGTTAATTGGAAATTATCCATTGCAGTACTAACACAACTACTGAGACTAATGTGGTCTACCGTTTGATCAATAATTAAATTTCAATCGTTAATTAACATGTATTAAATATTTGTTTTGTTTTTTTAAGCAATACGTAATTCAGAGTTTTCCTTCTCCTGATGGTTACCTAGCCATGGTTAAAGAGGCCCATTTGTCTGCTATTTTGCCCATAGGCTGGGGGGAAGAATTGGATTCATTACCTTTCCTAACGGGTATTAGCGCCATGTGAAAATGCAAACGGCTTTCGTCGCCAGCAAATTGAACCTGAGTTCACGAATCACATTTTCCCACGACTCTAACCATTAGACCACGCGCCTGCCATGTACATGTTTTGCGTATCGCTGGGTTACACGAATGACAGATAAATAAATACAATATTCATTTTCTTTATTTATTCTATGGTCCTCTGATGACCTCAGGGATGAACATTAATGATCATTCGAGTTAGAGAAAAAACTAGATCATTTATATATATATATCTAGACAGTGGTACCCGGCTATCTGCCTGGGTAGGGGCTAGCAAACCTTAGTCTCGAGATCCATTTTACTGGACATCCAAAATTAGATCCTCGCAGTATGCCTCATTAAAAATCCTTGTGTAAAAAGAGGTGGTTGCGTTGATCCAGAACTTTGAAAGAAAATTCATGTCTACTATTTAAAATATTAAATGCAAAAAGAAAATTCTATCTGCTATCATTAAATTTTATTTCTATTTATCTTCCAAATATAAATCAAAGCTTCCATTATTTTTTGTGCTCAAAAAACCAATCCCTAGTGATATTTACTGTGTATATTATATTTATTTTGTCCGTTAATTGTTAATTTCTAAGTTCATCCCGAACATACAGAATACACACAACTGCCATTTATATATATATATATATATATATATATATAATATTATTACAAAGGTCGTCGGGGCGGCTTTAAATGTCGGTATCAGCCAGACAGCAAGGGAGTCTCATCCCCTTTTCCAGTTAGCGCTAAGACTAAGGAGATTGTTTTGCATGCTGGGTGGGGCGCCATCCTACCATCAGCTCTTTACTTAACGCCAGATCCCAGTGCTACTCATACGCTGAGTTGGCGAGGGCTGGTATCTGAACTGATATCGACTGGAATCGAAATAATCGAAACGTGGAGATATCGAACTGTGTATCGAACTAGAAACCACCAAAAGGTTTCTAGCCGAAGCTCTACGACTGAGCTAACCCGCCCCCTCCGGGAAGTAAATATGGAAATAAATCAGACAATATGAAGAATTTGAAAAACGAAGTGTTCAAAAATAGATTAAATTTATTTATCGACGCTTAGTACGTTTCGGTTTATTTAACCTCACCAGGATGAAGAAATTGATTGGATGTCTTGTAGATGCCAGGAGTTAACTAGAAAAATATTTATATAAAGTTTGTAAGCTGTATTTGTTCAGCGTATATTTTTTGAAAGACCAGCCGCGATTCCACACGCGAAGGGGTCATGACGCGCGACGCAACTCGAAGAAATGCCATTCAACAAAAGACGAGAAAAAGTATTATGGACTGATTTTATGAGAACCAATGGGAATCTACATATATGTATGTATATGTATATGTATATATATATGTGTGTGTGGTGTTGTGTGTGTGTGTGTGTGTGTGTGTGTGTGTGTGTGTGTGTGTGAAAAAAAAAAAAAATATACTATAGGTACTGGCAAAAGTGAGCCTAAAATGCGTTTTTGACAAAATGACTTGAATAATTTTACCCAAAATCTAGGGATTAATTTTTTTTGGAGATTTTCTTTTTACTCATTTCGATAATTATCTAATTGGTTTATCTTATAAAGGAAAAAAATTAATACATCTGTATTTTTCTGCCGGCTTAAAAGGGGTTACATTTTTCAATAGAGTTTTTCTTCAAAACATTACTTCATCTAAAAAAATAAGGTTTGCATTAAGTTGAGATATTTTATTTCTAGAATATAGAAATATAACATTTTTAAAACTTCAATATCAATGCTTTTCACATTTTAAATGAATTTTATATATTAATTTTTCCATAGCAAAAATAACTTTTTTTGAAATAAAATAACTGATGCATTATAAAATTCATTAATTGATAAATCAACACTTGAAAAGTTCATTAAAAATCGGATAATTCACTGATTTTTGGTATTTTTTTTTTTTTTTTGCAATGCGCGAATGTTACATAAAAATTGGTAACAAGCAATAAAACCACTTAAAAAAGAACCAAAATGGCGTCGCGAACAAAATTGACGAAAATCGTTTTAACCAATATATAAAAATAAATGCTAATGGTAATGATATTTTTCTTTTTTTAATGATTGTCCATTATGTTACTACTTATCGATTTAGACAAAGTTTGCCTTAAATAATAGATTTAAATTATTTTTAAATTTGCTTTAAACACTCGTAGCAGAGTTTATTTTTGCCAGTACCTAGTATAGCCATTTATCATTCAGAATAAGAGTAATTTCAAGTGGGATTTGATTCCTGTCTTAATACTGAAAATATTACCAAATGTTTGTCATTTTCTTTCGTTATTATTAAAAAATTAAATACGAATATATATATATATTATATATATATATATATATAATATATATTATATATAATATATATATGCACACATCACACATAATATATATATGGAGAGAGAGAGACCAGACAGACGACAGACGACAGACAGAGACAGAAAGAGGAGACTAGAGAGACAGAGACAGAGACAGAGACAGAATGAACGGGACTGATAGATAGATGATAGCTATTAGATATGAAACAGACTTCATAGATAGATGATAGATATGAAACGGATTATATATATTAATAAATATATATATATATATATATATAATATCTATATATATATTGCAAATATAATGCACCCTCCGGGTGGCATAGT
Organism: Doryteuthis pealeii; assembly: GCA_023376005.1. Classification (NCBI taxonomy): domain Eukaryota; kingdom Metazoa; phylum Mollusca; class Cephalopoda; order Myopsida; family Loliginidae; genus Doryteuthis; species Doryteuthis pealeii. Next base: position 47,516,904 of record CM042154.1, read on the forward strand.
ATTTAAGTTTAATATAATAAAATATTGTATTAATTAAGAACGGCTAATGAAACTAATAAGAATTACAAATAAAAGATTTGAAACAAGGGAGTAATAAATAAAAGATTTGAAACCGGGAGTATAATAAAAGATGGAACACTGAAATTACTCTTCCATCACTCTTGTCTTTCATTGTGTTTTTTATAATTTAAGTATTAGTTAAAAGAGGAAGTAAAGATAAAATTAGACAGTTTAGTTTTATCTTGTTAATGATTTCATTTAAGATTCATTGAAGAGATTTTTGCTTAATATTCATTAAAATAAAACCAAACAGTTTAGAAATCAATAATACTAAGCCACATATTTCTCTAATTCGAATTTTTTAAATATTAAATATGCAAATTAGCCTTCCCGTACACACTGTAAACCGCATATTTTGTTGTAATATATAAAATAATGCATGTTGTCAGTATGTAGACATAGTTTAACAGTAATTAATAATGTAAGACAATTTATTACATAATTGAGGCTTTAGATATAACATAAATCATGGAGAAATGTGATGTCAATAACTAAGAAGAATTGTGACTGAGTAGGAATATAGTTTCGGTACAGACAGAAAAGCACACAATCTCCATTATATGATATATA
>CM042154.1:47519250-47529250 GCA_023376005.1 Doryteuthis pealeii
TAATGTCTTCCTATAGAATATTAAAAGCAAAAAAATTTCTAATGCTAGTTACCATTTGAATTTATCTTTTAAAACTATTTTCCTAATATAAATGAAATCTTCATATTTTTGCCTCAAAAAACCAAGCCCTGGTAATATTTAAATGTGTAATATATATAATTTACTTTGTCGTTATTGTTCTTATTTCGAAAGTTTTCCCCCGGACATACACATAAACACAAACTTGCCCGTATTATATGTATAAGTAGATAGATTATTCAAAGAGAATCAGGTTCTTTTTCAAACAATTATCATCTTAAAAAAAAAAATTCGCATATAGAAAAATTAAAAGATTATGAACAGAGATAATAGATAGATAGATAGATAGATTGATTGTAAGAACAGACTAAAACATAGATTAGTTATGAAAAGACTGATATGTATATAAGATATATATATAGATATATATATATATGTGTGTGTGTGTGTGTGTGTGTGTGTGTGTGTGTTGTGTGTGTGTTGATATTTTAAATAGCATATGACAGAGTTACGATAAATAGATAGATATTAACAGACTTGAAAAATGGAATAGAACAGACTGATACACAACAACCATACACGCACACACACACACACACCTCGCACACACACACACACACGTCGCACACACAACACACAACGCACACCAAACCAATATATATATATATATAAATAGAGAGAGAGAGAGAGAGGAGAGAAAGAGAAAGAGACAGTAGAGAAACAGACAGACAGCTGAGAGAGGAGAGAGAGATGAGAGAGAGAGAGAGAAGAGAGAGAGAGAGGAGAGATGAGAGTTAGATATGACGGACTGTAGATAGATAGATAGATAGATAATAGAAGAACAAACTAGGTAGAGGATAATAGATAGAATGAACAGACTTATAATAGATAGATATGAACGCATATATATATATATATATAATTATATATATATATATATATATATAGAGAGAGAAGAGAGAGATGAACAGACTGGTATATATATATAATATATATAAATATATATATATATATATATATATATAATATAGATAGATAGATAGATAGATAGATAGATTGAATATTGAGGCGAGATAAGATGGTCTGGAATTTAAAAAGCCCTTAACTTCGTCCCTTTTCATCAACTAATTATGTATATTCTGCAATGCAAACAGAAATGGTTACCATTTATTTTATTTTAAGATAAAAACTATAATAAATAATTTGATATTCAAAGCAAAAAAAACAAATACTCGTCGGAATATTCAGTTCAGGTGATGGAATGGTGATAGAAGCCTATTGTAAGTATCTAGTTTGTCTAACTTCAAGTCGATAAATTTTTTTTTTAAATAATGAATAAAAAAGAGCTCGGGAGATGAACGACATTTTTGGCACCCCTCAGAATTTAAAGTAGATCATCCCCTGTAAATATTTACTTATATACTTAATGTTAGAATTGGAATGGCCTTCGTTTGCGTAATAGATAGAAGATGCACAGATACAAATTAAAATAGGATAGATGATAGACTATCTAAGCATCTATCAGGAAGTCTTACTTCTTCTTCTTCTTCTTCTTCTTCTTCTTCTTCTTCTTCTTCTTCTCTCCCACTCTCTCTCTCTCTCTCTCTCTCTCTCTCTTCTTCTCTCTGTCTCTCTCTCTCTTCTCTATATATATATATATATATAATATATATATATATAGTATACTTATATATGAAAATCGGTATGACGTACTGGTGAAATTGGTCTCAATTGATTAGTTGCATGACAAGTAAGCCATATAACAAATATCAAAGTACTCAATACGTAACGTAGACAACCACAGTAAATACTATATATATATATATATATATATATATAATATATATATATATATATATATATATATATATATTAACGGATTTTTCCCTGAAGAATTTGCTCCTGCAAGAGGACTGCCATTGGGAATTTTATAGGCATTCGCATAAAAAAACGTATCATTATAATATAATATAATATATATATAGATAATAATATATATATATATTATTCTATGCTTAGTTCATTGAATACATCTGATATATCAATCAATCTATCTATCCAATCTTTTGTCTATACTATCTTAATCTATCTACTATCTATAGGTCTGTCGGATTATCTACTATCTATCTATCTAACAAACCTCATGAACGAAAATGAGTAGAGTTGTTAAAAATTGAAGAGGGACACAACCCCTCAATCTCCTACACACTTATCCGGAGTATTATTTAACTTGCTTAAAACCGCCATATCGGGCAGGCTTTTAAGCTTATCTTCCTGCGGGAGTATTAAATTATACCTTCACCAGCAATAATTTTTCATGCAAATGAGTATTTCTTTTTTTTTGGTTTATTTGTTTAATGCATAGCAACTTCGTGCGGTTATTAATGCCGAAAAACAATCCTTTCGTTAAAGAACATATGCTACTATTTAACATTAGCATAGAGGGATGAGGCTGATACCTTTACTAAGGTTTTTATTTTACAATGCCTCCGCACAAGGTCAATTCTTAAAGCGGAGTTTAAACAGTTTCCTTCTCCTCTATAGTCCATACACAAGATTAAAGAAGGCCCAGTTAAAACCCTACTATTTTATTCATGGCTGAGGAAGAATGGTTAGATGCCTACCTTTCCCAAGGGTAATATCGTTAATTGAAATGGCAACCAAACCTAGTTCAGGTTTTGAATCTGGTCGCCAGAGTCCATTTTCTAATCCGGCTGGGTTACGCAAAGCCCTTAGTATTATATATGATTCCCAACCCTATGCTCTATGGCAACCACCGACACTTTATTATACAAAATCCCTAGAAGGGCAGTGGCTGAGGGTCTTTAGTGTCCTGAATAGACGTAAACTTCATCTAATGGTGGAAGTTCCAATTAATCTAATTTGATAAACGATTTACCACTACATAAGGAGCCCTCTCGGGAGTGTGTAGTACCCCTTCAATCGATATTACCCCAGATCGACGTGTTGCCGGAGTGTATACCTGTTAGTGTCCCACCTATGGCGTTAAAAGGATTAAACTAAGTTTAAAATGTTGAGTTTTTAAAAAATTGAGTTACTTATTCCAAAATAGATAAAACAGAAATCTTTGGCATGAAATAAGCCAACAAGGGTTAACCATGCCGTAAAACCCAACAACGAGTCAACCAACCATTTCCCACAACGATAAACCATTACACCACCGGGTAAAATTGTTAATCGCGTTTTGATGGACCATTTTGTGTTTATGAGACGGGCGTAACGAAGACAAATCTACTGATGTTTTTCAACCGATTTGTATAGGTTAGATTAATTTCTTTAAACCAGAAAAACTGACTTAAAGATGAAATTTTATATTTCTTTCTTGATCAGTAAGGAAAAAGGAAGGCCAAATTCAAAGAGAGTGTGAATTTTCAGTCCAGTAACTTTCTCTCGGACTTGCTGACGGAGGTTTGAAGTCAAACTCCAAATCCGACAAAGGAGCTACGGCCAGAAAGGGTGGCCATAAAATTGATTAAGATCTAACCACAGAAGACAAAATGTCTAGATTCTCGGGGTTTCATGCTGATACGAAGATAAAGATTTATGGCCTTTGTCTCAAAGATCACATGATGAGCATTTAATAGCTTGGTAGACCCCACAGGACAGTAACTGAGGAATCCGCTTCTAGAGAGTGCACTACGTAGTAGCGTTAGTTACAATATCGACTCCCATTCTCAATGAGACTCAGTACTTGTAGCCTTGTGCCATTCTTTAGGGGAAACGCAAATATTGACTTACTAACAAAAAACACCGGTGGCCATTAGATAAATCATAGTTAAGGAGTGGTGAACCTGTTCAGTATTTAATGGGAGACCACTAGTAAGAGCGGTTAGTTAAGCAATTATAGGCCATGCTAATTCAATTGAATATAAAAACAACAACAAAAAAACAACGAAAAAACTTCTGCTTCGGCCGAAGTTAAGCAGCGATGAGCCTGTTCAGTATTAGATGGGTGACCACAACAGCAGGTACTTTATGCAAACTAATGCCTGTGGCCCATAGCCTAATTAATGCTGAGTATATAAACACAAAAAAAAATCAATACAAAAAACATTCGCTTTACACTGAAGTTAACAAGCGATGAGCCTGTCAGAATTTAGATGGGTGACCACTTAGTAAACCAATAGGAACTTTAAGCAAACTGAGGCCTGTGGGTCAGGCTTCATAAATGCTGAGTATTATAACAAAAAAAAAAAAAAAAAACAAGACAAACAAGCAAACAAAAAACTCTGCTTCACCGAAGTTAAGGCAAGCGATGAACCTGTCAGTATTTAGAGATGGGGACCATTAGTAACAGTAGGGTATTTAGCAAACTGAGGCCTGTGGCTAGGCTATCAATGCTAGTATATAACAAAAACAAAAAACCAAAAGCAAACAAACAAACAAAAAAGTCTGGTTCATCGAACTGTTCAGGGATAGATGGTGACCACCTAGTAACAGCAGGTACTGTAGACAGCCGGATCAGCTCTTCAAGTCTGAATATATAACAACATGAAAAAAACTCCTCTTTCTTTCGAAGTTAAGCCGATGATAAGCCTGTTCAGCATTTAGATGGGTGACCAGTTAGTAAAAGCAGTATTGATCAACGTGAAGTCGTATTTTGCAACAGTAAACAAAGCTTAGTAAAACGTCACACTTAGAGCACTAATTCCCGTCGCACCGCGTAAGTTAAGCACAGTAAACCCGTCCCAGTTTCTAAGATAAAGTAACCACTTAGTAAAAGCAGGTACGCCAAGAAACCATGCCAGATTAAGCCTAGCAATGATGAGCTTTGGTCAATACGAAGATGGGGACCGCTTAGGATTCAACGCGATTACTGTAAGCAACCTACGGTCTGTGTGCCAGACAAGCATGTTGAGTAAATCACAGGCCCAAACAATGATGGAATATATATATATATACTAGTAATATTATATATATATATTTAGTCACCCACAGTCACGTTTTCGACTTATCAAGGTCTCTTCAGCGTGGCTAGGACATGGTAAACTACCTACAGGCCGGGATTGGAAATCCGATCGGGTTCACAATCAGTCAGATCCTTTAACTCGCTAGGGAAGGGGATTTAATGTTTAATACACACATCCCTATTACGTAAAGCCGCCCATATAGTACTCCATCCTTAAATAGGAGCAGCGTTGCGTTTACGCTTAGTTGGTGGCCGTCAGCGACCCCCCCCCCAAGTACTCAACCCCAGGGGATGGGGAGCATATATAGCATTCCACAGACACGTATTTTTCGTGTCTCTTTCAGTGTGGCTAGACATTTGATAAGCTACCACTGCGGGATTGAAATCATCGTTCAGCATCAGTTAGACACGAGTAAATGCAATTTTGCTAGATGTAAAAAAGATCTTGCATATAAAATATGACAAGGATCTTTTTTACTGCAATTTGCTGCAATTTTGCTAAGATAAAAAAAAGATCCTTGCATATTAAAATATGCCAAGGAACTTTTTATACATTAGCAAAAATGCATTTACTCGTGTCCTGACTGATTGCTGAAACCGATTGGATTTCAATCCCGGCTGGGGGTAAGCTACAAATGTCTAGCCATCACTGAAGAGACACGAAAGTGAACATATTATTTTTTAATTAGTTTGCAGTTTATGGCAATTTTTTATTCCTTAAGAGAATAGAATTTACCATATATGATGAGGGAGGAAAGAGTTGTATATTAATTTTCTTCTATGAATAACAAAAAGATGATATAAACTGTTGGTAAAAATAATTATATTATTTTCAAAGATTAAATCACCATGGCTATATATAACAACAAAAGGCCGCAAGAAACATTTTGCTTTTATTTAAACAAATTGCAGCTAGTAGGAAGGAAAATTTTCAAGAGGATGCCATAATCTTTTTTTTCTTTTTTAAGTCTTATGACGTTTACAAGCAAAAATGGCGAAAATGAATTAGGGAAAATAAATTAAATGAAACAAAATGGGATTTAAAAAACGTTAGAATAATAATAAAATGTGTTTTTTGTTGAAGGGAAGTGAACAATTCAAGCAATTCTCAAAACAATCCAACAAAATGGTATATTTTTCTAAATACTAGCAAATGTTATGCATGAGAATAATAATAATGATAATATGAATTATGTTTAAGCAATGTCTTTCAATAAGAAAAAGTCACATATATGATTATTCTTCATGATAATAAAAACTAGGAAAAGAATAACACTAGAAAAAATATAATATATATATAAATATAATTATATATATATTATATATTATGAAGAAAGGGAATTGGAAAAAAACACAGATGTTATCAATAATATTGTATTATTGGCTAATATTGCAATATTTCAATCTGTAGGAAGATCAATCCTAGCCGATCTGGAGAAAAATGGTAATAGAAATGTAAGAATAACAGTATATATATATATATATATATATATATAATATATATTATATGTGTGTGTGTGTGTGTGCGTTAGATTGAGACGAGCACTTTCACAATTAAATTCTCTTATTCTTTGCTATCTTATGGTGCCTTCTTCTTCTTTTAATGTTCTTCTTCTGTTGAAATGAGTGGTTTGATTTCAATCGACCGAAGCCCCTGCATTATAAGGCTTCGGCAATATCGGAGGTATTGTAACGTAAACAGAGAACATAGTTTTTGTTACAGCAGACCACCCGACATCTCCATTATAATTAGGACATGACAAACATACTTATGTATAAATCTGTCGTTGTGTTCGCGAATGCTGGCATCAGCCGGTTGATGAATTGTCAATGCAGGGCTTCGTCGAGTTGAAATCAAATACCACTCAGTTCAACAGAAGAAGAACATAAAAGAAGAAGAAGGCACCATCAAGAAGCAAAGAATAAGAGAATTAATGGAAAGTTGCTGTCTCAGACTAACACACACACACACACACACATATAATATATATATAATATATATATACTATTAGTATATATATGTATTCTTACATTTTCTATTACCATTTTCTTCCAGATCGGCTTAGTGATGATTTCTACAGATTTGAAATATTGCAATATTAGCCAATAAATACAATATTAATGATAACATCTGTGTTTTTTTTCCAAATTCCTTCTCTCATATTTAATATATATATATATATATATATATATATATAATATAATTTTCTAGTGTTATTCTTTCCTAGTTTTTATTATCATGAAGAATAATCATATATGTGACTTTTCTTATTGAAAGGAATTGCTTAAACATATTCATATTATGTCATTATTAATTTATTCTCATGATAACATTTGCTAGTATTTAGAAATATTACCATTTTGTATGGATTGTTTTGAGATTGCTGAATTGTTCACCTCCCTTCAACAAAAAAACACCATATTATATTATTCTAAGTTTTTAAATCCCATTTTGTTCATTTATTTATTTTCCCTATTCTTCGCCATTTTTGTTGTAAACGTCATTAAAACTTAAAAAAAGAAAAAAAAAGATTATGGCACCATCTTGAATTATTTTCCTTCCTACCTTAGCTGGCAATTTTGTTTTAAATAAAAGCAAAATGTTTTCTTGGCGGCTTTTGTGTTATAATAGCCATGGTGATTTTAATCTATGAACCAAAATAATGATAATTATTTTTACCAGTTCATATCATTCTCTTTTGTATTTCATAGTAAGAAAATTAATATACAAACTCTTTCCTCCCTCATCATATATGGAAAATTCTTCTCTTAAGAAAAAAAACATACTAACTCAAACTAATTAAAATAATATTGTTCACTTCGGTCTCTCAGTTATGGTCAGACATTGTAGCTTACCCCAGCCGGGATTGAAATCCAATCGGTTCAGCATCATCAGACACGAGTAAATGCAATTTTTGCTAATGTAAAAAATTTCCTGCATATTTTAATATGCAAGGATCTTTTTTCATCTTAGCAAAAAATTTGCGCAAATTGCAGTAAAAAAGATCCTGTGCCATATTTTTATATGCAAGGATCCTTTTTTACATAGCAAAAATTGCATTTACCGTGCTAACTGATGCTGAAAAACGATTCGGATTTCAATCCGGCAGTGGTAGCTTACAAATGTCTAGCCACACTGAGAGACACGAAAAATACGTGTCTGTGGATGACTAATATGCTCCCCATCCCCTGGGGGTGAGTACTTGGGGGGGGGGTCGCTGGACGCCACCAACTAAAGCGTAAAACCGCAAACGCTCTCCTATTTAAAGGGATGGAGTACTAATGGCGGCCTTTACGTACATAGGGATGTGTGTATTAAAAACAGTTAAAATCCCCTTCCCCTAGCGGTTAAGGCATCTGACTGATGTTGAACCGATCGGATTCAATCCCGGCTGTAGGTAGTTTACCAATGTCTAGCCACGCTGAAGAGACTATAAGTCGAAAAAACGTGACTGTGGGTGACTATATATATATATAATATATATATATATATATATATATATCCATTCAATGTTGGCCTGTGATTTACTCAACATGCTTGGTCTGGCACACAGACCGTAGTTGCTTACAGTATCCGTTGATCCTAAGCGGTCACCCATCTTTCGTATTGACCAAGCTCATCATTGCTAGGCTTAATCTGGCACATAGGTTTCTTGCAGTACCTGCTTTTACTAAGTGGTTACTTATCTTAGAATGGACGGGTTATCGCTGCTTAACTTACGCGGTGCGACGGGAATTAGTGCTCTAAGTGTGACGTTATTTACTAAGCTTTGTTTACTGTGCATACAGACTTCACGTTGATTCAATACCTGCTTTTACTAACTGGTCACCCATCTAAAGCTGAACAGGCTTATCATCGCTTAACTTCGAAGAAGAAGAGTTTTCATGTTGTTATATATTCAGCATTGAAGAGCCTGATCCACAGGTGTCTTACAGTACCTGCTGTTACTAGGTGGTCACCCATCTAAATCCTGAACAGGTTCGATGAACCAGACTTTTTGTTTGTTTGTTTGCTTTGTTTTGTTTGTTATATACTCAGCATTGATTAGCCTAGCCCACAGGCCTCAGTTTGCTTAAATACCTACTGTTACTAAATGGTCACCCATCTAAATATGAACAGGGTTCATCGCTGCTTAACTTCGGTGAAGCAGAGTTTTTTGTTTGCTGTTTTGTCTTGTTTTTTTTTTTTTTTTGTTATATACTCAGCATTTATGAGCCTGACCCACAGGCCTCAGTTTGCTTAAAGTACCTACTGTTACTAAGTGGTCACCCATCTAAATTCTGAACAGGCTCATCGCTGCTTAACTTCAGTGAAGCAGAATGTTTTTGTTTGATTTTTTTGTGTTATATACTCAGCATTAATTAGCATGGCCCACAGGCATTAGTTTGCATAAAGTACCTGCTGTTAAGTGGTCACCCATCTAAATACTGAACAGGCTCATCGCTGCTTAACTTCGGCGAAGCAGAGTTTTTCGTTGTTTTTTGTTGTTGTTTTATATTCAACATTGATTAGCCTGGCCTATAAATTGCTTACACTAACCGCTCTTACTAAGTGGTCTCCCATCTAAATACTGAACAGGTTCACCACTCCTTAACTATATTTATCTAATGGCCACCGGTGTTTTTGTTAGTAAGTCATATTTGCTGTTTCCCTAAAGAATGGCACAAGGCTACAAGTACTGAGTTCTCATTGAGAATGGGAGTCGATATTGGTAACTAACGTACTACGGTAGGCACTCTCTAGAAGCGATTCCTCAGTTACTGTCTGTGGGGTCTGCAAGGCTATTAAATGCTCATCATGTCGGATCTTTGAGACAAAGGCCATAATCTTTATCTTCGTATCAGATGAAACCCGAAAGATCTAGACATTTTGTCTTCTGGTTAGATCCTTAATCAATTTATGGCCACCCTTTCTGGCCGTAGCTCCTTTGTCGGATTTGGAGTTGACTTACCTCCGCGCAGCAAATGTCCGAGAGAAGTTACTGGATGAAAATTCACACTCTCTTTAATTTTGGCCTTCTTTTTCTTACTGATAAGAAAGAAATATAAAAA
>CM042154.1:47534250-47570772 GCA_023376005.1 Doryteuthis pealeii
CGTTTTTCAAATTTCTTCATATTGTCGGATTTATTTCCATATTTACTCCCGGAGTGGCCGGGTTAGTTCAGTCGGTAGAGCGTTCGGCTAGAAACCGCAAGGTTTCTAGTTCGATACCAGTTCGATATCTAGTTCGATATTTCGATACCAGCTCGATATCTAGTTCGATACCAGCCCTCGCCAACTCAGCGTATGAGTAGCACTGGGATCTGTGCGGTTAAGTAAGGAGCTGATGGTAGGAGTGGCGCCCCACCTCAGATGCAATAACAATCTCCTTGGTCTAGCGCTACTGAAAAGGGGATAGACTCCCTTGCTGTCTGGCTGATACCGACATTAAGCCGCCCCGACGACCTTTGTTATATATATATATATATATATATATATATATATATATATATAAATGGCAGTTGTGTGTATCTGTATGTTCGGATGAAACTTAGAAATTTAAACAATTAACGACAAAATAAATATATATACACATTAAATATCACTAGGGATTGGTTTTTGAGCAAAAATAATGAAGCTTTGATTTATATTTGTGAAGATAAATAAAAATAAAATTTAAATGATAGCAGAATAGAATTTCTTTTGCATTTAATATTTTAAATAGTAGACATGAATTTTTCTTTTCAAAGTTGCTGGATCAATGCAACACCTTCTTTTTACACAAGGATTTTAATGAGGCATACTGCGAGGATCTAATTTGTGATTCAGTAATAATGGATCTTCGAGACTAATTTTTTTGCTAGCCCTACCCAGGCGATGCCGGGTAGCCACTTCTAGTATATATATAAATGCAGTTTTTCCTTCTACTCGAATGTCATTAATGTCAATCCTTAGGTCATCAGAGGACTAGAATAAATAAGAAAATGAATATTTATTCTATTTATCTGTCATTCGTGTAACCCAGGTGATACGAAAACACGTACATGGAGGCGCGTGGTCTAATGGTTAGAGTCGTTGAAAATGGACTCGTGAACCCGAGTTCAATTGCTGGACGAAGCCGTTTGCATTTCACATGGAGCTAATACCCGTAGGAAAGGTATGAATCCAATTCTCCCCCCAGCTGTGGGCAAATAACAGGACAGAATGGGCTCTTTAACCATGACTAGGTAACCAATCTAGGAGAAGGAAAACTCTGAATTACGTATTGCTTAAAAAACAAACAAATATTAATACATTTAATTAACGATTGAAATTAATTATTGAATCCAACGGTAGACACATTAGTCTCAGTTGTTTGTGTTAGTACTGCAATGTATAATTTCAATTAAACTTGGTTTAAAAAATGTTTTTTCAATATCAAATGTATAGTAATTTGGGTTTTTTCTTTTCTTTTTTTAAGCACTGCGTAATTAAAAACAACCTTAATCTCCAAACCCCTAAACCGTAACCCAATTCGCAAAAAGTTCATTCATACACTGTAGTTAAACTGTCATGGGGACCACCAAAAAAGTTTCCGTTTTAATTTTCCGACCAATTTGAAGTTTAGCTTTTTTTTTTAATTTTTCATTGACATAATTGTTAAATTACAAAAATATAAAAAACAATACCGGGTACTCGCTTGGTTACCTCATTTTAGGAATGACCCCCACCTCATTAGAGATACCACGTTCTTTTTAGAATATCACAATATTTCATTAAAGTATACATGCCCAGTACCTAAACTTTGACCCCTCCCTACCCCGTTGAGATATCTATTTTTAACTTTTTGAATCCCGGGCAACGCCGGGTACCTGATTTTATATATAGCATAGATTTTATCTGGAGGCGGGCTTGAAATCAAAAAAAAAAAAAAAGAAAAAGAAGAGAGGAAAAAGAAGAAAAAAAGGGGACGGCCAAGCCAATTAAACTGGTTTCTTTTATGTCCGCTTATCAGCAGTCTTCACCTTGAACCTCGTCTTTCTCCCTATTATTGGCCGGGCAAGAGGAGGAGGAGGCTCAGTTGATTGGATACAAAATTTCGTTCCCACCACCTTAGCAAACAATGAACCGTCACGTGTTTGTGGGTGGTACTGTAAAACGTCACTGTCCACCCGTTTCTTTTCGATCTAACCTCTATATTTCAAAATAATTTCATGACTTGACAAGACAAGTCCTCATAAAATTTTCCGAAATTTAACCAAGAATTAGTTTGGCCAAACATGTAGATTACAAATTCATTATTATTACTATTATTTTATTGCTAGATTGACTCCATCAATTTATTGGTCCTGATCAAAACACTGTCTAGATACACGCTTCATTATTACTATTATTCCATTACTAGTTCGACTGCATCTTACTCTTGTTGCTTTTTATCATAACACTGGCTAGATACACGCTTCATTATTACTATTATTTTATTACTAGTTTGACTTCATCTTATTATTGTTGCTTTTTATCACTCTGGTTAGATACACTCTTTATTATTACTATTATTTTATTGCTAGGTTTATTCCATGTTATTGTTTTTACTTTTTATCACAACACTGACTTAGTACACTCTTCATTGTTGCAATTATTTTATTACTAGTTTGAATCCATCACTGAGCGCCCCATACTTCTGGCCTTGTGCCACATCTATGCTAAGCTTACTAAATAACTATACCAACATTATTGCTAGATAGACAACTTATTATTACTAGGATTTTATTACTATTCCATCTTATTATTGTTGCTTATCCCATGGTTTAGCTCAGTCGGTAGAGAATTCGGCTAAGAATCACAAGGTTCCTGGTTCGATACCGGCCCTCGCCAACTCAGCATATGAGTAGCACAGGGATCTGTGCGGTAAAGTGAGGAGCTGATGGTAGGTGTGGCGCCCCACCCAAGATGCTAAAAAAACAATCTCTTTGGTCTAGTGCTAGTGAAAAGGGGATAGACTCCCTCGCTGATTGGCTGATACCGACATTAGGCCGCCCCGACAACTTTACTTTATCCCATGCACATTACACATTCTTTATTATTACAATCATTTTATTACTTGTTTGACGCCATCTTATCATTGTTGCTTTTTATCACAACACTCGAGCTCCATACTCTCTCCATTAAAACTATTATGTTTTTACCAGATTGGTCCCATCTTATTATTGTTGCTTTTTTTATCACAACACTCTGGCCAGATACACTCTTCCTTATTGCTATTGTTTTATTACTAGTTTCCCTCCATCTTATTATTGTTGCTTTTTATCACAACACTCCCGCTAGATTCACACCTCATTATCACTATTATTTCAGTACTAGTTTGACTGCATCTTATCATTGTTGCTTTTTATCATAACACACTCCAGCTAGATACACTCTTGAATATTACAGCTAGCGGGACTCGTGGAATTTCCACGAAACGAAACAAAAATCAAGAGGAGTCAGAAACGATGATTTGCAATTTCATTACATATAAATTCTACCAAAAATTACCAAAATATCTTCCGTAATTCACAATTTCAATATTACAAATAAAACAAACACGTAATATTTTTTTTGTAATTCATTTTCATTTTACGTTGGGCATTTAAGCGACGCAAGACCATTTGGAATGTTTCATTTTTAAAATTGGGTGAAATTAAATGGGACATATAAGAAATTAGCGATTAAGTGACACCAGATAATCTGTATTCCTATTTTTGCATTGCATCTTGGACAATCTGGGCCGTGTCATTTTATAACCAGAGGGTGTTACAGGATGATAACGGACGGAAGATTTAGGAACAAGCGTATTAATATATAGATTATTTTATTACTAGTTTCCCTCCTTCTTATTATTTTGCTTTTTATCACAACACTCAGGCTAGATACACTGATCATCGTCATCATCATCATCATCATCATCATCATTTAAAAAAATCTTTTTTATGACTAGTTTTTCTCTGTCTTATTATTGTTGCTTTATATTCCAAAACTTAGACAGGATACACTAATGTTGACATCCGTCCGTCTAATAAAGACGATAGCGTAGTGTCCACTTTTTAAAAATCCTTTTTTTAATTTTTTATCTGCAACTGCTTGAGTGGCTGAAGAAACCAATTTTTGAATGGCAATCTTTGGTGCAGTAACTGCAAACAAACAATGATGCTTGCTGGAGTTACTGTTGTCTGTCCTTCCTTTTGGCTCTCTTTTCTGTGGCGGCTTCTTTCCTCTCTTTTTCACTCCTTTTCGTTCCTTGTTTGACGAGGAGGCGCCAGGTCGCATGGTCTTCTGCACAAACCTCCCATGTGTTGGTGTTGATGTGGAATGTCTTCATGTCCCTATACACTAATACTATAATTATCCAAGAGTTTAACATCAGAGTGTTGTGATAAAAAGCAACAAGAAGTTGAAGTAAAATTAATAATAAAAATCATAGTATTTAGTATTTCTACTGATACATAATACTAATTTAAACTATCCTCGCTGGATGCCATATACTTGCGTTAGCAAGCTATTCTCGCAGATCAATTACTAATGGATAGCGAATTCGACCCTCACTGGATGCTCCATACTTGCCACCTTGTGTCATATCCTTTCCAATTAAGTGCTTAATATAAAAAAAAACATAGAGCAAGAATGATATTAGTGATAATGGAAAAGAGTTAGTAATGATGGAAAAGAGTTAAAGGGTCTATCATGGTTTCGATCACAATGATCTCATCAGGACCCTACCTTATACTTAACTAAGTCGATGTATTTCCTTAGTTAAACTAAGATCAACTTTTTCCCCTTTTATCTCAGTTTAACTAAGGAATGACATCGTCTGAGTTTAGTATAAGGTAGGGTCCTGATGAGATCATTGTGATCGAAACCATGGTAGATCCTTAAATATTTTCCTCTATTATATATATATGTGTGTGTGTGTGTGTATGTGTGTGTGTGCATGCGTGTGTGTATGTGTGTGTATGTGTGTGTGTGTGTTGTTGTTGTTGTTGTTGTTGAACGTCGCAGACATTTTCTGTCTGCAAATTTTGTTCCAGATCCTTTCAAGTTGCCGGATTGATGTGATTATATCTGGCGAAAATTGGCTGATGTATTTGCCATAACTTATTTTTCCGAGTATTTTTCGCCAGATATAATCACATCAATCCGGCAACTTGAAAGGACCTGGAACAAAATTTGTAGACAGAAAATGGCTGCGAAGTTCAACAAAATATTCCTTAAAGAAGAAATGCTGCATATATATATATATATATATATATATATATATATATATATATATATATATATCAAACTTGACGTCTTCTTGGTTACAGAGTTTCTATGCTGAGGAGTTTGGCAATAGATAATATCTAACAATACCTATTTAGATCGTATAATGTTCCATTACAAATAATGACATCCCAGTATACTTTGGTTTAGAAAAAATAACTTTTCCTACAAGAATAATTGGAAGAGCGTACTTATATATGTGCGATACCGTAAATAATACCTAATAATATCCGTTTTGGTTGCATAATGTTCCACTAGAAATACTATAGAATACTGGTATCCTTGGTTTAGAAGAAATTGACTTATTTATACGTACCCTCAGTTGGTATAGCTTAGGCCTAGTGAACCACAAGCTTTCGGATTCGATACTGGCTCTAACCAACTTGCTGCATAGTAGCACGGCTTGGAACTGTCCGATAAAGTGGGGGAGCTGATGGTATATACATAGAGAGAAAGGGGAACACACACACATCATATATATATGCACACACACACACACACACACCTACACACACACACACATATATATATATATATATATATATATATATATATATATAGAGATAGATAGATAGATAGAGAGAGAGAGACAGACAGACAGACAGACAGACAGACAGATAGACAGACAGAGACAGAGAGAAAGTGAGAGGGAGATAGAGGGTGAGAGATCTGCTCACACAACACACACACACACAAGCTTCCGGGTTCGATACTGGCCCTTGCCAATTCGCTGCATACGTAGCACGGCTTGGATCTGTCCGATAAAGTGGGGAGCTGATGGTAGATGTGACGCTTCACCTCAGATGTAAAAATAGTTTTTATTAAATTTTTTTTTTTTTTTAAATAAAAAAATAAAATGAAATAAAAAATGAAGATCATTTTTTTTAAATTTAATTTTTTTTTCTGAACAAGATACATACGTTTTGCATTAAATTATATTACAAGAATTTTTTTGGGGGGTGGAGTTCTCTAAGTAGATTAATTAAAGAGAAGAGAGCTGACTTAAAGTTCAAAGTCAGATTTTAATATTATTTAAATAAAAGAAACATCAATTAAATTGATGCCAACAATAAGTGTAATATTACAAATTTCAAAAATCTTCAATATACATACATATATATATATACATAAGTGCACATAAACACACACACAAACACGCAAATATATATATATATATATATATATATATATATATATATATATATATATATATTAATAATATAATATGATATAATATAATATAATAAAATAAATATATAAAGGTATTACATACCTATTTATTTGATGGCAATAGAACAGTCACAACCTTAGGTTTCATACATGCAAAATCGCATTCATTCATCAGGTGACGTTGATTCGAATCTCTGAAGATGATTTTTATAAAATCGAAATATTGTTCAATATCAGCTATGAATATGTTATAAAATGTTTTCACTTTAACAGCATATTGTGTTGTTTTCATATCCTTTTATCTATACTCATATATATATATATATATATATATATATATATATATATATATAGAGAGAGAGAGAGAGAGAGAGAGAGAGAGGGGGGTTAGAGAGATCTGAACACACAAACATAAACACACACACACATAAATACACACACAAACACACACACACACATATATATTATATATATATATATATATATATATATATATAGAGAGAGAGAGAGAGAGGGGGGGAGAGAGAAGAGGAGAGAGAGATATCTGCATACATGCCCACTCAAACACACACACACACACAGACACACATATACGCAGAGAGTGTGAGAGAGAGAGAGAGAGAGGGAGACAGACAGACAGGCAGGCAGGCAGGCAGACAGAGAGAGAGAGAGAGAGAGAGAGAGAGAGAGAGAGAGATCTGCAAACACACACATACACATATATATATGTATATATACTGAGAGAGAAGAGAGAGAGAGAGAGAGAGAGAGAGAGCTCTGCAAACACACACACACACACATATATGTATATATACTGAGAGAGAGAGAGAGAGAGAGAGAGAGAGAGAGAGAGAGAGAGAGAGAGAGAGAGAGAGAGAGATCTGCTTCCTTACACATATTCTCAAATTCACATATATGTAAAAAGGATAGAACACCAATAAATGCAAATCCTATAATACGGAAGACGATCTTTACATTTGAAATCAACAAGTTCTTTTAAGGATTTTTCTTGAATGAGTATTTAATTGGAGAATTTTTAAATATCTATTTTAATATCTGGCCTAGCGCTAGTGAAAAGGGATAGACTCTCTCGCTGTCCCAAAATAGGACACTTTTACTTTACTGTACATAATGTATTTTTTTCTTTATTTCTGTCATATTTTTCAATGACTTTTATCTTTTTTTAAGTTTTTAATTCATTTATTTACCCATTTCAAGAAAGAGCGAAAAAGCTGGAATGTTTCTACTTCAAAAGGCAATTTTAAAGTATCAAACACTTTAAACTTTTTAAGCCGAAAAAAAATCCTGAAAGATTTATGTAAGCTGGAGAAGGAGGGAAAGAGAAGAGGAGGAAAGAGGAGAAAGGGAGGGAGAGGAGGAGGAGGAAAACGATTAGGAAAAATATTCAGAAATAAGGATTGATGTCTTCGAGGTGATAAAGGGAATAAAATAAGAAAGAAAGAAAGAATGAGCGAAAAGAAAGAAAGAAAGAAGAAATTGAAATAGAAAGAAAGAAATAAAGAAGAAGGTGAAATTACAATTGAAAGAAAGAAAGAAAGAAAGATGAAATCAAAGTAGAAAGAAAAGAAGGAAAGATATAAAGAAGAAATTCGAATAGAAAGAAGAAAGAAAAAAGAAAGCTTAAATTACAATAAAAAGAAAAAAAAAGGACAAAGATTAGATACAAAAAAAAGAACGAAAGAAAAAAAAGAACGAAAGAAAGAAAGATGAAATTAAAATCGAAAAAGAGAAAGAGAAAGATTAAATAAAAAAGAGAGAAAGAAAAAATGAAATTAGAATAGAAAGAAAGAGAATGATTACATTAAAAGAAAGAAAGAAAGAGAATGGTTACATTAAAAGAAAGAAAGAGAATGATTACATTAAAAGAAAGAAAGAAAGAAACAAACAAACAAACAAACAAACAAACAAAAAGAAGAAGAAATTAGAATATGATAAAAGCAAAAGAAAGAAAAACGAAAGCTGAAATTACAAGAAAAAATAGAAAAGAAAAATGATAAAATACAAAAGAAAGAAAGAAAGAAAGAAAGAAAGGAGATAAAATTGGAATAGAAAAAGGAAAAAAGAAAGCGAAATATATTGCAGTCATTTAGCCAACTAATAGAAAGAGGGAGAGAGATATATAGGGAGACAGGAAGGTAGAGAGATAAAAAGAAAGAGACGGAGACGAAGAGATAGAGAGGGGAGAAGGAGAAAACGGCGAGTTAGAGAGAGAGAGAAAGAGAGAGTGAGACAGGGAGGTAGAGGTAGAGAGAGCGAGAAGTTGAGTTTTGGGGTGCTCAGAGTAGCAGACAAAAAGCAAACGTCGCTACGAGCAGTGACGGACATGTGAACAAAAAATATCGAAAAAAAATATCCCAGAAACGAGCGAGTGGGGTGCAGACGAAAATACGACCCTAAACAAACAGCTTCAACCCAAACGGATTAACTAAAAACGAAGATTAAGATATATATATCTCCTCAACGCCACGGATTTCGTATCTACTACGGAAACCAAATAAATGCCACGGTCCTCTCCGTAAAAAGATACAAAATAAAAAAATACGATATTATTGATATTTATTTAAAAAGAAAAAAGAAAAGAAAAAAGAAAAATGGTATTCCTATATTTACGATAAAAGCTTTGAGGTTTATCTACATATACAGGAAATTTCACAAAGGAATTTGTTTGAACATAAAAGTTTAAAAAAAGAATCGACCAGTAATATCTTTAAAAAAATTACTTTCCTGGCCTCACACCAGGTCTTTTTTTTTTTTTTTAACATGAGGACTTTAAAAAATTTATCTATGAGACATACAACGAGGATCGAACTCGCAAATAATTGACCTACGAGGTTAACTTGCTAACAATTTCACAACGACCAAGCAATAGTATATATGAAAATCGTTTCTTATTCGTGCGTGCATACACATATACATAGATACATAAACTTTCAATCACATATATACGCAAATCTTTAAATAATAGCTATGAAGAAGCAAATATCTCTTCGTTTGGGCATAAAGTCACTCCAAAGACCAAAAGTCCTTGGGGTGAAGCTTAGTCTGGCCCATGGATAGAATCGCGGAGTGACCAGTGCATATCGAACTCACCACACACGTAGTCATGGTTTGCAAGAGTAGCCTGCTAACCTCTGCTCCAAGGCGAGCCGATAGAGAGAAAGTATGTAAATGTTTGTTTACTTCGATCGTAAGTTACACTTCTAAAACAACAAACAAATCTTCTTACATCTGAAGAGCAGAGGCCAAGTTTTCAAAAAAGAAAAAAAAAAGTAAATAAATAAATAAAAAGAACTGAGCCGTCTCCCTTCTTCTTCTTCTTCTTCTTTTTCTTTTTCTTTTTCTTCTTCTTCTTCCTCTTCCTCTTCTTTTTCCTTCTTCTTTTTCTTCTCCAGT
Organism: Doryteuthis pealeii; assembly: GCA_023376005.1. Taxonomy (NCBI): domain Eukaryota; kingdom Metazoa; phylum Mollusca; class Cephalopoda; order Myopsida; family Loliginidae; genus Doryteuthis; species Doryteuthis pealeii. Next base: position 47,543,995 of record CM042154.1, read on the forward strand.
GACAATCGGAGGAAAAAGTCATGAGGCAAACAGGCGAGGAGTACCCTAGCCCTCATCCATCATGAATACCCCTTGTAATAAGGAGACAGTTGTCCGGACGTCCTATATCTGTACCCTCTTTTTGGGGTTCCTGGTTTACACCGTCTTACCTGAAGCTCGGGCCTATTTCGGGTAAGTTAACATTTACGTAAATCACCGGCTAATTCTGTTTCGAATTACCATTTGCCGGCTTCTATATTTTTATATACAGCAAAACAAGAGTTGTGTCTAAAAACCATTCGTATTTCCCACCCGTGGCAAAAAGGGTCTGTGTTTGAGGGTGATTTAAAAGCCAGGGTTTGAAATGCCGATTTTCTAGGCAGAAGGAAATCCTCTGCATTTGTTTTATTATATTTTTTATTGAGTTATTTTTTTCAAATCTTGTTGTTTTGGGTTTCTTTGTTGTTGTTCAGGGTTTTTTTGTTTTTTTTGTTTTTATTTGTAGATTGGCGGTACACAGTCTTTATAGTTTAAGAGCTTTGGAATGTCGATTTTCTTGACAAAAGGAAACCCTCTGCGTTTTTTTAGGGTTTCTTTTAAAAGTTTTATTGTTGTTTTGAGTTAATTGCTTTGGGGATTTTTAAAATCAACAATCAAACAAATACAAACTAAAATCCGATTTTAGTTTTTATTTGTAGATTGGCGGTACACAGTCTTTATAGTTTACGATGTAGTACTGTGCTAGATCAGTGTGGAGTAAGATTAAGGGCTGGTTTTTATTTTATGTCTTTTTTTTTTTCCAAAGCTGAGTGTTCCTGTGTAAACTCCATGAGTCATTTTTTCTAGTTTACGGGCGCGGCAAATTGTGTTTCAGAAATAAGTTTATTTCATGCTATTTACAAATATATCAGCCTTATAACAGTTAAGACCTTTACACATGCGGTGTATGTTATTATTTTTTAGAAAGAAAATTTAATATTCAAATGTGTAGAAATGAGAAAAATCTGTTTTGCCGTAATTTCTTTTTTTAAGAACGAACACTCACACACTGGCACGCATGTGTTTTAGTATTTTTGAAACAAAACAAGCACAATAAATATACAACATTGTATTTGTATGTATTTTTTTTTAATTACTTAATTATTAATTTTTTTTTTTTAAATTATGCCGGGCAAAACTTGCAAATCGGTCGGAAAATTAAAACATATTACAGGGTGACCCAGAAAAAAACAGTTCCCAAATTATTTATTTATTTTCCCATTAAACTAACCCTATACCCTAACTCTAAACCCTAAACCCCACCCTACCCCTACCTAGTAAAAATTAACAGTTTTATTACAAAATTTGTGGGTTCTGTTTTGTCTGGGTCACCCAATTTTCCGACCGATTTGCAAGTTTTGCCGAATTAGAAAGACTAATGAAATTAAATAAGAAAACAAAAAAAATTACCCTTATTTTTACTTTATTCTAATTGTTTTCAATATAAAATTATACATAGGTTTGCTTTGAACACGTTTGAGAATAAAACAATATTATAAATCAATAACACCAAGTTATTATTTATTAAACATTATTTTGCTAAAACCGATATGCAAATTATTCACACTTTATAGTATAAGGTGTGAATAATTTAATACTATGTAAACATTTATTTCTTAATGATATATAACACATACTGCAGGATTTTAAACGCATTTATAATATGGGCTGTTTTGGGGCAAATCTATCTCCGCTAGACCTTAATCGGAGACATAGATAAGGTGCTAATTAAGATTAAATAATGATTATTTAATAACCATTGCGAATATAACGTAAATAATTAAGGGAATTGTGACGTTGGTGGTGACGTAGTTTCGGTTACAGACAAGCACATAATCTCTATTATAATAAAATTTCACCAAAACTAAAATTAAACGAATAAACAAACAAAAGCAAAACAAATGTAGACAATATATTTTCTTTAAAAATAAAAGGTAAAGTACAAAATATGATTTTTTGTAATGTACCTGTCAGTATCCCCAGGTAAACTACAAATAACCCCTTTGGATATAATTAGTCCCTTTTAGAGAATCGTTACTCTGACGTCAGTATAATTCTCTGATTTTAGGGAGATATTTGCTGCACCCACAAATTAAAAAAATGCCTAACAAAGAATCCTAAACAAATTGCGTAAATATCAACAAAGTTATATAGTGTCTCCCAGGGGGTGGGAGTCAAAGTTTAGGTACTAGACATTAGGGTAGATCGATTTTTCACTTTTTAAAATATCAAATTGTCCATCAATTTGAAAGTTGTATGTTAGTATACTGAATACTGATACCAAAAAATTAGATATTTTACTTGCACCAATGTTTGGGGAAATAGCATCAAAGATCGTCTAATAAAATGCAAGAAAAATCCTGGTTTTCGCAAAATTTAGCCTTTAGACAACGAAGATTTTTAGTGGCGATCTCTGATGTTATTTCGTCAAACTATGGTGCAAGTAAAAGATCTCATTTTTGGTATCAGTATTCAGTATACTAACACACAACTTTCGCATAGATGGACAATTTGATATTTTTAAAAAGTGAAAAATCGACCTACCCTACTGGACATGTATGCCGAAAAGTGGGAGTCCCCTTTAAAAAAAAATTATGATATTGTAAAAAATATCTGGTACCTCTAAAAGAGGTGGCTTTATTCATGAAATGAGGTAACCAATTAAGTACATGGTACTATTAGTGGGGTTTTTTTGTGTGTTTTTTTGTGTTTTTTTTTTGTATTTTAACCATTGTAGTTCTTTTTGACAATAATAAAATAAACAAAATTATTCTGACCGATTATTATTCTGATAACTCCATTTCAATCTATTAGATTTCCATATGCCACAGTTGAATGAGCTGTATATCTTTATCAAATTATAAAATGACTTGATTTGTTAAGTTAAAAGTTGATAGAAACAATGACATCGTGACATCTATTTAAAAAAAATTGAAATAGTTTATTATGAATTATTTTAATTCATCATCTAGATATATAAATGAATTATTTATATCACATCTACATCTAGATAATAAACGTTATGCTTAAATAATATGTACCAGGTACTTTTCACAATATCACAGTAAAGGGAACCCCCCCTTTTCAGCATACATGTTCAGTACCTAAACTTTGACCCCTACCTGGCCTATTACCATTTGGCGAAAACGCAATAGAAAAAATTGAAATACTAGTCAAAAATATTAATCTACAATCTTTAACTAAAATTAAGATGAAAGAAACACTAGTTAAGTGTTGATTAGTATTGAGGATCCTTCCTTAAATAAATTCAAAGCGGCCGATACGTTGTGTTTATAAATACCACAAAAAAGATGAGGACAACAGTCTGAAACATCAAAATTATTCACATCGAGTCTAATCTAAAAAATACAGACAAATAAAATTCAAACTACTTTGTACAAACTTTTTATTTCTGCTTTTTGTGTTTGTCTCTCAGAGATATTTGAGAAAACGAAACTTTGATAAAAAGATTTGATTGATTGATTTTAACGGTACGTCAACTGGTCTAGGGTTATTTTATGCCAAGCGGTAAATTGTGAAAGATGGTCAGATTTATTACGTTTTTTTTTGTTGTTTTTTCCAAGGATTTATTTTTATTTTGACAGTATGTTGTCTACATGTGTATATATTGATAAATGGTTTGGGAATCACTTTGAGGGATACGTTTATAGGGTATTATTATAGTTCAAGTTTATTATTATTATTATTTGCTCCTTTTGAGTTTTCACATCAGCATTAGCTGATGGTCTTTCACCGGAGTCTGAGTGACAGCAAGTCTCCTCGGGTCTCCAGGACTCTTCTAAGTATTCTGGCAGATTACAGCAGTGCAGTGTTCTGAATGGTTTCAACCCTTCCTCTGATTTCCAAACATTCCAGACCCTTTTCCAATCCTTTTGGGACTGTTCCAAGTGCACCAACTACAATTGGTATCACCTTCACTTTCATATTCCATAACTTTTTTAGTTCTCTGGCAAGGTCGAGATTATTATTATTATTATTATTATTTACTCCTTTTGAGTTTTCACATCAGTGTTAGCTGATGGTCTTTCACTGGAGTCTGAGTGACAGCAAGTCTCCTCAGGTCTCCAGGACTCTTCTGAGTATTCTGGCAGATTGCAGCAGTGCAGTGTTCTGAATGGTTTCAATCCTTTATTATTATTATTATACAGGGTGTTCATAAAGTCCTGGAGCAGCTTTAAAACTTAATAACCCACGTTGTACAAATGATAAAAATCATTTAGTAAAAACCATATGAAAGTTCAGCTCTTGTAGTTTTATTTTTTATGTACGGTTTGATTATTGCATTTCAACAAGACTGACATCAGCAGTTGAATACGTCGACGGGACCTCTGCAGAGGGATGACCTCCCCCCCCATGAGCCCACCTGTTGGCTATGGGTGGCGACCCGTGATGCTTAAGGACGGAATACTGGTGGTATGGTTGAACAGTCCTCTTTGGCCCTTACTTAGGCTAAACGGTCGGCCGGAGAGGTCTCCTCCAAACAAACGGCTGGTCATGTCATCACTAGCACCTATATAATTGTTCCCCAGCCTATTGCCCTTGTGGCAATCCCGCAACCCTTTTTACCATATATGTACTAGAGAGCTGTAACTTAGGGTCTTAGTGTCTTAAGTATGACGTTAAACTGCACCTCGTGGTGAAATTCCATTTCTGGAGCTTTGGGGAGTGTGGAGTACACTTTATAAAATGACTTGATTAGTTAAGTTAAAAGTTTAATAAAAAGAATGACATCGTGACATGCATTTAAAAAAACAATGAAATAGTTTATTATAATTTATCTTAATTTATTATCTAAATATATCAATGAATTATTTATATTATATCTACATCTAGATAATAAATGTTATGCTTAATTAATAGGTATCAGGTAATTTTCACAATATCCCAATCTTTCATTAAGGGAATCCCCTTCTTTTCAGCATACATGTATGTTACCTAATCTTTGACTCTCCACCTGTTAAGGACGCAATTTTTCCATAATAAAAATCGCGATACATTGTGCACGACCAACCCGTAATTGTGCAATGATGTGAGTTCTCCACTAATTGGCAGAAAGTAGCTTCGTTTTTTTAACAGGAAATTTCCACTGCCAACCTCACGAGAGAATTTCTGACCTTATGTCTAACTCGGATATTGTTCGACCCTACTGTAAATACACCTGTTTTGTTTTTTTTTTGTTTTTTTTTTTTTTTTTTTTGGGGGGGGGTGATTTGTTTTGTTTTTTGTTTGTTTTTGTTTTTTGTTTAATGATATTTTCTTTTTTCTTTCCCCGCCATTTCAAGCTAACTGTAAATGCATTACAATATTTACTTAGATACAAATTGCACAATATACAAGGTAGGGGTTAGACGGCTTTAGTTGTATCCTCAAAGAAAACTTTCCTGTCCCCTTTCCTTTTCTTGGAAACAGGTCAACCACGTGAGCAAAATATAAAAAAAAGAAATTCAGGGCCGTATCCGGTCCTGAAATTTTGGATTCCCAAGTTTTGGTTAGTGTGAACTAGAAATAATTGTTTGTACGGAAAGTAAAGGACCTACGATCATCAAATTGTCTTTAAGGAAAACTCTGAATTCAAAACTGTTAAACTTCACTTAGAAAATACTTGACTGTGTGTCACATCCTGCTAATGTGAAGGGGTTGGGTAAATACATAAGTTTATAACCAATTATTATTTAAAACATGTTTTGCCTAAATTTCCAAATGATGATGATGATGATGATGATGATTGGAAATACATCATTTCTTTTTTTTAATTGTGTGTATTGTTGCTAATTTTATGAAGAGTCATTAACCTTTTTTATTTGGGCAACTGATGATTGGTTGGTTGGTTGGTTGGTTGGTTTTATGGCATATCAACTCTTTTTTTAATATTTAATACAGAAGTCATTTTTCTCTAGTAATTATAAGATTTCAAGTAATTAATGATAATTATTTGTAAACAAATCTATACATATATAAAGGGCAGTTGTGTCTATGTGTATGTCCGGAGGAAACTTCGAAAATAAAACTATTAACGACAAAGTAAATATATATACACATTAAATATCAACAGGGCTTGGTTTTTGAGCAAAAATAATGAAGATTCTATTTATATTTGTGAAAATAATTAAGAAATAAGATTTAAATGATAACAGCATAGCATTTTTTTGCATTTTATAATGTAAATAGTAGACATTAATTTTTCTTTTAGAGTGGCTTGATCAATGCAAGATCTTTTCTTTTTTTTTTACGTGGAGATTTTAATGGGGCATCCTGCGAGGGGCCAACTCATGATCCAGTTATAAATTATTACTGAATCGTGAGTTGACTTAAAAAAAAAAAAAAACTCAACCCAGGCGACGCCGGGTACCCGCTTCTAGTATAGCTTAAAGTAATTATTCTTAATATAAATATTTTGCACACAATAATGTAAAACGTTGTTACTATTATACATTGATTCAATCAGATCACTTTCCTCTTGTATCCTCTTGTTGAATATTGGAACCTAGAATGTTTTGGTATACTAGTACATATACATTAGTACTTCCAGCAGAGTACTAAGAATAGACGGTTCTCATAAAGGTCTCATAAAAGCAGAAGAATTATAGTTGAACTAATTAAGATGAAATAAAAATCCTGCAATTTATTAAGAAACCTTAGTTGGGATCCATAAAATTTCCCGGGGACTCATTCAAATCAAATCCGTGCGTCCCAGGACGCACTAAATTAAAAAGCTATCAGCATCATTATAGTTGTAATATTTTTTGGGCTACTTTGATAAGTTTAAAATCACCATTTCCCAACCCTTTATTTTCGCAAATGCCCCCTCCCCGTGCGCTGCTAAAACCTCTGAATTCTTACTAAAGCCCCCTAACTATCTACCCTTATGTAATAAATGTAGTGGTTGTCATTGAATTTAAAATGAAAGTAAACAATTTCATTGTTTTTCTTATAAAGGTTTATTGGTTATTTCCTATAAATCTAACATAAACAAAGGGGAACCACTCTTGACTGATAAATTTTTATTTATTTTCCCATTAAACTAACCCTAACCCTAGACCCTAACCCTAACCCCGTCTTCTTTTTTCCTAGTAGATCAATAAATAAATAAATAATTTATCAGTCAAGAGTGGTTTCCCTTTGTTTATGTTAGACTTATAGGAAATAACCGGTATATTTTTATTAACGTGGAACACATATCAACTGTTGATATGTCCTAGCAAAAATATGCGCCATCTGGTCGCAATTATTAAAGTTTTAATGTAATTGAATATTGTATTAAATTAGAAAAGACTAATGAAACAAAATAAGAACGCATATAAAAAGTATTACATTTGTTTTAATTTTATTTTAATTAATTTCCATATAAAATTATACATATGGTTGCTCTTGATGCGTTTGAGAATAAAACAATAATATTAGAAATCCATAACACCAAGTAACTATTTACTAATTCCGAGGTGCTATTTGCAGAATTGCGTCCCGGTCTCCTGCTTTAAAAAACGCTAGGTGGTGATAGCTGAAAAAACAACCCGCTCTTTTATATTTTAATTTAAAAAAATGTCAGCTTATTTTTAATTAAAAAAAACGTTTATTTTATGGTTTGTTGGAAATAAATATATCAAAATAAAATAAAAATACCCTCCCCCAAAAAAAATGTTTTTATTTTTTTAATTTATAATTGATTTTTTAGCAGATTGAAGGCGTTTTTATTAACAAATTATCATTTTCTTTTCTTTAGTGGTTTGAAGGCGTTGAAATATTTTAAAGAGAGGAAGGTTAAAATATTTACATTTATTTGTCGAAAAAAGACTGCAGGGGGTAAAATATCGACTTCATACGTACAGCAGGTTGGGGTTTTTTTGTTGTTTTTTTTCAGCTATCACCGCCTTGCGTTTTTTAAGGCAGGAGGCCGGGACGCAATTTTGCGAATAGCACCAATTCCAGTGCTAATTATTCACACCATATATTATTGTAAACCTTTATTTCTTAGTGATATATAACACACATTGTGGGAATTTAAATGTATTAATAACACGGGCAAATCTAACTAACTCAGCTAGATTTTACAGTTAAAAAGATATTGTTATCAAATAAGATGCTAATCAATATTAAATGATGATTATTTGATAATCATGGAGAATATAACGTAAATAATTGAGGGAATTGTGACATCGGTGGTGACGTAGTTACAGACACATAATCTCCGATAAAGATTGAAATAAGTAATAATTAAAACGGCACACGTCCTTTATTGATATGCCGTTCCTGTGAGCATTTTCTCTTATGGCTTTTATGTTTTTGCACCACTAAAATTAGAACTTTTCTTTTCATAGCGATAGTACATTATCAAGAAGACCGTAGAACGAATCGGTCGAATCACTGTAAAGACAGCACAAATGATTCATCGAAAGAGTTGTCAGAATAAATCCTGGAATGATAATAATTTTTCAGAAAATTATAGACAGTTATATATATATATATATATATATATATATATATATATATATATAAAGTTAAAAGAAAAGGGAATGAATCCGACAGTATAAGTATGAAAAAGATGGAATGAAAACACCACACAATGCTGTTAAAGTTATGTTATAAATTGTTTTCTCTTTAACAGCATTATATATATATATATATATATATATATATATATATATATATATATATATATGTATGTATTTTTTTTTTTTTTTTTTCATGTGATTCTATACATTCGACCCTGAAAGACATTTTAATTTTGCCGAGAATTCTTTTTGAATTTGTGGGACGGAACTAATCATTTTCTAACTCTCCTTAGATTTTCTGTTATAACCAAAATTTATAACCAAATCCTGTGTTTAAATTCAATCTTATGGGTACATTGTTAATGAATCTACATAAATAAATGCAAATGTCAGTGTGTCAAACTTTACAATTTGATGTATGTAGGTCCTTACTTTCCGTACAAACAATTATTTCTATTTTATGGGTGACTTTTGCTGGATTTTGAAGTTAATTTCGATTATTCCTAAATTTAAGAACGTAGGTCCTTACTTTCCGTACAAACAATTATTTCTATTTTATGGGTGACTTTTGCTGGATTTTGAAGTTAATTTCGATTATTCCTAAATTTAAGAACGTAGGTCCTTACTTTCCGTACAAACAATTATTTCTATTTTATGGGTGACTTTTGCTGGATTTTGAAGTTAATTCGATTATTCCTAAATTTAAGGACGTAGGTCCTTACTTTCCGTACAAACAATTATTTCTATTTTATGGGTGACTTTTGCTGGATTTTGAAGTTAATTTCGATTATTCCTAAATTTAAGAACGTAGGTCCTTACTTTCCGTACAAACAATTATTTCTATTTTATGGGTGACTTTTGCTGGATTTTGAAGTTAATTCGATTATTCCTAAATTTAAGGACGTAGGTCCTTACTTTCCTGAAATTCAGGATCCCCAAGTTTTGAATACTGCGATTGTTTTCGACGATATGTTACGTGATTTTTTGCAACAATTATTTTTTTTGTACGATAAAAATTTTTATAACTGGGAAATAAATTTGGGAATAATTGAAATTAACTGCAAAATCCAGCGAAATTCACCCGTAAATTAGATATAATTGTTTGTTCGGAATGTAAGGACCTACGTACATAAAATTGTCTTCAAATTAAGTGGCAGTAGAAGAATTATCATTGAACTTTTAAAAGGTAAGCTTGTATATTAACGCAATACTTACAAGCAGCGATCAATTTTGTGACAAATTATATCATTGTTTTGATGAAAACTTTTAATTGTTTGCAAAAATGTTGGGTTAAACTTGCAAATCGTTGTCAAAATTAAAACGGAAACTTATTTAGTGGTGATCCATGACAGTTTAACTACAGTGTATGAATGAACGTTTTTTGTGAATTGGGTTACGGCTTAGAGGTTTGTGGGATTAAGGTTGTTTTTAATTACGGATTGCTTAAAAAACAACAACAAAAAAACCCAGATTACTTTACATTTAATTAACCATTGAAATTAATTATTGAATCCAGCGGGAGACACCTCAGTCTCTGCTGTTTGTGCTAGTATTGCAATGTATAATTTCAATTAAACTTGGTTTAAAAAAAAAATTTTCAACATTAAATGTATAGTAATTTGTTTTGTTTCCGTTTTAATTTTGACGACGATTTGCAAGTTTAACCAAATTTTGTTCAAGTTTAATTCGTTTACTTTCATTTTTACTGCCGGAACGATAAACTCTATTAAATGACAAGCTATTTTTCTTGTTAATTAACTAGGTTTGGTCTTCTAGTCGGGATTAGGTGACCCGTTTGTATCTCAAAACCACAGATAATTTTATACGTCTCATTCTGGTTTGTGCATATACCATTGTGCATGGTCAAATCACAGTGGATCACCATTTCCACCTAGTCGTGCTTCGTCTTGTAACCTCTTTGTGTTTGCAGCATTCACTTATTATTTGATTAACTATTTCGTCTCTGTCTCCACACATCCTACACTTACTATTCTATTGCGTCTTATCTATTTTCGCTTTGATATAGTTGATCTTTATGAAATTATTTTGTGCTATTTTCATAATAGATTTAGTTTCTCTTTTGAGGTGTCCTTTTTTTAAAATCATGTCCAGGTCTTCTCATTCCTGCTAGTTATTATTATTATTATTATTATTATTAAATAGAAATAGTTACTTGGAACCTTATCAGTATTAGATAAAAATATTTGAATCCATATAATCGTTTGCTAATTATTTTTATTAAATAAATGGCTGTGTATAATTATAATCAAACATTTGAAAATAAAACACATTTCGGCTTCAAATAACTCATAAACCAAAATTATAAAGAAAGAGTCTGGGTTGGTGTTCTAGAGTAAAAATTGAAAAAAAAAAAAATTTCGTGAAATCTACTACGAAATGGTCTAAATTATAGTTTTCAGTTGAAATGATATGGTGACAAATGTGAGCACTCTGACCTCGCACCAGGGATTTTTTTTACTTTGTTTTTATTCAACCTCATTCATTTCCCCGTGTTGTCCCTGACACATGCCCGTTCATATCACATTCCTCGGAGAGAGCAAGTGGCCAGACCCCCAACCCCATGTCCCAACCCAGCATGATGACAGATATGGTGCGTGTGTCTCTGTGTAGTTTATTATGTCATCTAGTACATTAGTGTCATAAAAAATCTTGGTTGGATTTTACGACATGTCAAACCCTGTTGGGTTATTTTATGCCGATGACGTTTTGTTTTATTCATTTTTGAGGGGTAGTCAAATTTTTAAACTTAATTTTTAAAACACATTTTTTTAACTCGTGTTTTTCTATTTAACCCATAAATTGGACCCTAACAGGTAACACCACTCCGAGTAAAGGTGGACCTCGGAGTAATGACGATAAAGGGGTATTCCATACTGCCCAGAAATCCAGAATTGGAGCCTCGCCATCAGATAGTTTAACGACATTAAGATTCTCAGCCATCGCCTTCTAGCATGTCTATGATAAAAAGGGTTGGGGCTTGCCACAAGGGTGATCTATACAAGTGGCGAGTTAAAGACACGTGTTGTAATGGACACGTCGAAGGAAATGGACTCGTCGACCCGAGTTCAAATCCTGGACGCGGCTGTTTGCATTTCACATAACACTAATACCCTTGGGAAAGGTATGCACCAAACTACTCTCTCTCTCTCTCTCTCTCTCTCTCTCTCTCTCTCTCTCTCTCTCTCTCTCTCTCTCTCTCTAGCAATGGGTAAATAGTATGGGAGACTGGATTCTTTAACCTTGGATAGGTAACCTGTTAAACTCCGCTCAAGAAATTGACCTTGTGTCACACCCTTATATATATATATATATATATATATATATGGCGAGTTGAAGGCATGTTATGTAATGGTTACCGTCGAGGGAATGGAATCGGCGAGACGAGTTAAAATCCTTGATGAGGCTGCATTACATATAACGCAAATACCTTTGGGAAAGGTATGCATCCAACGATTCTCGTTTATACTTGTTTATATACTGTTTTGCTGGCTAGCATTTGACTACTTTTGACTTATCTAACGTTTTTAAATGATTGTTCACACACACACACAAATTTTATATATATATATATATATATATATATATATATATATATATATATATATATATATATAATAGAAAAGCAATTACAATGCGTATAAAATTAAAATAAAAAGATGTTTAGTCTTATTGATTTCAAAGTAACTTACTTTGAAATTGTTAAGACTAAACATCTTTTTATTTTTATTTTATACGTATTGTAATTGCTTTCCAATCATTAATATATAATAACATACTTAACAATGCTTCAAGCAAATTACAAAATACTATTATATATATATATATATATATATATATATATATATAAGAAAAATAGAACAACTTTGAAACTAACTCTTCCATCATTTTTCCTTACTCCCGTCTTTCATTGGTAAATTTTCCTAATTTAACTATTTAGTTAAAATAGGAAGTAAAGAATAATATTACAGTTATTGCTTCTTGTTAATGGAAATCTTTTAAGATTTATCCCCGAGATTTTTGCTCATATTCAATAAGATAAAACCAAACAATTAGAAATCAATAATACTAAGCATATATTTATTAAAATCCAATTTTTAAGATCAATATGCAAATTAGCCTTCCAATTCACACTGTAAACCGCTATTTCTTGTATATATAAATACAATTGCATGTTATTAGTATGTAGACCTGGTCAACACCGGGGGTCCAGTGGCTTCGGCCCTGGATCTTTACAAGTTAATAGCGTCGATCCCAGGGGGCCATCCCCCCAGGCAACACCTGCCCTCTCGATTTAAAGGGGCAGGGCTGGGTTTATTGCCCAGTGCCTGAGGCGCCCCCCTTGAGGGGGAATGCCGACGGGATCGACGCAATTTTTCACCTGCCACTCCATGAGCTTCGGCTTGTGGGTGGTCCCACGTTAATAGGGACTTTGTGCCTGACCCGTACAAGTGGGGTACGCGGTAAATACAGTATGTTGATATGGTCAACAGTCTTAATGATGTAAAACAATTTTATTAATAATTGAGATTAAATAAAAAATAAAATCATGGAGAATGTGATGTAAATAACAAAGGGAATTGTGACTTGAATCGTAATATAGTTTCGGTTACAGACATACAAACCCACAATCTCCATTATAATAAGATATTTACAAAATACTATTTTATATATATAATATATATATATATATATATATATATATATATATATATATGAATATTTACAAAATACTATTTTATATATATATATATTTACAAAATACTATTTTATATATATATATATATATATGTGTGTGTGTGTGTGTGTGTGCGTGTGTGTGTGCACAATCGTTTTGCTAAAGTACCGAAACAGGTGTATTTACGAAGACAGGAATGAACAATAAATGGAACATTTTCTTGAAAATGGTTCCTGTGGATTAATGCTAAAAAAGCATTCATCTTTTTTAAATATCTATTTTTCGACATAGTCTCTTTCATTTTGATTGCACATAAACATATATAGCAAACCTACAGAGAAATGTTTATAATTAGAACTTTATAACATTTTAATTAACCAACACAATAATAATAATAATTATTATTATTATATATATATATGCGTGTGTGTGTGTGTGTGTGTGTGTGTGTGTGTGTCACGTGTACATTAAGTCAATGACGTTGAGTAACTGACAGTTTTTCGCTAACGTTATTTTCAAACCATATATATATATATATATATATATATATATATATATATATATATATATATATATATATATGAGAGAGAGAGAGTGAGTTGATAATAATACTTAATAAAAAACTCAACAAGTTTAGAGCAAATACTAAAATATGACATGAATATACAGATACCTGTCGAGTTTTTACGGGTACAGTGGGGAAATGAGAAGTATTAAAAATATTGAAAAGTAAATATATTGTTGGGTTTGTCAAAATATAAATTCTCTAAAGACACAACTACACAAAAAATATAAATATGAACGCACAATGAACTCAACTTCCTAACCTCTATACATGAAATAACACTAGACGGGATGACGTGCCGTTCAAAATCAATCAATCAATAAATAAATATGACATGAATATACAGATATCCGTGTACTAGTCGAGTTTTTATGGGTACCCTGGGGAAATAAAGGGTATCAGAAATTTCGAAAAGTACATATATTGTTGAGGGTTAAATCCTACTTAACGGACATAAATTCCACCATCGTATGTCACTCCGCCGAAAGAAAAAAAATACTAAAAATCAAGGAATTAACCATATTTAATGAAATTTTCAGTGTTGATACATTAATGAATAAAATATATAATGTACCAGTTATTTAATTTAAAAACTTTTACATTTTTTCAGGTCAATTAACTTTGAACCACGTATGTTTGTGAATCTGTGTTACGCCTCAAACATACCTAGTTCAAAGTTAACTGACCTGAACAAAGGTAAGAGCTTTCAAATAAAATAACTAGTGCATTATATTGTTTATTCATTAATATATCAACACTGAAACATTCATTAAATTCGGTTAATTCCTTGATTTTTAGTATTTTTTTTTCTTTCAGCGAGGTGACATACGATGGTGGAATTTATATCCATTAAGTAGGATTTAACCTTTTTGGGTTTGTCCAATTTAAATTCCCACCAATATTTAAATTCCATTCACTCGTAGAAGTGTTCTTGAGACGTTAAATAACGGCGGCAATTACACGGATTTGGGTCCTCTGTGATTAGATTAATTCAAATTGTTCCGTACAATTAAAGGAAAACCTTAAAATTAAATACCACGAATTAAATAATATTTACAAAATAAGTTAATTGATTAATTAATTATTAAAATAAAGTAAAATAAATTAGAATAAAATAAATTAAAGAAATGAAATATATATATAATGATATATGAAATGAATAAAATTTAAATTATTCTCTCTCTCTCTCTCTCTCTCTCTCTCTCTCTCTCTCTCTCTCTCTCTCTTCTCTCTCTCTCTATATATATATATATAATATATATATATATATATATATATATATATATAACTTTGTTCTTTTCTTTGAAGCATTTGAAAAAAGAACAAAAAAAACAGAAAAACAGAACAAAAATCAGAATTTTAATATTCAATTGTTCTGTTCCTGGTTTGATCAATTCTGATATTTCGGATGAACCTTCACCCTTTTTCAAGGTATATGATATGAGACGATCTGGAGAAAAAAGTGAAATGCTGTATATGAGAGCAAAAAAATAAATAAATGAAGTGAACGGATTTGGCGATTTATATATATATATATATAAATCGCCAAATCCGTTACATACATTTGCATATATATATATATATATATATGTGTGTGTGTGTGTGTGTGTGTGTGTGTGTGTGTGTGTATACATGCATTTGTGTGCGTGTGTGTGTATGTATATATATATATATATATATATATATATAGAGAGAGAGAGAGAGAGAGAGAGAGTGCGGAAGGCGAGACACCGCGTATAAAATGTGTATCACCGTGCACGTGGCGAAAGGGTTAGGTAAATACCATTTGAGTTAGGAACGAGTGGTTGTTTTAGCGATTACAATTATGTAGTATCCATTGAAAGTCGTTAAAAAAACCTAGACAAGTTTGTTGTTTTTTTCTTTCTTTTCTAATTCCAACAGACTTTTAATCCAAACGTTACACACACACACACACACACATATATATATATATATATGTATGTATATATATAATATATATATATATATATATATATATTACTATATATATATATATAAGTAAAAAAATACAGAAGATTTAGTTTTCTTGGCAATATACTCTATTTCCGGAACCCTAGACCAAGTGTCTAAGGTATCCAATCTTCAGATGTGAATATATATATATAATATATATATATATATATATATATATATATATATATGAGAGAGAGAGAGAGAGAGCTAGTAAGAGAGAAAGTGTCGATGTGAAGGTGTCAGTAGGAGAACGTCACTTAAGAGTTCGTTCTTACTTTTACAATTTATTTATAGATGCGTACCACTGGACTACATGCATAGAGGATGAAATCAATAGGGAGTGTTGATGTCAGTTTTTATTTAAGAAGTGATATGAGAAGGAATATACATGCACAAGAAATTACGTCATAACTTTTAAAAAAACAACCCTGGCGTTTCTGTTAGAAAGAACGTGATATGGTCTTTTCAAATTTGTTGTTATTTCTTTCGTATGTATATTCCTTCTCGTATCACTTGTTTAACAAAAACCAATATCAGCATTAGATGGGGTTTTTTTATTGCTTTTTTTGTTGCTGTGTGTGTGTGTGTGTGTGTGTGTGTGTGTGTGTGTGTGTGTGTGTGAAGAAAAAATGGAATTGAATCCGTATATTTATTTACATGCAGACTTGCGAACATAAATATACATCAGACATTATTTCTCTGAATGTTTGAGATGATGGTTGATGATTAGTATTATCTGCATTATTCGGACAATTGTCCTCATCTTCATTGTTATCTGTACAACGTTTCGGCCGATATGCCCTCCAACCTTCTTCAGGTATTTCTTGTCAGACTCTGGAACCTTCTTGGACTCGGGAAATGAACACAATATGGGAACCTATAATTAAAAAGGCTAGATTAGATTTTTTTTTTAAATATGATTGTAGATAAAAAATCATACATATGTAAATAGGTAGATATTCTAGCCAAAACAAGATATTAGGTTTATAAGTTCCCCAAAATTCACATATGGCCCAGTGGATAAAGGAGTTAGGTTAAGACAGTTCTAAGTGACAGGTTCAATCCTAGCATCGAATAATAATTAACACAGCTTAACGCCTCTACCCCAGCTATGATTAGCGGAATGAGAACAGGATATCCCGTGGATATCTGGTTAGGTTCAAAGTTCCGTGATGGCTCCCGATTACGACAAGAAGATTCCCGAGTCCGACAAGAAATACCTGAAGAAGGTCGAAGGGCACATCGGCCGAAACGTTATACAGATAACAGTGAAGATGAGGACAATAGTCCGAATAATTTAGATAATACTAAACATCAGACATTCATTTCCAATCTTCTTTTCTGCATATTGGTGCTTTGGCATTGCCCCTTCCAGCTGGAAAATTTGGCTCTCTGTAGAGGACTGTTCGTGTCTGAAGTCACCCTGGCGCAACACCATGAAGCTAGGAGGCCCAGAAGAAAGCAGCGGCAAAAAAGCGTCGGCACATCAACATCTTCAGGGACAGCCTTCACATGCGACATCTGTGGTTCTAGCAGTCACAGGAAGCGCTGTAACTTCAGAGGCACAAAAACTATATTATAGTCTTACGAGACTGAAATGGCAATATAATTTGTCCGATACTGTACATTATCAATCGAAACACTAAGTGTCGGCAATATACTTATTGTCAAATATCAATAAATCATCTTTACATTTCCTATTTTTAACTCTCCTTTATTGTTCTGGACATCAACGTATCACGTTTCTTAAGCCATTTTAATTCGGAAAACATCTTTGTATATATAGTCATATCACAGAAAACGGGACATTGCAGGCTACCTGCAGTCGAGATGCAATCTTCTTAATCACACACATTTTAACTGCAAATACACACAATCTGTATATATGTAAAGGCCATTAGAGAGTGCTCCATCCGTTTTATAGCCGAGCGTTTAGTATGATGATCTCAAGTCCTTTAACATAAACCCTGCTATCTGGGGCAATTTCACAGCAGGTTCTCCGCAGCGGGCTATTCATGTCTAAAGTTACCCTGGCGTAACGCCACGAAGCAAAGAGGTCCAGAGAGAGAGAGAGAGAGAGAGAGAGAGAGAGAGAGAGAGAGGGAGAGAGAGAGAGAGAGCAATACCAACAGCAACAGAGCACCCGAACACCAGCAACATCTTCAGGGTCGGCCTTTGCATGCGATATCTGTGGTCGAAACTGTTTGTCCAAAATTTGCCTTCCTAATATATTATATATACTAGCAAATATATGCACCCTCCGGGTGCAAGTATTTAAGTTTTAATGTAATAAAATATTATATTGAATTAGAAAGGCTAATGAAACTAAATAAGAAGTCAGATAAAAAGATTTGAAACAGAAAGGGGTATAATCGAAAAATAGAATAACTAAAACTTACTTTTCCATCACTCTCGTCTTTCATTGCTAAATTTTCCTAATTTAACCATTTAGTTAAAAGAGGAAGTAAAGAATAAAATGACAGTTATTTTTTCTTCTTAATGGATTTCATTTTAGATTCATTGAAGAGATTTTTGCTTATATTCATTAAAATAAAACCAAACAATTAGAAATCAATAATACTAAGTACATATTTATTAAAATCACATTTTTAATATCAATATGCAAATTAGCCTTCCCGTTCACACTGTAAACCACTATTTTGTTGTATATATAAATATTTGCATGCTATTAGTATGTAGATATGGTCAACAGTATTGATAATGTAAAACAATTTTATTAATAATTGAGGAAAGATAATGTGATGTCAATAGTAAGGAATTGTGACTTGAGTAGTGATATAGTTTCGGTTACAGACAGAAAAACACACTATCTCCATTATAATAGATAAGATATTATATAATATATATATATATATATATATATATATATATATATATATATATATATATTCCACGTTCTAATGCTACGTTCTAATGTTGCATTGAAGGTGCTCCATTAGAACGTAACTTCAGGGTACAAGAAATCTATGGTTTTCTGAGACTGCGATGCCAAGGATTATATATGTATATATATATATATATATATATATATATATAAAATGTATGTGAGTATTTAGGCAGCATTCTTTCATTTATACATGTAGAATTAAACAAAAGGCACGTCTCCTGTTTACCATTTTTATCAACGATCTTTTCGAAATTTCCGGCCAACTTTTTTTTTTTTTACATTTGGATGGAATCCGTGGATTAGTCCACCGAAGTTTTTATCCTAAGTACTTTCAGCACTTCGAAGTGCCATCATCAGGGGTGATGTGTTTGTATTCCAGATTTTTTTTTTCAAGTTAGTAGTATTGAGAGTAACTAGGAGAGAACTCGTAGAAATTATATTAAGGAGTGTGACGACCGGAAGGAGAAGAATTGGTAGGAAAGGTTTTAGAGGCATTTTAAAATGTGAGTACTGCATTCAAAATTAATCTTATTTAAGGATGGTTTGTATTTTTTATGTATAAAGCTTCTAGTATTTGGAGTTTTTGTTTCTTTGTTTTTTCTTTGTGCAAAATGTGCGTATATTCCGTTAGGATATTTCGGTAATTAGAGTGGGGACATGCATGTAATTTTAGATGTGAGATGGAGCTTGGGATAAAAACTTCGGTGGACTAATCCATTTCAAACATTATAAATAGATAGATAGATACGGACAGACTAAGATTGATAAATACGAACAGACTAAGATAGATAGATGGATAGATAGATAAGAATAGACTAAGATAGATAGATAAGAAAGGACTAAGATAGATGGGTAGATAGATAGGAACATACTAGGATAGATAGATAGGAACAGACCAAGATAGATAAATAGAAACAGACTAAAATAGATAGATGGGTGGATAGATAGATATATAGATAGGAACAGACTAAGATAGATACGAACAGATTAAGATAGATGGATATATAGATAGATCGATACGAACAGACCAAGATAGATGGATATATAGATAGATCGATACGAATAGACCATGATACATAGATACGAACAGCTTTAGATAGATCGATACGAACAGACCAAGATAGATAGCTGGATAGATGGATAGATACGAACAGACTAAGATGGATAGATAGATAGATAGGAACAGACTAAGATAGATAATGATCACAACGTCTTATCAGACGACTGCCACTCCTTCATCCATTGTCCATTTGGGCTCGTTCATAACTTTTTAATCCCGCCAAATCAGAACTAAGATAGATAGATAGATAGATACGAACAGACTAAGATATATAGATAGATAGATAGATACGAACAGCTTAAGATAGATGGGTAGGTAGAAACAGACTAAGATAGATGGGTAGGTAGATACGAACTAAGATAGATAGATACAAACATGGCCAGGGGCAACAGTAGCATAGAATAATAATTAACACAGCTTAAGTCTATGGTTAGCGGAATGAGAACAGGATATCCCCATGGAATGAATAAAGGGTTAGGTTCAAAGTTCCGTGATGGCTCCGGATTACGACAAGAAGGTTCCCGAGTCCGACAAGAAATACCTGAAGAAAGTCGGAGGGCACATCGACTGAAACGTTGTACAGATAACAATGAAGATGAGGGCAATAGTCCGAATAATTTAGATGATACTAAACATCGGACATTCATCTCTAATCTTAGATACTAACAGACTAAGATAGATAGATCGATACGAACAAACTAAGATAGATAGATGGATAGATAGATACGAACAAAGATAGTGGATAGATAGATATAGATACGAACAAAGATAGAGGAATAGATAGATACGAACAGACTGAGATAGATCGATACGAACAATCTAAGATAGATAGATAGGAACAGACTAAGATAGACAGTGATCGCAACGTCTTATCAGACGACTGCCACAACATCCATTGTCCGTTTGAGGGCTTTTTAATCCCGCCAAAGTCTTGCATATCCTTGAACATATCTGACACACATAACGATTGGTGTTAACTGTGTCGACAAGTGTTGTATACTCATCATTGCCCTTATGTTGGGAATCATGCTGGGTCTTAGAGTGTGGCATGGTAGAGACAACAATTGCAGTCGGGTAGCTCTCATGTGATTGATCAAGCCCGACTTTGAAAATAGGGCCCGGTCATACTCCTCACAGATCCACACATCACCAGAATTGGCTGGCAGAGTTTCACCTTTTCGGCACGCTCTCCTGAGTTTTTCTCGGTCCACCATTGCAGCTTCAAACATTTCTGCACCCCTGTATATCACAGCCCTCCATTGCCCACAGACACTTTAGTTGCAAGAGTTAGATCACCATCGGACCAGATTCTGTCTTCTAGATGCCCTGCTTATTCTATGTATTTATATATATATATATATATATATATATATATATATATATATATATATATATATACATGCACGCATGCATGCATATATAAATACATATAATTATCTACATACATATGGGCAATTCCATGTCAAATCATCCAGAAAAAAAAAAATTAGATTTTTGGATTCCTCAGGCCTAAAAGCTTCTATAAACCAATTTTTATGAGTAGGGGAGCTCTAGAACACATTTTATAGACAAAAATAGATTTAAAAATGTCGCCATCCCCCCCCCACTAACATTTTTTGAGTTTAAAATCGACATAACTCGGCGAAATTTTCCAATTGGAGGCTCAAATTTTGGGGATTGTCTAACTTTAACCTAGTCTACACCTGTACAAAATTTCAGAAAAATTGAAGTAGGTGGGTGACAATTTAATTTTTTTCTTGGTGATTGCTCATATGTATATGTATATGTGTATATGTGTATAAGTATATGTATATATATGTATATGTATATGTGTATTTGTATATATGTATATGTATCTATATATATATATATATATATATGTGTATATATATATATGTATATATATATATATATATATATATATATATATATATATGTGTGTATATATATATATATATATATATGTGTGTATATATATATATATATATATATATGTGTGTATATATATATATGTGTATATATATATGTATGTGTATATATATATATATGTGTATGTGTATATATATGTATATATATGTGTATATATATGTATATATATATATATATATGTGTGTATATATATATGTGTATATATATACAGGATTGGTGGAATGCATTAATGGTGGTGCTATACAAGGGAAATGGTGCAAAAGATGGTTGTGGAAATTATCGGGGCATCTCATTGTTTTCAGTTGTTAGCAAGGTGTTATGCCAAATCATGCTTGATAGAATGCTGAAACACATTACTAATGATGTTTTACTAGAGTCACAGTGTGGTTTTAGAAGTGGTCGTGGGAGGTAGATATGATCTTTACAGCCAGGCAATTACAAGAGAAATGTGTAGAACAGCGTATGGGATTGTATCAGGTGTTCATTGATTTAACAAAAGCATTTGATACCGTAAATAGGAAAGCTCTTTGGAAGATTCTTAAAAAGCTTGGTTGTACTGACCAATTCATATCTATTCTAAAGCTCTTCCATGATGATATGAAAGCTGTGGTCAACATTGGAGGGAAACTGGCAGATCCTATTTCAGTGGAAAATGGTGTTAAGCAAGGGGATATTCCAGCACCCACACTCTTTGCTTTGTATTTTGCTATGGTGTTTAGAATGGCATTCAAGGATTGTTCTGATGGTGTGTATATTCGATATAGAACTACTGGGAACCTTTTCAACATCAGACGTCTTAGGGCACACACCAAGGTATTTACCAATACTGTTCGTGACTTGCTCTATATAGATGATTAGGATCTTTGTGATTGTCATGGACGCCTTTGAAGCTGCTTGTAGTATATTGGGACTTACAATTAGGTTGAAAATTGTCCTAACGTATCAATCGGCACCAGGTGAATCATACTGTGAACCTGCTATCTATGTATATGGGCAGAAGGTAGCTGTTGTAGATAAGTTTGTGTACCTGGGTGCACGCTAAACATGACTGGTACTCTTGACGACGAGGTCTGCTTACGGATCAGCAAGGCAAGTGGTGCCTTTGGAAAGTTAGACAGAAGGTTATGGAGTTGCCATGGAATCTCAGTTGCAATTAAAGTCAGGGTCTATGTTGCATGTGTTTTATCTGTTCTCTTCTATGCTTGCGAGACTTGGACCGCGTACAAGAAACATCTGAAACGTCTCGAGTGCTTTCACCAACAGTGCCTACGACAAATATTAGGGGTTCGTTGGCAAATGTACGTCAGTGACATTGAGGTTCTGGAACGATCCAAATGTCAAAGTATAGAATCTCTCATAACCAAGCATAGATTGGAGTGGTCATTTGGTAAGGATGAGCGACTTCCTAAACAACTGTTCTATGGGGAACTTGTAAACGGAAAGTGTTTGGCTCAAAAGCTCAAGATGAGATACAAGGATTGCCTGAAGTCGACCATGAAAAGGTGTAACATCGATGAGAAAGCCTTAGAGTGTAGAGCTTTGGACCGTGTGCAGTGGAAAAGAGCTTTGCAGGAAGGAATAGGAAGGTTTGAGACCATCCGTATGCAGCATGAACGTTTGAAACGAGATGTTTGCAAGGGGAACGTTAATAAAGAAGTAGACAACCAAGGGCTTCAAATCGGTCTACTATGTGAACAGTGTGGAAGGCTGTGTCTGAGCAAAGCTGGTCTGATCAGTCACCAAACTGTGCATCGGCGAGATGGACCAATAAATTACACCGTGCTCCCTGAAATAACTTGTAAATGTGGGAAGATGTGCAAGATTTTTGCTGGGCTAAAAAGCCACATTCGCCCAGCTCACCGTTGAACTTGTTGAACTTTTTGAAGCTCACCGTTGTATTCTTTGAATTCTTGAACTTATTTATTTATTTTTTTTATCAAGCAGTGGCAATGCTCGAACACTAGTTTGCTGCCATCATGTATGTATATGTACATATGTATATGTATATGTATGTATGTAGGTATATATGTATGTATGTATATGTATGTATATATATGTACGTATGTATGTATGTATATATATATATGTATATATATGTATGTAGGTAAATATGTGTATGAAATGTATATACATGTATGTATATATATATATGTATGTATATATATGTATGTATGTAGGTAAATATATGTATGAAATATATATACATGTATAAATGTGTATATATATGTATGTATATATATATATATATATGTATGTAGGTAAATATATGTATGAAATGTATATACATGTATAAATGTGTATATATATGTTTGTATATATATATATGTGAAGAAAGGAAATGAATCCGACGGTATGTAGTATATTAAGAAAAATGAAAAAACACAGGTTTAAATGGGTTAAGTGGTGAGTTTATTGGCCAACGCTGCAGTGTTTCGGTCTATTAATTAGATCATCTTCAGGGCATTTGTTGGTATATGGAAAGTGATAAGAAATTTTTATGACAGAATAACGAGAAAAGCGATTGGTAGTCCTTGTTATTCATCTGTTTAAAAAAATTTGAGGTTTGAAAAAAAAGGGAAGACGGTTTGAAATGTGACTACCACTCGCTTTTCTTGTTATTCTGTGATAAAAATTTCTTATCACTTTCCATATACCAACAAATGCCCTGAAGCGGATCTAATTAATAGATCGAAACACTTTCTTAATATATATATATATATATATATATATACGTGGGCTTGTGGTTAGAGTCTTGGTAAATGGACTCGTCTATTCAATTTCAATTCCTAGACGAAGTTGTTGATATATATATTCATATATGTATGTATATGCATGTATGTATATGTATGTATATATATACACATATGTATATGTATGTATGTATATATATACATATGTATATGTATGTATATATATATGTATATGCACATATGTATGTATATGTATATATATGTATGTATCTGCATATATATGTATGTATGAAATATATATATATACATACATATATATATATATATATACATACTTATATATATATATATATAATGGCTGTCAATTCGTGTTCGAGTAAGACCATTTCCTGTTTTTGGGGGGTTTTTTTATCATCATAGTTAGGTGCCAGTAGCATTTGACATTCCATCCTTGTGTTTTCTAAGATGACTCACCAGGCCAGCCCTGGAGAGACATATTCTTCCACATAAACTACATGTTGGAACTTCTCTACTTTGAATGTTGCTGGGCTGAAAATTACCCTTTCTAATAGCCCCATTTCAATTTTTTGTGTTTAACTCGGTTGGACTCAAATTCTTCCACAGACAGGTAGATGGTGGCTCTCCAGCCAGGTCTATTACAAGCTAGCTTATCCCAGTCCTCCACAGCAATAGCAGTGTTCTTCAGAGTGTCCTTGAGGCAGTCCTTAAACCTCAATTTGGATTTGCACTGACGACGTTTGCCAGTTGAGATTTCCCCGTAAAATAGTTGTTTTGGGATTCGGCAATCATTCATGCGAACTATATGACCAGATCAGCGAAGACGTGATCTAAGGATTAAACTCTCAAAACTAGGCAAGTATTGTGGTGTCTGGTGTAAATGACATCCATTTTATCCCTAAAATCCTGCGACGGCAGTTCTGATGGAATCTTTCGAGTGTCCTGAGATGTCGTTTGTAAACAACCCAAGTCTCACAGGCATAGAAAAGGGTAGTGAGCTCACAGACTCTGTATACACCAAACTTGGTGGAGAACTTAATGCCACGTTGGCTCCAAACCCTCTTCTTAAACCAAAGGATCTCGTTGCTTTCTGCAACCTAAGGGAAATTTCTGAAGAGTTGTTCTGTGATAATGTGCTCCCAAGATAGACAAAATGAGGGACAACTTTGAGGCATTCACCATATACAAAGATAGTGGGATCCACAAAGCATTTGTTCGGGACAAGGCTGATACATGACAACAGTCTTTTTTTACATTTATGGTTAATCCAAATGCTGTACATGCTTCGGAGAAACAATCCATAAGGTTCTGCATCTCATTCTGCGTGTGTATTACCAGGTCACAGTCATCTGCATATAATAGCTCCCGCACAATGGCTATGAACACTTTTGAACATGCCTTTAGACGTCTTATATTGAATATGTTACCAGATGATCTATAACGAACATAAATCCCATTAATATTATTTTTAAAGCAATATTAAAGACGACTTCAAAGAATATTCCAAATAGTTGTGGTGCGAGAACGCAGCCTTGTTTCACACCATTCATGACTGAGACAAATCATTGTTACACAGCCTAGAAAAAGGAAGCACGAAATGTCGGCCTATACGTAAACTCTGATAAAACTGAGTTTATATATTTCAAAAACAAAAGCGACATCTCCACCATCGATGGCAAACTCCTAAACTCGGTAGAACAATTTAGATACTTAGGCAGCAACATCTCCTCCACAGAAAATGACGTTAATGCACG
This sequence comes from Doryteuthis pealeii, assembly GCA_023376005.1. Classification (NCBI taxonomy): domain Eukaryota; kingdom Metazoa; phylum Mollusca; class Cephalopoda; order Myopsida; family Loliginidae; genus Doryteuthis; species Doryteuthis pealeii. Next base: position 47,570,117 of record CM042154.1, read on the forward strand.
CATAGAAAGGCATGGGCCGCTATAAATAAATTATCGGTCATATGGAAATCAATCTCACAGACAAGTTAAATAGACAGTTCTTCCAGGCCGTTGTCGTGTCAGTGCTGTGTATGGCTGCACGACCTGGACCCTAACGAAACGACTAGAGAATAAACTAGATGGGAGCTGCACAAGAATGCTACGGGTGATCATGAACAAGACGTGGAAACAGCACCCCACGAGAAAGCATCTGTACGGCCACCTGCCACATATCACCCAAACCATCCGAGTAAGACGGACAAGACACGCGGGACACTGCTGGAGAAGCAAGGACGAATTCATAAGCGACGTCCTCCTGTGGAAGCCAGCACTTGGGCACACCACTGTGGGTCAACCAGCAAAGACGTACATTGATCAGCTCTGCGCGGATACAGGATGCTGCATAGAGGACCTCCCGAGAATGAACGATAAGGACGGATGAAGAGAGACTGTCATGGATATCCGTGCTAACAGCGCGACATGATTATATATATTATATATATATTATTATTATAAATATTATAGATTATTATATATATTATTTCAGGGGGCTGTTTCCGGGATTTAAATTTGGGACCAGGTCTTCCATTTTTTAAAGGAAAAAAAATCCTCTTTCCTTCCTTTTTGGGGGGGGGGGG
>CM042154.1:47570872-47605898 GCA_023376005.1 Doryteuthis pealeii
ACCTGAATCAATGCAGTTGAATTAACTGAACTCAAGAGAGCCTCATTACATACACATGACGACCGAGTGAACAGCATACAAAATACAGATATTAGTCGATATAGATCAACAACCAGCAACTCTGAAATAACCTTTTTTGATTTCTATGTTTCTAACGACACCGGCATGTCTAAACAAATCTCATCAAAAAACCCAGAATAGCCTCAAAACTATTCAGAAAACTTTTTTCCAGCTCAGAATTGTCCGATTGCTCGACTAAACTGCGATGCGACCGCTGTGAGGAACTAGCCGAGAAATCACACTGCAATTTTCATAGCCTCCATGGTTCCCGAGTAGTTGCAAACCTATAGCGAATACTCCTCTTTCCAACCACACACATAACAAGCACGCACACAAAATCACACATCGTGCATAGTAATCATAGCTTAACCCATGTACGCTGTTCATGTTCTGAAACTCTATGAAGTGTTTCAATTTGAAGATACGATCAACTTTGCAAATCTTTATCCAAATTTATAAAAATATTTTACCATCTTGAGTTATTTTATGTAGTTTTTGGCTAGAGTTCTAGTTTAAAACGGCATAAAAAATCAACCTCACAATAGCGAATTCATTTTTAATCCTTAATAAATGTAGGTATGAAATACAAACTCAAATGTTTTACAGAGAATAAATTCAATGTTTATATAAAGATATGTCATTCATCTAATTATAAACCCAAGATGGGGACCAACAACACAGGTATAAAACATTACGTCCGAGTCAGTAGGAAACCAGAGAATGGATATGAAAGGGAGTGCTCCCTAATCTCCTGAAAACACACAAAACTAAAAACCTAATGTCACCAATCAAGATTCATTATCTGAGAAGAATCATAAACAAAAAAATATTAATATTCCATATAAAAGATATGAGTCAGGAATAGCATATTCGTCAGTAAATCAGCCGATTGCATGTCAAACTAAGTCCTCTACTATCATTTCATTATAAGCTATCACACAGTATCTACTTCTGAACCCAGAAAGAGAGGTAAAATACAACTAAGAGATTGGATGTCTGCAACTATGGTTAACTAGAAAAAGAAATTGCAGATAAAACAAAAATAATGTTTAAAATAGTCTGAGCTAAAAAATCATAACCCATTCGAAGGAAACTGAGTTTACGAACGGAAATGAATTAAACTCGTAGGCAAGTACACTGTACATAGGTGGGGCCGGAACGGATTAATGGCATTTCAAGTTTATTTCAACGGGAAAATTGATTTGATATACAGAAAACTGATTACGAGCGCAGAATTAAACTCGTAAGCAAAGCCAAGGTACCATAAGTACAATAGCGGGGGCGGAACAGCGATTTCATAGGAACAATAATACAACCACAGATTTATTTATAAGAGAGACATTTTATATTTTTTTCCAATTTCTAAAGAAGTGTTAGATATGAGTCTTAGAGGTACATTTTGTCTTGTTTGTATGAAGTAGACTGACAATGCAAGAGTTCATTATTAATGAGCACATACATGAATTTAAAATGGAGCAATCGCCGAAGTAATTACATCAGATTCATAATAATTGGATGGCGCGGTTGACTACCTTAACATCCCCCCTCTAACTCCAGGGTCAGCCGACGCGGGTAAATTCCGCTCTATTCGATAATAACATACGATGCATACATTCACGATTAGATAATGGCTATTTCATAATCATTGGATATAGCTTAATAATTGAGAAATCGTGACGTCAGGATGTCGTAGTTTTCAGTTACATAGGGAAGACAGTTATAGATAATCCTCATATCATATAAATCATAAAATGAATCAATAACCGATTTATGTATGTACCAGTTTCCTTATACTTTTATATCCGGAGCTCATGACAGATTCGACATCGACAAGCTGCTGGTTTTTTCCAGATGCACTTTTTTTTTTATTTTTTTTTGAGAAAATATTTCAACTGTTATATAATTTTTTATGAGAACTAGGCATATCTTTACCACAATCCTGATGTTAAGTTGGTAAATACTGGTTAGTCTTCAAAATTGCTGAGTTTTTACTACCTAATTAAAGCGGTGGGGAAAGGTGGCAGGGGCTATTTTTCTCGTCGATGTACATACTTTGCTATTTTCTCACGATATTATACTATATCATATAACTCTATTAGTTTTAACACCTTAATCCACATGCTTTTTTTTTTGTCTTTAATTTGTTATTATTGTTGAGAGTGGGTTTTTTTGTGGCGGGGGTTAGTACCGATACATATTAAGTCAAGTGTTAGCACATTAACTATTAATAAAATGAACTGGCAATTTATTGTCGATAATTTCTTTTGACCGAGAATTAGTAAAAAATCTTTATGAATCGACTTTTATCAAAAAAAGCTTGTGGAGTAGACGAGTAGTCGATTTAGCTATATACAGATATGTGGTTTATAGTATGTGCACTGAGTGTGGAATTGTATATTTAATAAGATGAATGGTTTCCGCTTATTTATATAAAAACACAGGGCAATAACAATCACACACAATATTCAATAAATTCTTCACTATACAACTATGCATGCTTCAATCTTCAACACATCATAAATTCCATGCTTTGTTGCGCACTTAGGCTGAGACACAAAAATGCAAACACGCTATAACACATACGATAAAAGTAACATGCACTTAGTCCATATATACTATGTACCAGATCCATTACTTCCATAATTAACGCTTTCGTAAGTGCTATAATATGCTTTAGAACAAAAATATACAACATAAACTGCGAAACTTGTTTATTCTTTGAAAATTAATCTTAAACACACTTAAGATCAGCGCTACACCAGCATCGGCCCTGGGTGATGGCAAGGTTTATGTCTTTATTATTTTTAATTTATCTCATTTATACCAAATATATATTACACTTAATAATGATATTGAAATCGTGAGTATTGTTGCTTTGTCCACTGAATTGTCCATTATAAACCCCACATAAGAAGACATATTGCTGCTGAATTGGCACCCAACCTATAAAAGTAACAAAATTTGTAGTTTAACTATTTACCAAACAATAAGATACAGAACAGTCCAATGTGGCTTAGTCATTTAACAAACACTATTATTTTATCTCAATTATTCAAGAATATACAAATTGATCACAATATCTCATTATATTTGTCAACAACTAACAAGATACATGATATGAATAGTGAATTATTATATATTCTATTTACTTTTTGTCGTATCGTATATTTTACATAGGTATTTCCTCCGGAACCACATACAACTAACATTTACCAACTTGTATTTTATTATTGGATAGAATTAGATTAGTACCGTTAATCCTTTCAGAACTGCTATCCTCTGCGGGAGTTAAAACACCTCAAAGGAAAATCTTCGGTTGATATGCTGTGACTGCACACTATCTGATCCGTGGTTGAGGCTTCAAATAATCTATAGAGGTCTTGGGGCTGTGGCAGCTATTTTTTTATTGCTATTTACTTACTAATGTCTTTAAACAATCTCTTGACGAAACCAGCCCGCGAAAATCTTTAAGTTCTCCTTGCTAACAGGAGAAGTGGATCATCCATCTGATTATTATGCACAAATCATGTCAGATGAGGGCTGAAGTACATAACGTCATTTTCTTTATTGAATATCTTACCTCTGCAATTTTGTGTCTATAGATATTCTACCTTACCGCTATATGGATCTTTGTTTGGTTTGCTCGGGTGGCCGAAAATCCGTATGCATTAAGGATGAATTTCTATATGGTCGTCTCAAGCTCCATTGTATACAGCACAAACTCTTACTTTTTGCCTTATATGTGGATTAGACCTGGACGTCGACAGATAGGTCCTTTCCGATCAAAATCAATACTTAGTAATATTAAATCCCATAAGCAACTACCTTGATTATGATGTTTATTTGTCCTGGAGGGCTTCATCATATTTCTTCCATCATATGGCATATACCCCACAAACCTTGTCTATTAAATATTTGGAATATTGATAGATAGTGTACTGGTTTGTTCTTATTTTCTAGTTTCTGGGTATTGATGTTAACCTGCATCTTCGTGGGGGAGTTCTCAAATTATTATAGGGGCTCTAGGTGAATTGTGAGCTTTACTCTCCTTCGCATCTTGAGACCATCGTTTACAATTTTTAATTTTCTTCAAGGTCTAATTCTACACCTGGTGGGTTAAGTACTGTTTAAGGTCTTTTTAATTTCTTGGTCCCATTTCTATTTGTTAAAGATAATATAACTCAATAATGAGATTATAAAAAAAATAGTGATTAATCAAAAAATAAGTAGAGTTTCAAAAATTGAACATATTCAAACAACCAGAAATAGAATTATTAAGATGGTTTTAACTCCATTGATGAGAGATGAGTGAGAAATTCGGAACTTCGATTCATATTAACTTCACTCAAAGGGTATTAAAGTTGTCAACTGAGTGAACCAATATGCAACACAGAGACTTCGACATATGCGCGAGCGAGAAATTGAAATTCTTGAGGGTTGTGATCAAGTCCATAACACATTTTCACATTACAACGACTTTAAATTAACATCAGCAAAACAACCACAAAGCACGGCTGAGCCAAACATTGACTAACGATAGAGAAGTATTAAAAACTGATTATCCTCTTTCTAGAAGAGATATAAGAATTACGGACACTTACCCCCTTCACATATGTCATTACTCCCGATATTCCTCTGACCCGGAGTGGTGTAACCACATTACTGTTAGTGTCCCGTCACTGGGTAGTGAAATAGATCTTTTACTACTTATTCGTATTCGAATAGGAAAACCCACACTATGTAGTTGTCAGAAAATTACTCACTGCTTTTAATACCAACTACACAATAAATTAAAGAAGAACGTACAAATCACGCGTTTACATCTAATATCATCCGGCTTATAGATATTACACAACATATGTAGGGGTAATTGATACGACTTCAAGGAGTGACAAGGCAGACCTTCAACCCACAACACCACCCAAAACGCGAAAGTCCTAGAGTTTGAAATCAATCTTTGTATTCATTAAGAATAGGTAACAATTGAATAAGAAAAAGAGAATTATGAAACTAGTAAAAACCAAATACAATACTGAACAGCTGTAATTAAGAAAGTTATTGGGAACCATGCACAGGGGTATTTCTGATGGTAAAGCCCAAGGAGCCTGGTGTAAGATTATGGAATTCACTTAGCACCTAACTTCAGAGGCTAAAAAATAAATCTGGTACAAAGAGCTAGTGAAAATGAGGACACGCGCATTTATCTCATCGCTGATTCGGGCTCAATATGGTACCAGGTTTACGTTACTTAATAAATGCCTTACCAAGGATTTATTTTCGGAGGATACATTCAACCTTTTACTTGCCAAACTCTAAATATAAGTTGGGGGAAAATTTATAGCGTAGAGGCAACCGTGCTGGACCTGCTGCTAGTTTAACCCATCCCGCTATCACATACTTTAAGACTTATTCCTTCGGAAGGTGCACCCTCTTACATCAGTTAATATTAAACAGAACACAACTCTTCTTCAAGGATAGCCTGGCATTAATACCGCACGAGTTTTATAATACAAATGAACTAAGATACAAGCCATTAACTGTAACATAGGTAAGACAATCCATAAAGTAAATACTTGAGAACTCCTCTCAAGAGAGTTTCCAACAACACCGGCATTAAACATCGCTGTTTAGGTGGCTGCACTGTATATCCGTCTTTGTGTTGTCATGTGTGTGTGCGGGAGCGGGTAAGGGGTCCCTATGCAATACATCATCCAGCTCCTCTAACTATGGTTCTCTACGTGGATACTTGATATTTTCTTTAACATTTCTCTATAGAGCTTGAGATATCTATTATACTAATCATAGTAATAGATACATAGTTCAATACTTTATAAGTTCTAATATACCTATATCATATATCATATATTCTCCACTTATATATATTTCGACCGGGAACAATAAAATTAAGAGAAATATAACTGTTTAATGGTCGAAACTATACTCATAGATGTACTCAGACACGTAGTTTTCGGCCGATGAGGTTTTGTTAATGCAGATCGGGCGATGTCAGTCAATTATTAATATTTTTAAAACTAGTATTAATAAAATAACATGCATAAGAAAATATATAAATCTGTTAGCCATCAGAGAAGTACTGGGGTGCTGCGGTGCTCTTTATCAGTGCGAAATGTTTGATATTTGAACAATATCAAACATATATCAATTCAGGCGTACCCATTATATTCATATTATTTTATTATATATTATATTATAATATATTGAAATATGCAAAATTTTTTATTCGTATTCATATATTTTGAAATTATCAAAAATTTTACTCTGATGAAGGCCCGTTATTCTTTGATATGCCTTAACAGATTTTATCATTTTCTATTATTATCATTTTATTTTATATTAAAATCTAATCGTAGACATACATATGTTATGAACAACTCCTGGCCGAAACACGTGTTAGTAAATCTATTTACTCCATTCAACATTTTATTCCTTTATTCATTTTCCCCTTTTAACATATGTGGATTCATTTCCATTTAGCTTACAAGACAAAGCACACACACACACACCACAAACACACATATATATATATTAATATTTAATATATATATACTATATGGAGAGGAGAGAGAGAGAGAGAGAGAAGTGTGTGTGTGGTAGTAGTATAGTAATCGTGTTAGTAGTAGTAAATCCGAAGAAAAAAGCGAAATGTTTGTCTCCAATGAAATTCTACGCTTTGGTTCCCCCTAGCGCCAAAATCTGGCTGAATCTGTGATACGAATATACCATAACAATAATATTTTTTTGTAAGTACTTACGTACCCTATTAGAGATAGTTTGTGTGAACTTTTGTTGTTGGAAGAAAATTACTACATTTGCCCGTTTGGTGCAAGAAAATATTGATAAATTCCGTTTCGAACTTTAAAAGAAAACATTAGTTTTGTATTACTCGGTTAACCTCGGTTTAATCCGGTTCAATTACCACGATTTATGTTTTGTTTTTTTTTTTGTTTGTTCTTTTTTTGTTTTTTGGGGGGGGGGTGGATTTTCATTGCCCTTTTTGTCTGTTATTTTTGTGGGTTTTTCTGTTTTGTTTTTCTCCCCCTTTTCTATTTCCTTTTTTTCTTGTCTCTTTGTTTCATTTTTTTTGGATCATATGACCTTTAAGCACCCTTTTGCGATCGTCGATTGTGGGACATTCTTTCCATTTACACGTCAAATGGGTTAAATTGTTAAAGCACGATTTTAGGAGTTTATTGTTTTTGAATTATAAACTAACTCTAACCTAACCCTAAACTAACCCTAAAAAAACCGGATTTTGATTGGGTAAATGAGAAAAATCAGAGATGCGAATCATAAAATGGACGTGTGACCCTTAGTCATTGGTCCCATTTTTTATTGATTTCAATTTTTGCTTTTTGGGGAAGGGAGAGTTCATTTTGCAATTTGCAGAAATGTTATATATATATATTTTCAATGTTTGTTTATTTAATACACTATTATTATGTCTTTTTGTTTTTTCCTTTTTCGTTTGTGTTTTTGTTTTATTCATTTTTTTTCATTTCTCTTTTTCTTATTTTTATGTTTCCTTTTAGTAATTATTTGGATTGTCCTCATCTATTATTGTTGTTTTACAACGTTCGGCGATGTACCTCCGGCCTTCTCAGGTATTTCTGTCGACTCGGAACCTTCTCGAACTCGGGATTTTCTTTTTTATTTTTTTTTTCCTTTGTTGTTTGTTTGGTTTGTTTGTTTTTGTGTGTGTGTGGTATTTGTGTGTGGTGTGTGTTTTTTTTTTCTTTTTCTGGTTTTTATTTATCATTTATTTTATTGTTTCTTATATATTGGTTTCTTTTTTTTAATTTTCCCTTTCTCTTATTTTTCTCCCTCGCTTTTTGATATGAAATTGGAAGCTAGTTTATTACCCAACCCACACGTCGGGTCAGGATTGAAAAGATACGAGTAGAACGGCACGCAGCTTGATCGACACACTATTCAAATATTAATAGGATCTGAAGACCTAGCTTGCTAACTATTAACACGATGAGCACCTGATCTTGAAACTAAGTAGAGTAGTTTCATTAAAAGAAAGTATGAAGTAAACAAGTAAGTAAGTAAAGTGGTCCGAGGTGCTAAAAGTCGGTAAACCAATCAGCGAGGTCGTCCTTTTCACTAGCGTAGACTGAATTGTTTTTTGCGTCTGAAAGTGGAGTGCATCCTACCATTCGAGCGCCTTACCTTTACCGCCGGTCCGTGCTACTAACGCTGAGTTGCGAGGGGCCGGTATCAACTAGGAACCTTAGTGGCTTCTAGCCGCTGAAGCGAATGAATTGTTTTCATTTAGTTCTTAAAATTATTGTAATTTTCAATAGGGTTTTGTTTCTTTGTTTAAATGGCATATACCCTTCGTGGGTTATTTTTAATTGCCAAAAGCGATTCCTTGCACAAGAAAAACGCTGGTAGTATTTAATCATAGCTGGTGATGAAAGGAGTTTCGACAAAGGCCAATTAGTCCGAAATGGCACATAATAGCGCGACTGGTTTCGAACATCGCTTACTACGACGTCGAAGTTCAGCACTACCCACTACTACCACGAGATGACCCCCCTTATATTGATAAATTGGCTTTCAAACTATTGTGTTGCAACATAAATAGATAATTGGCTTTAAAATTATTGTGAAACCTTTATTAACTGTATTGTTCTTTTAAAAAATTGCTATTTAACTAATTATGACGTGTTTTCGTCATCATCATCATCATTATGAGATCATCATGTCGTGATGTCTACACGGATTCCATCACTCTTTCCGCCAGGTCATATCGCGCATCGCTTCCTGGCATGCAATTCTGCCGACATCCAAAATCCGTCAGAATGATTGATGTTTCGGTTTTTTGCTGGTCGACCTACACAGTGGGTCCTATTTAGGTGTCCAATAAGAAACGTCACTTATGGTCGTCTTGCTTTTTCCAACAATGTCCGCTATTTTGTTTTCGTTCACCTGATGATTTAGTTTTATGGTGGCAGTGATCCGTAAGCTGTTTTTCAGGTGGACTCTGCTTTCAGATTTGTCAAAAACTTGTGTAGCTCCCATCTCGATGTTTTACTCAAAGTGCGTTTGGTTAGAAGTCTAAGTGTGGGCAGCTGTACAGAGTACTATAACGGATACGCTTGGAAGAATTCTCACTTTAAGTCTGTTTACAATGAGATCTAGATTTCCATATGAATGGATAATCTGATCTATAAAGTCCATGCATTTCCTATGTGTAATTGATTATTTGATAATTGATTGTAAATGATATTGCATTCTAGGTATGTTATGTGAACTGGTAAGTGTTTAGTAATTTGCTCTTAAAACATCGATATTATAAACAAATATGAAGTGGTCTACCCATTTAACCTTTGAAATTATGGAACTAAATATAAAGGCTTGTAATTGATTAGTCTAGATATAAATAGTTAATTTATATATAAATTGTTTATCCTTATTAATAGGAAATACTTTGAAACCATATAACATGAAAAATTATTTGTATTAACTATACCTACTTGAAGATATAAGGGTTCGAAAATCATTAAATAAAAACAGCCTATGGCTATAATGATTGTCCCGACCCTATTGCTCTTATGTGAAAAACCCCACCGCTTTTTATACATATTGCTATTAGGGCGCTCACTGAAGTCTTGTGTCTGGGAATACTTAAATGCTTAATTTGGGAGTTCCAAATCTTCTGGATCTTAGTGGGAGTGTGGAGTAACTTTTATCGCCATTGCTCCCAGGGCAACTCTAGACCCAGGGTGGTAGTACCAATTAGGCCCATCTATAGTTGAATAGATCAAAAAAATGTGGTTTTAAAATTGAATGCCCACAAGAATAATAAAACAAAATGTCTTCAACGTAAAATACCAAGGGTTGACAAATCGCAAAATCCACCAACCAACAACCAACCAAGGAACAGATGCTTGACACCATATATATAATTAAAGTTATCGGAGTGGCTAACTTTGTATCAGCCAGACAGGCGGGGGTATTACTCCTTTTCACTAGCGCTGACAGGGATAGTTGTTTTGCATCTGAGGTAGAGGCCACATTCCTACACCAGTCTCTAACTAACCGCTTTGCTACTTAACGTGATTGGCAAGGGCCGGTAATCGACCTGGAACCTTGTGGTCCTAGTCGGTACGCTCTAACAGGCAACAAAGACAAACTTCGCATTAAATTTCCAATTGTAGTTGACATACGACTTTCTTTGTGGTTAAAGTCAACAAAAAAATAGAGTTTACATCAAATCCAGGACATAACCTCAGCCACTGCCTTCTTAGACATATACGATAATAGCGTGGGACTGGGGGCTTTGCATATATCAGGGATGGGTTAGAACAATCATGTACGGCAATAAGGCGTGATCGAGAAGGTGCTCTCCGAGCGCCTTCAGCCTAATAATGGACTGCACAGCATCAGGACATTCCCACAAAGAACTATACACTCTGCTCTTATCACCCAATCCATCTAATAAGAACAACAAGAGCGCTGGACACAGCTGATTTTATGCAAGTTTTTGCGATCGGCAAAGGTGTTCCATTGTGTAGATTTCCACAGAAACGTCAACTTATGAGTTCGTTTTCTTCTCCAGCATGTCCAGCGTTCTTGTTGTCTACTTAGATGATTTGGGTGATAGAACAGAAGGCTGTATAGTTGCTTTGTGGGAATGATCCTGATTGCTACTCGTCATTATTTAAGGCTTGACTAGGCCTCGGAGAGCAACTCCTCTGATCACGCCTTTGTGCCTACATATTTGTTCTAACTCTATTGCCACTTATGCAAGCCCCAGTCCCAACGCTTATATCTTAATATTGCTAGAAGGCAGTGGTAGAGTTTAATGGTCCTGGCTATGTTTAAACTCTATTTTTTTTGTTACTTAACCCAACACAAATCGTATGTCACTAACCAATTGGAACTTTTAATGCGAAGTTTTGTCGTTGTGCACGTAGAGGGCGTCCGACTAGAACCACAAGTTCCAGCGTTCGATACGGCCTTGCCACTCAGCGTGTAAGTAGCAAAAGCGGTTAAGTGAGGAGCTGGTGGTAGTGTGGCGCTCCTCAGATGCAAAACAATTCCCTGGTCAGCGTAGTGAAAAAGGAGATATCCCCCTCGCTGTCATGGCTGGATCCAAAGGTTAGGCACTCCGATTAACTTTAATTTTTTATATAATGGGGTAAGCATCTGTTCCTCTGGTTGGTTGGTTTTGGTTGGATTTTGGCGATTTTGTCAACCTATGGGTCATTTTAGCTGAAGACATTTTTGTTTTATTTTCATTCGTCTTGGGATCAATTTTTAAACACTTTTTGATTATTCACTTATAGATGGGGCCTAATTGGTACTACCATCTGGGTCAGAGTTGCCCTGGAGCATGGCGACGAAAAGTACTCCATCAATCCCATACCACGATCCAGATTCTGGAACCCCCCAAAGATGCATTTTAATGTAATTCCCCAGCGACACTAAGACTCTCAGTGAGCGCCTAATAGTCACATAATGGTTATTAAAATAGGGTTGGGCGTTTTCCATAAGAAGCAATTAGGGTCGGGACAATCATATTAGGCGCTAGGCTTGTTTTTATTTAAATGATTTCGAACCCTTATATCTTCAAGTAGCTATATTAATACAAATAATTTTCATAGTTAATGGTTCAAGTAATTTCCTATTAAATAACAATTTTATATATAATTAACTATTTATCTCTAATACTAATCAATTACAAGGCCTTTATATTCTAGTTCATAATCAGTTAAAATGGTAGACACTTCATATTTGTTATAATAGATGTTTTAAGAGACAATATGTACTAAACACTTACCAGTTACATAACAACCTAGATAGCAATATCTTACAGAATCAATGTAATAATATCAATGTACACATAGGAATGCATACTGTTTATAGACAGATTATCCTCATTATGGAAATCTGATCTCATTACAGACTAAGCTGAAGAATTCTTCAACCGTAGTCCGTATTAGTTACTACTGTAGAGTGCACCACTTAGACTCTAACAAAGCCACTTGGAGTAAAAGCTAGTGGGAGCTACAAACAGTTTTTGACAATTCTTTGAAAGCAGAGTCCTGAAAAGCTGTACGATCACCTGCCCTATTAAACAAATCATGCCAGGTGAAAACGACAAATATGCTGGACATTGTTGAAAAGCAAGACGAACTCATAAGTGACGTTTTCTTATGGACACCTAAATATGGACACACTAGTGTAGGTCGCCCAGCAAAAACCGACATCAACAGTTCTGAGCGGATTTTGGATGTCGTGCAGAATTGCAATGCCGGAGCGATGGCGATAGGACGGCTGCGAGAGAGTGATGGCTCCGTGCTGAACAGCACGACATGAGAATGAATCATCAATGATGAATGATGATGACGGAAAACACGTCATACTAGTTATAATAGAATTTTAAAAACAATATAATTAATAAAAGTTCACAATAATTTAAGCCAATTTATTCCTATTTAGTTCAACATCAAATGTTTGAAGAGCCAATTTATAATTAAGTGGGGTGTGTCATCGTGGCGTAGTGGTAATGGTGCTGAACTTCGACCGTCGTAGTAAGCCGAGTTCGCAACTACCAGTCGCGTATATTTCCATTTCGTATGCCTTTGTCAACTCCTTCATTACACCCAGCTATGTTAAATACTATACTATTGTTCTTGTGCAAGAATCGATTGCATTAAATACCCACGAAGGGTTATATGCATTAACAAGAAACAAAACCTATTGACTAAAGTTCACAATAAATTTTAAGGAACCACATAAACAATCATTCGCTAGCGGCTTAGAAGCCACAAGGTTCTAGGTTGATAACCGGCCTCGCCATCAGCGTCAATAGTAGTCACAGGGACCTGTGCGGTAAAGTAGGCGCTTGATGGTAGGCATGGCATCCACTTAGACGCAAAACAATTCCCCCTTAAGTCCCCCTCTAGCCTACGTGAAAGGGGACAGACTCCTCGCTGATTTCTGCTGTTTCAACCGACTTTAGCCACTCGACCATTTACTTACTTATTTTTTTACTTAATACTTCATTTAATGAGACTACTTATACTTAGTTTCCAAGAATCATGGCGTCTCCTCGTTGTTGGATAATAATTAGCAAGCTAGTCTCTCAGAATCCATTAATACTGTGAATAGTGTGTTCGATTCAGCTGGTGCCGTTCACATCGTGATCTTTTCTCAACATCCAACCGTGACGGGTTGGGTGGTAAATACTATCAATTTCGATATCATAAAGCGAGAGAAAAATAAGAGAAATAGGAAAATTAAAAAAAAACAATATAAAAGAAACAATAAAATTCAATAATAATAAAACCAGAAAAAGGAAAAAATAAACACCACACCACACCATCACACACACACCACAAACAACACAAAACAAGACAAAAGGGAAAAAAGAAACTAAAACGAAATTCCCGAGGTCGAGAAGGTTACCAGTCCGACAAGAAATACTGAAAAGGCGAGGTACATGCCGAAACGTTGTTTAAAGACAACATAAATGATGAAGGACATCCCAAATAATACTAAAAAAAGGTAAACATATAAAAAGTAAGAAAGAGAAAGAAAAAAATGAATAAAACAAAAACACACGAAAAAGGAAAAAGACAAAAAGGACAATAATAATTATTAAATAAACAAACAGAAATATATATATATAAATTTCTGCAATTGCAACTGCACTCTCCCTTCCCCCCAAGCAAAATTGAAATCTTAAATGGGACATCATACCTAAAGGTCACCACGGTCCCATTTTTTATTGATATCCGCGATTCTCGATCTTTCTCATTTACACATCAAAATCCGGTTTTCTTTGTTAGGTAGCTTTATAGGGGTTAGGGTTGAGGTTAGTTTTATAATTAAAAAAAAAAACTCTAAAAATCGTCTTTTAACAATTAACCGAATTTTGACAGTATAAATGAAAGAATGTCCCACAAATCGAGATCGCAAAAGGGGTGCCTAAGGTCATATGTCAAAACATGAAGACACAAAGAGCAGAAAAAAAAGGAATAGGAAAAAGGGAAAAACAAACAAACCACATAAAACAACAAAAGGGCAATGAAAATCCCCCCCCCCCAAAAGCAAAAAAGACAACAAAACAAAACAAAATAAAACGTGGTAATTAACGATTTAACCGGAATTAACGCGAGAATAACAAACTATTTTCTTTTTGAATTTCGACACGGGATTTATCCAATATATTTCTTGCAGCAACGGCAAATTAGTATTTTCCAACAACAAATTGTTTCCCAAAACTATTCCTGAATCAGGGGGTAACTTAAGGTACTTCAAAAAATATTATTATGGTATATTCGTATCACAGATTCTCCCAGTTTTGCGCGCTGGGGGACAAAGCGTAGAATTTATTGGAGCATACACATTCGCTTTTTCCTTACGGAATTTACTACTACTACACGATTACTATATACTCCCACACCACACTCCTCTCTCTCTCGATCTCTCTTTCTCTATATATATATATATATAATTATATATATATATATATATGTGTGTGTGTGTGTGTGTTGTTGTTGTTTGGTAAGCTGAAAATGAAATGAATCCGAGATATGTTAAAAGGAAATGAAAAAAGGAATAAAATTTGGAATGATAAAATACGATTTACGTGAACACCGCTGTTCTCGGCCAAGTTTGTTCATATACATATTATTCTCTTAATATTATTTAATATTAAAATAAAGATGATAATAATAGAAAATGATATAAATCTTTAAGCATACAAGAATAACGCCTTCTCACGAGTAAAAATCTTTGATAATTCAATATATATATGAATACGATATAAAAATTTTGATATTCATATATATATATTTATATATATATATATATATATTATATTTATATATGTTGATATTTTCAAAATATCAACATTTTACACTGATAAAGGCCGTTATCTCTCGTATGCTTAAAGATTTTATATTTTCTATTAGATTATTTTATTTTATATTTAAAATAATAATAAATTGAATACATGTGTACATGAACAAACTCCTGGCCGAAACACGTGTTAGTACATCTATTTTATCCATTCAACATTTATTTCCTTTATTTATTTTCCTTTCAATATATATATATATATATATATGTATTATTATATATATATTATATATATATATATATATATATCGCATTCTAGAGAAGATGTAAAGAAATATCAAGTCCACTAGAAACCCAAGTAGAGAGATGGATATTACTTGCAGAAAGACTTACCCCCCCCACACACACAAAAGAAAACAACAGCCACCCAATACCACGATGTTTAAACCCCTTGTGAAAATCTTTGAAAATTTCAATATTTTACGTTTATGGACTTGTCTTCCTACTTACAGTTAAATGGTTGGTTATCTTAGTTCAATTGTATATCAACCTTCGTGGGGTATTTAATGCCAGGGCTATCCTTAGAAGAATAGTAGTTGTTCTGTTTAACTCATAACTGGATGTAAGAGGGTGCATCTCTTCCCGAAGGAATAAGTCTTAAAGTGAATGTGATAGCGGGACTGGGGTTTAAACAGCAGTCCAGCACGTTAGCCTCTACGCTACAGAGATTTTCCCCACACTTTATATGGTTTCAAGTAATAATAATAATAATCCTTGGTAAGCAATTATAAGTAACGTAAAGCCAGTATTAGCAATCAGCGAAGAAATCTATCCTCTTTTCACTAGCGCTAGACCAAGGAGATTATTTTGCGTCTGAGGTGGAGTGCCATACCTACCATCAGCTCCTTGCTTTACCAGTCAGACCCTGTGCAGTCCCAATCAACTATTCTTAATACAGATGATTTGCACAGTCAAAATCGTTTCAATTATACCTATCTGATACAAAATGATTTTCAAACAGATGGTTGGTTGGTTGGTTGGTTGGTTGATTTTACGTCGTATCAACCCTTGTTGGGTTATTCTATGCCGAGATATTAGGGAAACGCGTTTCATTGTACGTCTTTATTTAATTTTTTTGTGTAGTTGTTTATCAAAGTTTTTTTTTTAACACGGTCCTATCGAATACGAATAAGTTGTAAACAGATCTATTTCACCCAGTACGGGACACTAACAGCGTACTACCACTCCGGGTCAGAGGAGATATGGGAGTAATGACAATTAAAGGGGTATTCCGTACTTCTTATATCTTCAGAACATACATATATTTGTATTGGGACGGCGTGTGGTGTTGTGATTAGAATCGTAGGAAATGGACCTTGCCGACCCGAGTTCAATTCCCGTCGAAGCTGTTTGCTTTCCCATGGCACTAATACCCTTGGAAATTATATGAATCCAATTCTCCCTCCATCTATGGGAAATACCTTTGTTTTATTCATTCTTGTTGGATATTCAATTTTGAAACTTCTTTTTTAACACATTTTTAATCTCATATTGTTATATCTTTAACAAATAGATGGGACCCTAACAAGTACTACCACCCGGGTCAGAATAGACCTTGGGGTAATGGCAATGGAGGGTACTCCACATTCCCTAGAGCCCCAAAATTGGAACTCCCACAAGATGCAGTTTAAACATCATACCAGAAAACTAAAAAACCCCGTCACCGCCTTCTATCAGATATATGATAAAAGGTTTGGGGGTTTGCCATAAGAGAAATATGGTCGGGACAATCTTATCGGTGCTAGGGATTGATTTTACTAGTTGATTGATCGGAGGGAGCCCTCTTCGACCGTCTGTCTATCCCATATAAGGGCAAAGTGGAGTTTTGTGTATATCATGGGCTTCTGGACGACCAGAATTCCGTCCTTAAGCATCACAGATCGCCACCCACAACCAACAGGTCCCATTGCGGTGGGGTCTAACCCCACTGCAGAGGTGTAGTCAACGTATTGTACAGCCCCAGCTGACAATTGACTATAGATGGGACTAACACTCGCTGAGCAGAGTGAACGGGTATAGATAGCAATAAAAAAATACTCCACACCGCCCCAGAGCTCTAGAATTGAAGCCTCACCACCGGATCAGTTGTCAGTCCAGCATCATGACCTCCCAAGATTCTCCTTTGAGGGGTCTTAACCCCTGCAGAGGATGCAGTCGACGACTAATCTTTCTATCCATATATAAAAGACAGTTGGGTATGTATGTATGTATTTCCGGAGGAAACTATGAAAATAAACGATTAACGACAAAGTAATAAATATAAAACATTCACTATCATCATATCTTGGTTTTTAGCCAAAATAATGAAGATTTGATGTATATTCGTGAAGATAATTGAAAAAATAAAATTTAAATGATAACCACATGGATTGTTTCTGTATTTAATGTTGTAAATAGTAAACAATTTTTCTTTTCAGAGTGGCTGGATCAGCACAAGGTCTTTTTAGTACGTGGGGATTTTATGGGACATCCAGTGGGAAAGCAACACGATTCAGTAATAATGGATATATGAGACTAAATAAAAAAAAACAAAAAAAACCTTCCATCCACCAGGCGATGCGGGGTAGCCGCTTCTAGTATTTTAGATAATTTCAAAAACAATTCAGTATGTATATTTTGTTTAAAGATATACACTTACGAGGGTTTTCACGGTATATGGGTCTGTACAAGTACATATGTACTAGTGCATGTACTTTCGTATGTTATGCGTGTGCATTTTTGTGTCTGGCCAAGTGCAACAATGCATGTGTATTTGTGTGTAAAAGTTGAAGCATGCGTTGGTAAGGGAATGTATGTATGTGTGTATGTTTATGCCTGTGTTTTAAAAGATAAGGCGGGAAACCATCACTTATATACATATTCACACACACACACACACACACACACACACACACACACACTTCGGCACCCACAGCCTTGAAGTCACGTGCAATGTCAAGCATTCACAAACATGTGTTCATAGTTTAAAAAAGTGCAACTGCAACTATGTATGCAACCCCCCCCACAAAAAACCCCACAAAAAAAAAAAAAAAAAAAACAGATAAGTAAAACTAAAAGTATAATAAGTAATATCGAGATAACAAATTATGTAATGACCGAAACCCCTGCCCACCTTCCCCACCGCTGTAGTAAACTCGCAATTTTGGAAAGCTGATAAGGTTTGACCCGTTACATTGGATTGTGGGAAGATTGCCAGTCTCAAGTAAATATTAACTGTGAATATTTTCAAAAAAAAAAAAAAAAGGCCACGTGGAAAACACAAGCAGTGCTCGATGTCGATGCAGATGCCGAAAAATATAAAGGGAAACTATCAATAAAAGGTCCATGATCATTTTATCATAATAGAGATTATGTAACTGTCTGTCAGTAACTGAAACTACGTCATCACTGACGTCACGAATTTCCTCAGTTATTTAAGCTATATTCTCAATGATTATGAAATAGCCATTATCTAATCTTAATTAGCATCTTATTTATTAACGACTAGCAGCGGCTACCCGGCGTCGCCTGGGTAGAGGGGGATTTTTAAGTTAGTCCGCAGATCCATTATTACTGAATCCTGATTTGAATCCTCGTGGATGCCCCATTTAAATCAGTATGTAAAATAATAGACCTTGCATTGATCCAGCTACTCTAAAAAGAAATGTTAATGTCTACTATCTAAAATATTGAATGAAAAAAAAAATCAATAAAAAACTGAAATGCCATTAATCCGTTCCGGCCCGCCTATTTACAGTGGTACCTTGGCTTACGAGTTTAATTCATTGCGCTCGTAACTCAGTTTTCTCGTATATCAAATCAATTTTCCCGTTGAAATAAACTGAAATGCCATTAATCCGTTCCGGCCCCACTATTACAGTGGTACTTGGCTTACGAGTTTTAATTCATTCCGTTCGTAACTCAGTTTCCTCGATGGTTAATGATTTTTTTAGCTCAATTTTTTAAAACACATTTTTTTTGTTTACTCATTTCTATTTTTAACCCATAGATGAGACACCAATACGTACTACCGCTCTGGGTCAAAGTAGACCTGGGAGTAATGGTGATGAAGAGGTACTGAATCGGCTGATACTGACAATAGGCTATTCCGCCAACTTTTATATGGATATACTATTTTTTTTTATGATTCTCCTATAAAATCTGATGGTGAGGTTCCAGTTTGGAGGTTTGGGGAATATGGAGCACCCCTTCATCACCATTGCTCCCTGGTCCACTCTGACCCGGAGTGGTAGTACCTGTTAGGGTCCCATCTATGGGTTAAATAGAAAATGCATTTATAAAAAAATTGTATTATCCATTAAGAATTGATTTATTTCAAAACTTTATCGGCATTAAATGACCCACTGAGGTTGATATGCCGTAAAACAAAACAACCAAACTACTATAAAAAAATCTCAAGATGGAAAAATATCTAAAAATGGTAAATATTCAAGTGATCGCATCTTACAAATGAAACACAAGAGTGTCAGGAACATGAACAGCGTACGGTAACAATGTACATGCACGTGTGCGCGTGCGTGCGTGTATGTGTGTGGATGGGAGTATCAGCTATAGTGTTGGCAGACTACAGGAACCATGGAGGCTTTGAAAGTTGCAGTGTTTCGGCAGCCCACAGCGGACGCAGGCAGTTTATTCGATGCCTCGACAACTCTGAGCGTGAAAAAATGTTTTTCGAAAGTCATGTGAGCTATGCTGTTTTCTGACTTTGTAGACATGCCACGTGTGTTAGAAACATAGAAATCAAAAGGTATTCAAGATTGCTGTTGTTAATATGATTAATGATCTTATTAGCGTTCACCGGGTCAGTTGCCAGACGCTGGAGTTTCAACGAACCCATTCCCAGGGCAGCAAGACGTTCAGAATATGGCAGATGTCTGATGGAGGGTATTCGTTTGGTTGCACGTCTCTGTACAGTTTCTAGAGGTTAATGTTCTGAGCAAGATAGGGGTTCCAGACTGGTGATGCAAATTCCAAGTGTGGCCGCACCATAGCATGGACTCTTTTGGGTATACAACCAGAAACAATATCCATGACCCCCTTCAAAAGAGCACTCTTGAACTTTCTCGACTTTTTCACTTTCGATTTAAGGCGGTGTTCAGTAAATTGTTATACCTTAGAAAAAATAAAACCATTAAGCAATATGCAATAGATGGTTTTAAAAATGCTTTATTGTGAGTCGACTAATCATCAAGACTTTGATTGAAAGCGTTCATTTCTTTGTGCTCTCGCCACAAGAATTCACAAAGATATGAATCTAGCATATCTCCTTGAATGCCATACTTTTTTTTTATTGTCTTGTCTCATGGCATATCCCCCCCCCGAAAACCTACTGTTGTTGGTCAATCTACCCCTATTTAACTTTCACCTTACAAAAAGGTTTTCATCGACCTCTACAGTCCTACCAGGGCCACTAATTACAGTGTTGTTTGTTTGTTTGTTTTTAGTGTCAGCACAACCTTCCATTAATAAGTTTCTCCAGTGTACAGCATTTTTCAAACAATCTATCGTTTAATGGTCTTATTTTTTAAGGTATAACAATTTCCTCAACACAGCTACCTCGCCAACACATAAAAAAAAACCCTAAAAAAACATAAAAAAACAACAAATAAAAAAAAAACAAAAAAGAAAACGAAAGTGAAACGGTCGAGAAAGTTAAAGAGTGCCTTCAAAAATATTATCCCTTCTTTTACAATTCTCTACGACAGAGCTTCACAAACTTTTGGAAGTTACGAACCGGTTGTATAAATTAAAGGACTTGTTAAATTTCAAATAAAAAGTATTTATATAGAAAATCTATCATCATTTATCATAAACTAATCCCCAGTGTACAGTCAATGGGAACAATTATTTTCTTATTTGTCCATTTGTCAAGTTTTGGCTCGATAGAAGAGAGTGCCACGTATATTAGGTTTGTTTCAGTAAGTGGTGAGGACTTGCACTCAATAGCTGCGTTTCCTTTTGAAGACCAAGGAATTTAAGTTTCTATAAAACAACGTAGACAAAAAGATGGTAAATTAGCCATCGTGGTAAAGAGCAGAATATGAACGAAGTTGATATTTTTAGAAATATATTTCCAATTTTAGTTTATACGTACAGTTGCCGTACTTCAAAACTATACAATTAAAAAAAAGACATGTGTGGCACCTGCAAACCAGCAGGTAATACCCCATGGACCAGCACCGGCCCGACAGACCGGTTTTCCGGTTATTAGTAACACTGCTTTACGACATATACCTCTGAAAAAGGATTTTCAATTATGACTAATATCAAAAATAAAAAAAAGGGGAAGGATTATTTGTGCTGATAAAGAGATAATAGTTTGTTCCTTTCAAATTAGGTCTAATATAAAAACAAGCTCAATTCTCTCATTAAATTTGTGAACTTTACTCATTTCATATGGTACTTGCATAAAGAAATAAAAAACTCCTCCGGGCGGTGTAAATATTATTTTTTGAAAGATATTGCCTAAGGAGGTGAGGGTTAAAAATTCAATGTCAGAAAGTTTGTTTGATAAGTAAAATCATCACATTTATTAAAAGAGTAATAAATAGATAGATAAATAAATAAATAAATTAAAAATTTAAAAAAACAAAACAAAAAAAATTTTAAATGGAAACTTAGTTCTGATAACTTTAAATATATATTGAAATAAAACAAACTATATGTAAACACTGGGCATATATTATTAAAACTTGTCTTTAAAAAAAACCCAATAAGGATCGTCTAAGCTTTCATGTTCAAATTGTGAGTGTATTTATTCTATGTTTATGACGATTTTGGGTAATGTGACGTAAACAGTGACGTAAGTTCAGTTACAGACAAATAGATACATATTTCTCGGAATTTTTTAGATGAGGCTTGATAATTAGTATTATTTGGATTATTCGGACTATTGTCCTCATCTTCATTGTTATCTGTACAACGTTTCGGTCAATGCGCCCTCCGACCTTCTTCAGGTATTTCTTATTGGACTCGGGAGCCTTCACGGACACGGGAACCTTCCTTTCGAACTCGGGAACCTTCTTGTCGTAATCGGAAACCTTCTTGACGTAATCGGGAGCCACCACGGAATTTTGAACCTAACCCTTTATTCAATCCACAGGGGTATCCTGTTCTCATTCCACTAACCATAGTTGGTGTACAGGTGTTAAGCTGTGTTAATTATTATTCTATATTACTGCTGCCTCTGACCGAGTCCGACAAGAAATACCCGAAGAAGACCGGAGGGCACATCGGCCGAAACGTTCTACAGATAAGAATGAAGATAAGGCAAAAGTTCGAATAATTCAAATAAGTGATTTTAAACAGAGGGGTTATATTCGAAAAATAGAACAACTGTGAAAGTAACTCTTCCATCATTTTCCATCACTCCTGTCTTTCATTGCTAAATTTTCCTAATTTGATTATTTAGTTAAAATAGGAAGTAAAGAATAAAATTACAGTAATTTCTTGTTAATGGATTTCTTTTAAGATTTATCTCCGAGATTTTTGCTCATAATCATTAAAATGAAACCAAACAATTAGAAATCAATAATACAAAGCATATATTCATTAAAATTAATCTTTTAATATCAATATGCAAATTAGCCTTCCTGTTCACACTGTGAATCGCTATTTTGTTGTATATATAAATTCAATTGCATGTTATTAGTATGTAGATTTGGTCAACAGTATTAATAATATAAAACAACAATATCAACAATTGAGGTTTAAATAAAAAATAAAATCATGGAGAATGTGATGTGATGTAAATAACAAAGGAAATTGTAACTTGAGTAGTAATATAGTTTAGATTACAGAGAGACAAACACACAATCTCTATTATATATATATATATATATATATATATATATATATATATATATATACTGAATTATTTTGAAGGGCCTTTAGATGAAACCTGGGTGATTCGATTTCCTAAACCGGCTCTTCAATTACGTATTTTCAATATTTTCAATACTTATCTCCACCGTCAAATGTATGGCTCGCTCGGTTTTTCTTTATTTATTCCGTTGAGTCCTCCCTTATATATTATCCTGATGAACTGTTTAGATGAAACCTAGGTATGTAGTTTCTGACTCATTTATGTCATATATATATACTAGCAAGAATATGCACCCTCCGGGCGCACGTATTTATGTTTTACTGTAATGAAATATATTAAATTAGGAAGACTAATGAAACTAAATAAGAATGAAGATAAAAATGATTTGAAACAGAGGGGGTATAATCAAAAAATAGAACAACTTTGAAACTACCTCATCCATCATTTTCCATCACTCCTGTCTTTCATTGCTAAATTTTCCTAATTTAACTATTTATTTAATTTAGTAACTAAAGAATAAAATCAAAGTTATTCTTTCTTATTAACAGATTTCTTTTAAGATTTATTCAAGAGATTTTTAGTCATATCCATTAAGATAAAACAAGATAATTAGAAATCAATAATACTAAGCACATATTTAATAAAATCACATTTTTTTATATCAATATGCAAATTAGCCTTCCCATTCACACTGTAAAGCGCTATTTTGTTGTATATATAAATACAATTGCATGTTGTTAGTATGTAGACCTGGCAAGGGGAGTGCTATAATTAACGGCGTCGATCCCAGGGGGCCCCCAGGCAACACCTGTCCTTGAGGGGGAATGCCGACGGGATCGACGCAATTTTTTCACCCGCCACTCCATGAGCCCGGCTTTGTGGGTGGTCCCACGTTAATAGGGACTTTGTGCCTAACCCGTACAAGTGGGGTACGCGGTAAATACTATGTAGACCTGGCCAACGCCGGGGGTCCAGTGGCTTCGGCCCTGGATCTTTACGAGTTAATAGCGTCGATCCCAGGGGGCCATCCCCCAGGCAACACCTGCCCCTGATTTAAAGGGGCAGGGCGGGTTTATTGCCCAGTGCCTGAGGCGCCCCCTTGAGGGGGAATGCCGACGGGATCGACGCAATTTTTCACCTGCCACTCCATGAGCTTCGGTTTGTGGGTGGTCCCACGTTAATAGGGACTTTGTGCCTGACCCGTACAAGTGGGGTACGCGGTAAATACATGTAGACCTGGTCCAGTGGCTTCGCCCTGGATCTTTACAAGTTAATAGCATCAATCCCAGGGGGCCATCCCCCCAGGCAACACTGCCCCCTTGATTTAAAGGGGCAGGGCTGGGTTTATTGCCCAGTGCCTGAGGCGCCCCCCTTGAGGGGGAATGCCGACGGGATCGACGCAATTTTTCACCTGCCACTCCATGAGCTTCGGTTTGTGGGTGTCCCACGTTAATAGGGACTTTGTGCCTGACCCGTACAAGTGGGGTACGCGGTAAATATCATGTAGACCTGGTCAACACCGGGGGTCCAGTGGCTTCGGCCCTGGATCTTTACGAGTTAATAGCGTCGATCCCAGGGGGCCATCCCCCAGGCAACACCTGCCCCCTTGATTTAAAGGGGCAGGGCTGGGTTTATTGCCCAGTGCCTGAGGCGCCCCCTTGAGGGGGAATGCCGACGGGATCGACGCAATTTTTCACCTGCCACTCCATGAGTCTCGGCTTGTGGGTGGTCCCACGTTAATAGGGACTTTGTGCCTGACCCGTACAAGTGGGGTACGCGGTAAATATCATGTAGATCCGGCCAACGCGGGGGTCCAGTGGCTTCGGCCTGGATCTTTACGAGTTAATAGCGTCGATCCCAGGGGCCATCCCCCAGGCAACACCTGCCCCCTCGATTTAAAGGGGCAGGGCTGGGTTTATTGCCCAGTGCCTGAGGCACCCCCTTGAGGGGGAATGCCGACGGGATCGACGCAATTTTTCACCTGCCACTCCATGAGCTTCGGTTTGTGGGTGGTCCCACGTTAATAGGGACTTTGTGCCTGACCCGTACAAGTGGGGTACGCGGTAAAATATCATGTACTCGGCCCACGCCGGGGTCCAGTGGCTTCAGCCCTGGATCTTTACGAGTTAATAGCGTCGATCCCAGGGGCTAACCCCCCAGGCAACACCTGCCCCCTTGATTGAAAGGGGCAGGGCTGGGTTTATGCCAGGCGCCCCCCTTGAGGGGGAAACGGGATCGACGCAATTTTTACCCGCCACCCATGAGCTTCGGTTTGTGGTGTCCCACGTTAATAGGGACTTTGTGCCTGACCCGTACAAGTGGGTACGCGGTAAATATCATGTAGATCTGGCCAACGCCGGGGGTCCAGTGCTTCGGCCCTGGATCTTTACGAGTTAATAGTGTCGATCCCAGGGGGCCATCCCCCCAGGCAACACCTGCCCTCGATTTAAAGGGCAGGGCTGGGTTTATTGCAGTGCCTGAGGCGCCCCCTTGAGGGGAATGCCGACGGGATCGACGCACACCTGCCACTCCATGAGCTTCGACGTTAATAGGGCCTTGACCCGTACAAGTGGGGTACGTGGAAAATATCATGTATATGGTCATCTTAATGATGAAAAACAATTTTATTAATAATTAAGTTTAAATAGAAATAAAATCATGGAGAATGTGATGTAAATAACAAAGGGAATTGTGACTTGTATAGAAATAGTTTCGGTTACAGACAGAAAAACACACAATCTCTATTATAATATAATATATATATATATATATATATATTTCTTTGTTTCATCACAAAAAAAATTGTTTTTATACACACATATATATATATATATATATATATATATATATATATAGAGAGAGAGAGAGAGAGAGAGAGATTTACATCTATACAAATATCTATCTTCTATTATTATACTAAAGCTGAGATTATCAACTTTCATTTCCTAAAGGTCTTTTTTCTATTTATGTTAAGGACACAATATTTATACTAAGATATTCCTTGGTTTTAGGACTACTTAATGTTTGAAAAACATTTCATCTTAATTGGTTTTAATTAGTCGTAATTAGCAATTAAGTCAAACACTGACCCGTCCCTCACTGTCATTCTGCATTACCCTCACCCTCTCTATGTATGAGTAAGAATTAGAGAGTAAGTGACGGAGAGTTATATACTAGGCACTGCCAAAGGTGGCAAAAAATCCGTATTTAAAAAATATACCCCCCACACACACACCGATTGAATAAAATTAACAGGAATCTGGGTATTATCAATGAAATTTTCAATATTGATTTATCAATGAATGAATTTTATAATCCATCAAATATTTTATTTCAAAACTTTGATATTTTCATGTCATTTAACTTTGCATCCCCTCTATTTTGGGGGCGTAAAATATCGGAGGGGTTATATACGGTGATATTCGCCAAATTGCGTCCCGGCCTCCAGCCGTAAAAAAAAGGCAGGCGGTGATAGCCGAAAAAACAACCCCACCTACGAATGAAGTTCTTATATGAAGCGGTGCCTGCTGAAAAACAACCAGCGCTTAAGGCGTTTTCAACGTAAAGTTAATGCGATATTTTACCCCCTCCAGTCTTTTTCGACAAGTAAATGTAAATATCCCCCCCCCCTCTTTAAAAATATTTTTGTGGGAGGCTAAATATTTACATTTACTTGTCGATAAAAAGATGCTTTACTTTTAATGTCTTCAAACCACTAAAAGAAA
Source organism: Doryteuthis pealeii (assembly GCA_023376005.1). Taxonomy (NCBI): domain Eukaryota; kingdom Metazoa; phylum Mollusca; class Cephalopoda; order Myopsida; family Loliginidae; genus Doryteuthis; species Doryteuthis pealeii. Next base: position 47,597,384 of record CM042154.1, read on the forward strand.
AAACAATTTGTCCATAAAAACCTTCAGTCCGCTACAAATATTTTTTTTTTGTGTGTTCTCATTTTATTTTAATATATTTATTTCCAACAAACAATTACAAATAAAAAATAAAAATATTTAGACATTCTTTTTTTATTTCAACTAAATACCAAACATAAAGAAAAAATAAAGAAAAAAATATCTGAAGATTTAGATATTCTTTCATATCTAAAAAAAAAAAAATGTCAGGTCATTTTTAATTTAAAAAATGTCTTAGCTACGATCAAATTACGTCACGTGATTTAGTTAGAGGCCATATTGATCAAAGAAACGGAAATATTTTTTAACTTTATATTTTAAAATCTTGCAAAAAAGAAATAATGAACATAAAGAGTTGTTACAAAGAAAAACAGTTAATTCAAATATCAAATTATCCGATTGGGGAAAAATTACCCACCATTATCTTGAAAATTAAGTAAAACAGTCAGTTTTTTGTTTTTGTTTTCGTTTTTTTTTTTTTTTTTAAAAACAGCGTCAGTTCCTTTATTGATAGTTTTTAGCAGAAATCAGTATTTGTGGTTCTTTAACTTAAAAAAAACTCCCGTACAGAAACCTATAATAATCTTCTGATATAATTATTCAGACCCTTATCTTTATAGAAAAAAAAGTAAAAATCATTTTTCGTGGGTTCATTTTTTAATATTTCATAAAATGAAATATGAGGGGGGTGTAAATCTCGTAAGCAAACTGTTCACAATGTATGGTTGTTTATCATCGACCCTATCATCACATTTGGACGAGTTTATGTGGCGACTGCAATACGGTATTCGTAATTGTACAATGTAAATTAAAATTAATATTTTGTAGCAGCTAAATTTATGTTGTACAATAGGTACCACTAATTTGCCCTCTGAACACCCCCTATATTCAACACAATGAAACTTGCATAAAAGTTAATATTATATTGAAAATTCTTTGTCCATTCGAATGAAGGAACATTTTTTTTTTAATCCTGATGATTTAAAAAAATTTCCAGTGTACGGAAATAAAGAAAATTATGAACGAAAAACAATGTCTACATTTTGGCACGGTTAAATCAATTGAATTTTAACGTAGACCAATACAAGCTATGACAAGATGCTTTTAAAAAAATTCTATGAAAAATCAATTAATTGTCCGATTGTCACGAAAATTTCCATAATTACATAATGAAAATATGTTCGAAAAAGTTTTTTTTTTTAAAATTTATTAGGGGAAATATTTTACGAGGTCTACACCCACTATTTTATTTTATGAAATATGAAAAAAATGAACCAACAAAAAAATATTTTCAATTTTTTTTTTCTGTAAAGATAAGAGACTCAATAATTTTATCAGAAGATTTTTATAAGATTATATTCAGGAGTTTCTTTTTAGTTAAATAACCCTGAATACAGAATTCTGCTAAAATATATCAATAAAGAAACTGACTCGACTCTGTTGTAAAATAAACGGACTGTTTTACTTATTTTTCAAGATAACGGTATCTTGTTTTTTAGTTAAAATAAAAAAAAGTATCTAAATATTTTATTTTTATTTTTTTTGTTATTGATTGTTGGAAATAAATATATCAAAATAAAATAAAAATACCGAAAAGAATGTTTTGATTTTTTTTATTTGTAATTGATTGCCGAAAAAATGAGAATATCGAAAAAAATTTTTTAACGGATTGTAGGCGTTTTTATAGACAAATTGTTATTTTTTGTGGTTTGAAGGCGTTAAAATATTTTAAAGAGGGGAGATATTTATATTTACTTGTGAAGAAAAGACTGGAGAGGGTAAAATATCGCATTAACTGTTCGGGAAAAACGCCATAAGCACTGATTGTTTTTTCAGCAGGCACCGCATCATTCGTAGAAGGGGTTGTTTTTTCAGCTATCACTACCTAGCGTTTTTAAAGAGGCAATTCTGAGAATAGTTCCTTATATACTTTCGAAACTAATTACAGTATAAAGAAAAAGACAAAATGCCGAAGGTGTGAATAGAAGAAAGAATTATGGTAGTTATCCTGGTAGAAAATAAGTACTGGAAATCAGAAAATTAAATGTAAAATAAAGACTAAGAAAATACTTTTTGGAGATCTTTCTTTTTGTTTTAAACTCTTTTTGATAATTATTTAATTGACTAATATATTGAGAGAAAAAATTATACATCGACATTTGTTCTGTTAAAAGAAATGATGGGCTAAATTTTCAATATAGTTTTCTACATATAGCAATAATAAACTAAAGTAGTTATTGAATTATCTTTTTTAAATCTAAAAATATGAAAATGGAACTTAAAATAGGGAGTTGCAAATTTTAAATGAAGTTTTAATCTAGAAGGCGCACTGTCAGTCAGTGGGGCTTAAATATGGCCGGATTGTATCCCTAATATATATTATTTGCCATACTCTCCGCACGGAGGCCGGATGAGCGACACAAGGTCAATTTTCCAATGGGTTAAATAGGGAGAAAATTGAGTTTTTCAAAATGTTGTCTAAAAGATGTGACATTTAAAAGATTTTTAAAAATGAGCACCCATACAAAAATGAATAAAAAAGAAAACAAGTCTTTGGCATAAAATGACCCAATGGTTTTGACATGCCAGTAACCTCTCTCTCTGCTCTCTCTCTCCTCTCTCTCTCTCTCTCTCGTCTCTGTCTCTCTCGGTTCTCCTCTACTCCTCGTCTCTCTCTCACACAGATACACAGGCACAACAATAGCAAAATCTGGACGAGCCGCAGTCTTGCATAAAAAGTCTTCAACATCTCCAAAGTATTGTGACAAACTGGCTAGATTTCATTTTATAAAATAATTTAAAATAGGGAGTTATCTTTTTCAATCCCTCATCTCCCCCCTCTCTCTCGTTCATCTCGTCTCTTCTCTCATCTCATCTCTCTCTCTCGTCTTCTCGTTTGTGTTTCTTTCTGTTTTACCAGTTTGAGCATGTTAACACGTTAATATGGAGCGTGTCAGGTTACGTCGCTAGGCAACCGGGTTTTTGTTAGTTGAACATCAATCTGCCATAAAAGGAATGGTTTGGAGGCAAAATAAAAAAATAACGAAATAAAAAATAACAAAAAAAAAGACAAACAAAAGAACACAACAAAAAAAAACACGGCGCCCAACAATAATTTATTGAGGCAAAAACGGTATCGAAGCTTTTAAATGAGCTGATTTTATCTGGGCAGACTGCCCCGGACGTTTAAACGGGTAATCGTTGGCTTAAACATATGTGACCGAATGGTCTGGTCGAGGTTGGCTATGAGTACAACAGGCTGTTACTAGTTACTACTTCTAAAGAGTAAAGACGAGAGGCTTACTTGTAGTAACAGTTGATTGTCGTCGTAAAATTAGAATTGGCGTTCTGAGGGTACAAATCCTAGTCCAAAGCTGTTTGTGTTTAAACATCGTGCTAATGCCTGGGAAAGCATGAAATCTATTCCCCTTCTTCTATTCCAGCCTATAGATAAATAGTAAGGCCGACTGAGGTCTTTAACCTTTTGGTATGGCAACCGGTCGTTGGCAGAAGGATAAATAATTTCAAAACCAGCAATGCTCCGCTTAAACCATTTCAACAGTTGTGTCACATCCTGCGACGGCAGAAGGGGTTGGGTAAATTATATCACATAAGATAGATTATGGACAGACTAAAGAATACATTTACCCAACCCTCTGCCGTCGGCAGGAATGTTGACGACAATGTGAATTTTAAGCGGAGCATTGTGGTTTGAATTAGTTTATCCTTCTGCAAGACCGGGTTGCCATACCAATGGTGTAGAAGACCTCAGTCGTGCCTTGTACTAGTTGTATCTATAGCTGGAATAGAAGAAGGGGAATAGAATTCATGGCCTTTCCAAAGCATTAGCACGATGTGAAACCAAAACAGCTTGACTAGGATTTTGTACTCAGAACGCCAATTCTAATTAGAACGACAATAACTGTTAACGAAAAGTAAGCCTCTCGTCTTATCTTTAGAAGTAGTAACTATAACAGCTGTTGTACTCATAGCCAACCTCGACCAGACCATTCGGTCACATATGTTAGCGAACGTTACCCGTTTAAACGCCGGGGAGTCTGCAGATAAATATCAGCGTCTTAATTCTACTTTTGCCTAATATAAATATTTTGGGCGCGTGTTATTTGTTTTTTGTTGTTAGTTCTTCTTTTTTGTTTTTGTTTTTTGGTTATTTTTTTATTTTGTTGTATTTACTTTTATTTTTGCCTCCAAACATTACTTTATGCGCAGATTGATGTGCACTACAAAAACCCGGTTGCCGTACGACGAGTAACTGGACGCCTGTCATATTTAACGTGTTTAATGTCTCCAGAACTGGGGATCGAGACAGAAAAGAAACACAAAGAGAGAGAGAGAGATGAGAGAGAGATGGAGATGATGAGAGAGAGAGAGAGGAGGAGAGGGGGGGAGATGAGGGATTGAAAGAGGTAACATCCCTAATTTTAAATTTATTTTATAAAATGGATCTCAGCCAGTTGTCAATACTTTGGGGAGAATTTGAAGACTTTTTTTATGGCAAGATGGGGCTCGTCTCCAGATTTGCTAATTGTTGTGGTGTGTGTGTGAGAGAGAGAGAAGAGAGGGAGAGAGATGAGAGAGAGAGAGAGAGAGAGAGAGGCGAGAGAGAGAGAGAGAGAGAGAGGGTTACGGCATTCAAAACATTGAGGGTCATTTTATGCCAAGAGGATGTTGTTAATTTATTTCATTTTTGAATGGTGTGCGTCATTTTAAAATTTAAATTCAATTTTTTAGACAACATTTTTAAAATACCTGCATTTTTCCTATTATACCCATGGAAATTGAACCTTGTTGTCAGTATCTGCTTCGTGCGGAGGCGAGGTTTGGGAAATATATATATTAGGGTGGATACAATCCGCATATTTAAGCCTCCACTGACTGACGTGCGCGTCGTAGGATAAAATTCATTAAGAGATTTGGCAAATGTCCCTATTTTTAAGTTATCCTCATGTTTCATTTTTTAGATATTAAAAAAAATGTAATGAATCAAGTAACTACTATGTTAGTTTTTATTAGTGGCTATATGTAGAAACACTATATTGAAATTTAGCCCGACATTTCTGTTTTAACAGAGACAAATGTCGATGTAATATGATTTTTCTCTCAATTATTGTCAGATTTAAATCAATTGTCAAAAGAGCTTTTAAAACAACAAAAAGAAAGATTCAAAAAATAGGTAGTTTTTCTTAGTCTTTATTTGTACATTTAATTTCTGAATTTCCCGTCTATGTTTCTGAGCAGGTTACTACCGATGAATTCTTTCTTCTAGTTCACGAGACCTGTGCGGTCATTTTGTTCTTGTTCTTTCTATAGTTGGTATCATTAGTTTGTTTCGAAAAGTTGTGATGTAGTGCGAACTTATTCTCTGCGATATTGCCTCTCTATTAAAGAACGCTGTGGAAGTGATCAAGGCGGTAATAAAACACGCGCCAGTCTACGATGAATGCGGTGCGCGCTGCTGAGAAAACAATGCATGTGCCTATATGCGTTTTCCCGGGTTATGGTTGTTACCCTCTCCCAGTCTTTCTATAACAAGTTATATTATCTCCCTCTTTTTACCTTTTAACTGATGCCTTCAACCAGAATAACAATTTGGTGAGTAAGAAACGCCTACAATCGAAAATTTGTTTTCGATATGATTCTCGCGAGTTTTCGCGCATCAAGTTTAAGAATAAAAAGTGCGAAAATGTTTGTTCGGGTTAATTTTCTTATGGGTGTTTATTTTGATCAGTATTTTGTAGGTCGTCCACAATGCAGACGCTGATACAAGGAGAGAAAACTAGAAAAATGAATATTGTTAGATCCTTTTATTGTTATTTTTGAGGCCTAAAATGTCCGTTTATTGAAATGATCGTTCAAGTCCGTTATTTTACATATGACTGCAGTCCGAGGTGTTATTTTATGTGATATTTAGCGTAGATAATTTCGTGTATATCAGGGTTCAATTGTAGTAAAAAAGGACTCCTGGAAATATAATTTGAATAACAAGAATCTTCTGTAAATTATTGATCTGCTTATCTTCAGGAAAAAAATTGAATAATATAGTTTTTGTGTTGGTTCTCATTTTTTTCATATGTCATAAATAAGTAGTGGGTGTGACCTGCGGTAAAGTTATTGTAGGTCCGACCTAATTACCAAATTTTAAAAAAAAACTGTTTTCGAACATATTTTCCCATTATGGTAATTATGGAAATTTTCGTGACAATCGGACAATTAATGTGATTTTTCATAGAATTTTTTAGAAAGCATCTTGTCAGTAGCTTGTATTGGTCTACGTTTAAAATTCATTGATTTAGACCGTGCCAAAATGTAGACATGTGTTTCGTTCATAATTTTCTTTATTTCCGGGACAGCTGAATTTTTTAAATCATGCAGGAGTTGAAAAAAAAAGAATGCTTCGCTTCATCGTCGGGAAATTGGACAAAGCGAGGAAATTTGTCGAATATATATAGAACTCTCTGTATTATTGCAAGTTTCATTGTGTTGAATAAAGGGGGGTCGTTTCAGAGGGTAAGATGAGTTGTGTAACCGGAGGGTAACTTGTACCGAAAATAAATTAGCTTGACTAACAAAACCTATTAATGTTGGTTTGTAATATTGAGCAACTTGGTGTTACGATTGATCGAAACCGGTGGTGTTGCATGTCGCCACAGTAAAGCTTCGTCCAAATGTGATGATAGGTCGATGTAACATACCATAACATTGTGACAGTTTTTGCTTACGAGAATCCTCCAACACACCCGCGCCTACGGATGAATTTCATTTTTTAGTGAACAAATTAAAAAAATGAACGCCACGAAAAATGATTTTTTTGTACTCTTGTTTGTTTCTATAGATAAGGGTCTGAATAATTCCTAGAAGTTTAGTATAGGGTTCTGTATGGGGAGTTTTTTTTAAAGTTAAAGAACCACAAATACTGATTCGCTAAAAACTATCAACTAAGGGGAAAATGAGCGGCTGGTTTTTAGAAAAAAGAAAAGACCACACAAACGAAATACTAAAAGACGTAAAAAACTGACTGTTTGTTACATTAATGTCTTTCAAAGGATAATAGTGTTGGGGTTAGATGCAGTTTTCCCCAAGTCGGAATATATGTTGATAATTGTTGGAATGTCAACGTGCGTGTTTTGCTGTTGTGTGAGCAACTGCTATTTATGTGTTCATGGCCTAGTTCTGTTTTTTGCAGATTGTTAAAAAATATAAAGGGTTAGGAGTTGAATAATTTCGTTTCTTTGACTGCAATATGGCCTCGTAGCTAAGATCAACGGGGTGACGGTTGATGGTTGATCGGGTAGAGCTAAGACTTTTTTAAATTAAAAAGACCTGAGCATTTGTTTTTTTTTAGATATGAAAAAGATATCTAAATGCTTGCAGATACTTTGTTTTCTTTTTTTTTCTTTATGTGTTGGATTTACGGTGATGAAAGTATGTATAAATATAGGGAGATGTCTAGTATATTAATCTTTTATTTGTAAATTCGTTTGAGTGATACAAATATTAAAAATAAAATGGGAACAACACGAAAAAAAAAGAATATTTGGTAGCGGATGAAGGTGTTGTTTATTGGGACAAATTGGGTGTTTTTGTGTTCTTTCGTTTTAGTGGTTTGAAGGACCATTAAAAGTAAAGGGCATCTTTTTATCGCGGCGACTAGAGGTAATATGTAAATTGTAGCCTCTGACGACAAATAATGTTTCTTAAAAGGGGGGGTGGGGATATTGGGAAAGTTGGTTTTACATTTATAGGGCATGTCGAGATGAAGACTGAGGGGGTAAAAGTATCGCAGTTGACTTTACGTTGAAGCGAACGCCTGTAAGCGTCGCCCTCGGGGTTGTTTTCAGCAGGCCACCGACGTAGAACTGTCAATTCGTAGGGTGGGGTTGTCGTTTTGGTTCGGTCAGTCGAGCCGCGCTGACTTTTTTACGGGCTGGAGGTCCGGGACGCATTTGGCGAATATCACCGTATTAACCTCCGATTTTTTTACGCCCCCAATAATGAGGGGGATGCCAAAGTTAAATGACATGAAAATATCAAAGTTTTGAAATAAAGATATTTGAAATGGAAATTTATTTTAAACAAATTCATTCTATTGAAAATCACTATTGAAATGTTGCATTGATAATACCCAGATTCCTGGTTAATTTGTTATTCAATCGGTGTGTTGGTGTGGGGGGTATATTTTTAAAGTACGGGTTTTTTGCCACCCTTGGCAGTGCCTAGGTATATAGCTTCTCCGTCACTACTTCGTAATTCTTACTCTGACATAGAGGAGGGTTGAGGGTAATCAGAAATGAACAGTGAGGGCGGGTCAGTGTTCTTGACGGCTTATTGCTGAAGTTACGACTAATTACAACACATAAGGATGAAAAAATGTTTTTCCAAACATTAAGTAAGTCCTGAATGAAGACCAGGATATCTAGTATAGTATATTGTGGTCCTTACCAAATAGAAAGACCTTATGACAGAAATGAAAGGTTGA
>CM042154.1:47605998-47645998 GCA_023376005.1 Doryteuthis pealeii
CGAAAACCCACCGGCGTTGCCAGGATCTACATATATTTACGCGATTACCCACTTTACGGTCAGGGCACAAAGTCCCTATTTAACGTATGGGACCACCACAAACCGAAGCTCATGGCAGTGGCAGGTGAAGAATTGCGTCGATCCCCGTCGGCATTCCCCTCAAGGTGGGCTTCCCAGCACTGGTGCAATAAACCCAGCCCTGCCCCTTTAAATCATAGGGGGCAGGTGTTGCACTGGGGGGATTTGGCCCCCTGGGATCGACGCTATTACATTGTAAAGAATTTCCCATTGGCCGAAGCCATGGACCCCCGCGTTAGGCCAGATCTAATAGTATTTACCGCGTACCCCACTTGTACGGGTTAGGGCACAAAGTCCCTATTAACGTAGGGACACCCTACAAAGCCGAGTTCTCATGGAGTGGCGGGTGAAAAAATTGCGTCGATCCCGTCGGCATTTCCCCCTCAAGGGGACAGGTGTTGCCTGGGGAGATGGCCCCTGGGGATCGACGCCGTTAATTATGCACTCCCACCCGATGGCAGCGATCTACATACTAACAACATGCAATTGTATTATATATACAACAAAATAGCGCTTTACAGTGTGAATGGGAAGGCTAATTTGCATATTGATATAAAAAAAATGTGATTTTATTAAATATGTGCTTAGTATTATTGATTTCTAATTATCTTGTTTTATTCTTAATGGATATGACTAAAAATCTCTTGAATAAATCTTAAAGAAATCTGTTAATAAGAAAGAATAACTTTGATTTTATTCTTTAGTTACTAATTAAATAAATAGTTAAATTAGGAAAATTTAAGCAATGAAAGACAGGAGTGATGGAAAATGATGGATGAGGTAGTTTCAAAGTTGTTCTTTTTGATTATACCCCCTCTGTTTCAAATCATTTTTATCTTCATTCTTATTTAGTTTCATTAGTCTTCCTAATTTAATATATTTCATTACAGTAAAACATAAATACGTGCGCCCGGAGGGTGCATATTCTTGCTAGTATATATATATAATATATATATATATATATATATATGACATAAATGAGTCAGAAACTACATACCTAGGTTTCATCTAAACAGTTCATCAGGATAATATATAAGGGAGGACTCAAGAGATAAATAAAGAAAACCGAGCGAGCCATACATTTGACGGTGAGATAAGTATTGAAAATATTGAAAAATACGTAATTGAAGAGCCGTTTAGGAAATCGAATTCACCCCAGTTTCCATCTAAAGGCCCTCAAAATAATTCAGTATATATATATATATATATTATATATATATATATATATATATATATTATATATATAATAGAGATTGTGTGTTTGTCTCTCTGTAATCTAAACTATATTACTACTCAAGTTACAATTTCCTTTGTTATTTACATCACATTCACATTCTCCATGATTTTATTTTTTATTTTAAACCTCAATTGTTGATATTGTTGTTTTATATTATTAATACTGTTGACAAAATCTACATACTAATAACATGCAATTGAATTTATATATACAACAAAATAGCGATTCACAGTGTGAACAGGAAGGCTAATTTGCATATTGATATTAAAGATTAATTTTAATGAATATATGCTTTGTATTATTGATTTCTAATTGTTTGGTTTCATTTTTAATGATTATGAGCAAAAAATCTCGGAGATAAATCTTAAAAGAAATCCATTAACAAGAAATTACTGTAATTTTATTCTTTACTTCCTATTTTAACTAAATAATCAAATTAGGAAATTTAGCAATGAAAGACAGGAGTGATGGAAAATGATGGAAGAGTTACTTTCACAGTTGTTCTATTTTTCGAATATAACCCTCTGTTTAAAATCACTTATTTGAATTATTCGAACTTTTGCCTTATCTTCATTCTTATCTGTAGAACGTTTCGGCCGATGTGCCTCGGGTCTTCTTCGGGTATTTCTTGTCGGACTCGGTCAGAGGCAGCAGTAATATAGAATAATAATTAACACAGCTTAACACCTGTACACCAACTATGGTTAGTGGAATGAGAACAGGATACCCCTGTGGATTGAATAAAGGGTTAGGTTTCAAAATTCCGGATGGCTCCCGATTACGTCAAGAAGGTTTCCGATTACGGCAAGAAGGTTCCCGAGTTCGAAAGGAAGGTTCCCGTGTCCGTGAAGGCTCCCGAATCCAATAAGAAATACCTGAAGAAGGTCGGAGGGCGCATTGACCGAAACGTTGTACAGATAACAATGAAGATGAGGACAATAGTCCGAATAATCCAAATAATACTAATTATCAAGCCTCATCTAAAAAATTCCGAGAAATATGTATCTATTTGTCTGTAACTGAACTTACGTCACTGTTTACGTCACATTACCCAAAATCGTCATAAACATAGAATAAATACACTCACAATTTGAACATGAAAGCTTAGACGATCCTTATTGGGTTTTTTTAAAGACAAGTTTTAATAAATATATGCCCAGTGTTTACATATAGTTTGTTTTATTTCAATATATATTTAAAGTTATCAGAACTAAGTTTCCATTTAAAATTTTTCTTTGTTTTGTTTTTTAAATTTTTTAATTTATTTATTTATTTATCTATCTATTTATTACTCTTTTAATAAATGTGATGATTTTACTTATCAAACAAACTTTCTGACATTGAATTTTTAACCCTCACCTCCTTAGGCAATATCTTTCAAAAAATAATATTTACACCGCCCGGAGGGAGTTTTTATTTCTTTATGCAAGTACCATATGAAATGAGTAAAGTTCACAAATTTAATGAGAGAATTGAGCTTGTTTTTATATTAGACCTAATTTGAAAGGAACAAACTATTATCTCTTTATCAGCACAAATAATCCTTCCCCTTTTTTTTATTTTTGATATTAGTCATAATTGAAAATCCTTTTTCAGAGGTATATGTCGTAAAGCAGTGTTACTAATAACCGGAAAACCGGTCTGTCGGGCCGGTGCTGGTCCATGGGGTATTACCTGCTGGTTTGCAGGTGCCACACATGTCTTTTTTTTAATTGTATAGTTTTGAAGTACGGCAACTGTACGTATAAACTAAAATTGGAAATATATTTCTAAAAATATCAACTTCGTTCATATTCTGCTCTTTACCACGATGGCTAATTTACCATCTTTTTGTCTACGTTGTTTTATAGAAACTTAAATTCCTTGGTCTTCAAAAGGAAACGCAGCTATTGAGTGCAAGTCCTCACCACTTACTGAAACAAACCTAATATACGTGGCACTCTCTTCTATCGAGCCAAAACTTGACAAATGGACAAATAAGAAATAATTGTTCCCATTGACTGTACACTGGGGATTAGTTTATGATAAATGATGATAGATTTTCTATATAAATACTTTTTATTTGAAATTTAACAAGTCCTTTAATTTTATACAACCGGTTCGTAACTTCCAAAAGTTTGTGAAGCTCTGTCGTAGAGAATTGTAAAAGAAGGGATAATATTTTTGAAGGCACTCTTTAACTTTCTCGACCGTTTCACTTTCGTTTTCTTTGTTTTTGTTTTTTTTTTTTATTTGTTGTTTTTTTATTGTTTTTTTAGGGGTTTTTTTTATGTGTTGGCGAGGTAGCTGTGTTGAGGAAATTGTTATACCTTAAAAAATAAGACCATTAAACGATAGATTGGTTTGAAAAATGCTGTACACTGGAGAAACTTATTAATGGAAGGTTGTGCTGACACTAAAAACAAACAAACAAACAACACTGTAATTAGTGGCCCTGGTAGGACTGTAGAGGTCGATGAAAACCTTTTTGTAAGGTGAAAGTATAATAGGGGTAGATTGACCAAACAACAGTAGGTTTTCGGGGGGGGGGGATATGCCATGAGACAAGACAATAAAAAAAAAGTATGGCATTCAAGGAGATATGCTAGATTCATATCTTTGTGAATTCTTGTGGCGAGAGCACAAAGAAATGAACGCTTTCAATCAAAGTCTTGATGATATAGTCGACTCACAATAAAGCATTTTTAAAACCATCTATTGCATATTGCTTAATGGTTTTATTTTTTCTAAGGTATAACAATTTACTGAACACCGCCTTAAATCGAAAGTGAAAAAGTCGAGAAAGTTCAAGAGTGCTCTTTTGAAGGGGGTCATGGATATTGTTTCTGGTTGTATACCCCAAAAGAGTCCATGCTATGGTGCGGCCACACTTGGAATTTGCATCACCAGTCTGGAACCCCTATCTTGCTCAGAACATTAACCTCCTAGAAACTGTACAGAGACGTGCAACCAAACGAATACCCTCCATCAGACATCTGCCATATTCTGAACGTCTTGCTGCCCTGGGAATGGGTTCGTTGAAACTCCAGCGTCTGGCAACTGACCCGGTGAACGCTAATAAGATCATTAATCATATTAACAACAGCAATCTTGAATACCTTTTTGATTTCTATGTTTCTAACACACGTGGGCATGTCTACAAAGTCAGAAAACAGCATAGCTCACATGACTTTCGAAAACATTTTTTCACGCTCAGAGTTGTCGAGGCATCGAATAAACTGCCTGCGTCCGCTGTGGGCTGCCGAAACACTGCAACTTTCAAAGCCTCCATGGTTCCTGTAGTCTGCCAACACTATAGCTGATACTCCCATCCACACACATACACGCACGCACGCGCACACGTGCATGTACATTGTTACCGTACGCTGTTCATGTTCCTGACACTCTTGTGTTTCATTTGTAAGATGCGATCACTTGAAATATTTACCATTTTTAGATATTTTTCCATCTTGAGATTTTTTTATAGTAGTTTGGTTTGTTTTGTTTTACGGCATATCAACCTCAGTGGGTCATTTAATGCCGATAAAGTTTTGAAATAAATCAATTCTTAATGGATAATACAATTTTTTTATAAATGCATTTTTCTATTTAACCCATAGATGGGACCCTAACAGGTACTACCACTCCGGGTCAGAGTGGACCAGGGAGCAATGGTGATGAAGGGGTGCTCCATATTCCCCAAACCTCCAAAACTGGAACCTCACCATCAGATTTTTATAGGAGAATCATAAAAAAAAATAGTATATCCATATAAAAGTTGGCGGAATAGCCTATTGTCAGTATCAGCCGATTCAGTACCTCTTCATCACCATTACTCCCAGGTCTACTTTGACCCAGAGCGGTAGTACGTATTGGTGTCTCATCTATGGGTTAAATAGAAGAAATGAGTAAACAAAAAAATGTGTTTTAAAAAATTGAGCTAAAAAAATCATTAACCATCGAGGAAACTGAGTTACGAACGGAATGAATTAAACTCGTAAGCCAAGGTACCACTGTACATAGGTGGGGCCGGAACGGATTAATGGCATTTCAGTTTATTTCAACGGGGAAAATTGATTTGATATACGAGAAAACTGAGTTACGAGCGCAATGAATTAAACTCGTAAGCCAAGGTACCACTGTAAATAGGGGGCCGGAACGGATTAATGGCATTTCAGTTTATTTATTGATTTTTTTTTCATTCAATATTTTAGATAGTAGACATTAACATTTCTTTTTAGAGTAGCTGGATCAATGCAAGGTCTATTATTTTACATACTGATTTAAATGGGGCATCCCACGAGGATTCAAATCAGGATTCAGTAATAATGGATCTGCGGGACTAACTTAAAAATCCCCCTCTACCCAGGCGACGCCGGGTAGCCGCTGCTAGTCGTTAATAAATAAGATGCTAATTAAGATTAGATAATGGCTATTTCATAATCATTGAGAATATAGCTTAAATAACTGAGGAAATCGTGACGTCAGTGATGACGTAGTTTCAGTTACTGACAGACAGTTACATAATCTCTATTATGATAAAATGATCATGGACCTTTTATTGATAGTTTCCCTTATATTTTTTCGGCTTCTGCATCGACATCGAGCACCTGCTTGTGTTTTCCACGTGGCCTTTTTTTTTTTTTTTTTGAAAATATTCACAGTTAATATTTACTTGAGACTGGCAATCTTCCCACAATCCAATGTAACGGTCAAACCTTATCAGCTTCCAAAATTGCGAGTTTACTACCAGCGGTGGGGAAGGTGGGCAGGGGGTTTCGGTCATTACATAATTTGTTATCTCGATATTACTTATTATACTTTTAGTTTTACTTATCTGTTTTTTTTTTGTTTTTTTGTTTTGTGGGGTTTTTTGTGGGGGGGTTGCATACATAGTTGCAGTTGCACTTTTTAAAACTATGAACACATGTTTTTGTGAATGCTTGACATTGCACGTGACTTCAAGGCTTGTGGGTGCCGAAGTGTGTGTGTGTGTGTGTGTGTGTGTGTGTGTGTGTGTGTGAATATGTATATAAGTGATGGTTTCCCGCTTATCTTTTAAACACAGGCATAAACATACACACATACATACATTCCCTTACCAACGCATGCTTCAACTTTACACACAAATACACATGCATTGTTGCACTTGGCCAGACACAAAAATGCACACGCATACACATACGAAAAGTACATGCACTAGTACATATGTACTTGTACAGACCCATATACCTGATAAACCCTCGTAAGTGTATATCTTTAAACAAAATATACATACTGAATTGTTTTTGAAATTATCTAAAATACTAGAAGCGGCTACCCCGCATCGCCTGGGTGGATGGAAGGTTTTTTTGTTTTTTTTTTATTTAGTCTCATATATCCATTATTACTGAATCGTGAGTTGCTTTCCCACTGGATGTCCCATTAAAATCCCCACGTATAAAAAGACCTTGTGCTGATCCAGCCACTCTGAAAAGAAAAATTGTTTACTATTTACAACATTAAATACAAGAACAATCCATGTGGTTATCATTTAAACTTTATTTTTCAATTATCTTCACGAATATACATCAAATCTTCATTATTTTGGCTCAAAAACCAAGATATGATGATAGTGAATGTTTATATTTATTTACTTTGTCGTTAATCGTTTTATTTTCATAGTTTCCTCCGGAAATACATACATACATACCAACTGTCTTTTATATATGGATAGATAGATTAGTCGTCGACTGCATCCTCTGCAGGGGTTAAGACCCCCTCAAAGGAGAATCTTGGGTATGATGCTGGACTGAACTGAATCCGGTGGTGAGGCTTCAATTCTAGAGCTCTGGGGCGTGTGGAGTATTTTTTTATTGCTATTACTACCCGGTTCACTCTGCTCAGGAGTGTTAGTCCCATCTATAGTCAATTGTCAGCTGGGGCTGTACAATACGTTGACTACACCTCTGCAGTGGGGTTAGACCCCCACCGCAATGGGACCTGTTGGTTGTGGGTGGCGATCTGTGATGCTTAAGGACGGAATTCTGGTCGTCCAGAAGCCCATGATATACACAAAACTCCACTTTTGCCCTTATATGGGATAGACGGACGGTCGAAGAGGGCTCCCTCCGATCAATCAACTAGTAAAATCAATCCCTAGCACCGATAAGATTGTCCCGACCATATTTCTCTTATGGCAAACCCCCAAACCTTTTATCATATATCTGATAGAAGGCGGTGACTGGGGTTTTTAGTTTTCTGGGTATGATGTTAAACTGCATCTTGTGGGGAGGTTCCAATTTTGGGGCTCTAGGGAATGTGGAGTACCCCTCCATTGCCATTACCCCAAGGTCTATTCTGACCCGGGGTGGTAGTACTTGTTAGGGTCCCATCTATTTGTTAAAGATATAACAATATGAGATTTAAAAATGTGTTAAAAAAAGAAGTTTCAAAAATTGAATAAACAAGAATGAATACAAAAGGTATTTACCCATAGATGGAGGGAGAATTGGATTCATATATTTTCCAAGGGTATTAGTGCCATGGGAAATGCAAACAGCTTCGACCGGGAATTGAATTCGGGTCGGCAAGTCCATTTCCTACGATTCTAATCACAACACCACACGCCTCCAATACAAATATATGTATGTTCTGAAGATATAAGAAGTACGGAATACCCCTTCATTGTCATTACTCCCATATCTCCTCTGACCCGGAGTGGTAGTACCTGTTAGTGTCCCGTCACTGGGTGAAATAGATCTGTTTACAACTTATTCGTATTCGATAGGACCGTGTTCAGAAAAAAAACTCTTGATAAACAACTACACAAAAAAATTAAATAAGAACGTACAATGAACGCGTTTCCCTAATATCTCGGCATAGAATAACCCAACAAGGGTTGATACGACGTAAAATCAACCAACCAACCAACCAACCAACCAATCTGTTTGAAAATCATTTGTATCAGATAGGTATAATTGAAACGATTTTGACTGTGCAAATCATCTGTATTAAGAATAGTTGATTGGGACTGCACAGGGTCTGACTGGTAAAGCAAGGAGCTGGTGGTAGGTATGGCACTCCACCTCAGACGCTAAAATAATCTCCTTGGTCTAGCGCTAGTGAAAAGAGGATAGATTTCTTCGCTGATTGGCTAATACTGGCTTTACGTTACTTATAATTGCTTACCAAGGATTATTATTATTATTTACTTGAAACCATATAAAAGTGTGGGGAAAATCTCTATAGCGTAGAGGCTAACGTGCTGGACTGCTGTTTAAACCCCAGTCCCGCTATCACATTCACTTTAAGACTTATTCCTTCGGGAAGAGATGCACCCTCTTACATCCAGTTATGAGTTAAACAGAACAACTACTATTCTTCTACAAGGATAGCCCTGGCATTAAATACCCCACGAAGGTTGATATACAATTGAACTAAGATACCAAACCATTTAACTGTAAGTAGGAAGACAAGTCCATAAACGTAAAATATTGAATTTTCAAAGATTTTCACAAGGGGTTTAAACATCGTGGTATGGGGTGGCTGTTGTTTTCTTTTGTGTGTGTGGTGGGGGGGGGGTAAGTCTTTCTGCAAGTAATATCCATCTCTCTACTTGGGTTTTAGTGGTACTTGATATTTCTTTACATCTTCTCTAGAATGCTGAATATATATATATATATATATATATATATATATATATATATATATATATATATATATATATATATATTGAAAGGAAAATAAATAAAGGAAATAAAATGTTGAATGGATAAAATAGATGTACTAACACGTGTTTCGGCCAGGAGTTTGTTCATGTACACATGTATTCAATTTATTATTATTTTAAATATAAAATAAAATAATCATAATAGAAAATTATAAAATCTTTAAGCATACAAGAATAACGGCCTTTATCAGTGTAAAATGTTTGATATTTTGAAAATATCAAACATATATATATATATATATATATATATATATATATATATATATATATATATATATATATTGAAATATCAAAATTTTTATTCGTATTCATATATATATTGAAATTATCAAAGATTTTACTCTGATGAAGGCCGTTATTCTTTGTATGCTTAAAGATTTTATCATTTTCTATTATTATCATTTTATTTTATATTTAAAATAATAATAAGTAGAATACATATGTATATGAACAAACTCTTGGCCGAAACACGTGTTAGTAAATCTATTTTATCCATTCAACATTTTATTTCCTTTATTCATTTTTCCTTTTAACATATCGTCGGATTCATTTCCATTTTCAGCTTACAAACACACACACACACACACACACACACACACACACATATATATATATATATATATATATATATATATATATATATATAGAGAGAGAGAGAGAGAGAGAGAGAGAGAGTGTGTGTGGTAGTAGTAATAGTAATCGTAGTAGTAGTAGTAAATCCGTAAGAAAAAAGCGAAATGTGTATGTCTCCGAATGAAATTCTACGCTTTGGTTCCCCCAGCGCCAAAACTGGGCTGAATCTGTGATACGAATATACCATAAATAATATTTTTTGTAAGTACCCTTAAGTACCCCCTGATTCAGAGAATAGTTTGGGAAACAATTTTGTTGTTGGAAGAAAATTACTACATTTGCCGTTGCGTGCAAGAAAATATTGGATTAAATCTCCGTTTCGAAATTTCAAAAGAAAAAATAGTTTTGTATTCTCGGTTAATTCCGGTTAAATCCGGTTAATTACCACGTTTGTTTTGTTTTTGTTTTTTGTTGTTCTTTTTTGCTTTGGGGGGGGGGGGGATTTTCATTGCCCTTTTTGTTGTTTTTTATGTGGGTTTTTTGTTTGTTTTTCCCCCTTTTTCCTATTCCTTTTTTTCTTGTCTCTTTGTTTCATTTTTTGGATCATATGACCTTTAGGCACCCCTTTTGCGATCTCGATTCGTGGGGACATTCTTTCCATTTACACTGTCAAAATCGGGTTAATTGTTAACAGACGATTTTTAGAGTTTTTTTTTTAATTATAAAACTAACCTCTAACCCTAACCACTAAACCTAACCCCTAACAAAAAACCGGATTTTGATGGTGTAAATGAGAAAGATCGAGATCGCGGATTTCAATTTCAATTTTGCTTTTTGGGGGGAAGGGAGAGTTCATTTGCAATTTGCAGAAATGTTATATATATATATTTTCTGTTTTGTTTATTTATAACTATTATTATGTCCTTTTTGTCTTTTTCCTTTTTCGTTTGTGTTTTTGTTTTATTCATTTTTTTTC
This sequence comes from Doryteuthis pealeii, assembly GCA_023376005.1. Taxonomy (NCBI): domain Eukaryota; kingdom Metazoa; phylum Mollusca; class Cephalopoda; order Myopsida; family Loliginidae; genus Doryteuthis; species Doryteuthis pealeii. The sequence goes on from CM042154.1 coordinate 47,616,553, forward strand.
TTTCTCTTTTTCTTACTTTTTTTATTTTACCTTTTTAGTATTATTTGGATTGTCCTCATCTTTATTGTTGTCTTTACAACGTTTCGGCCGATGTACCCTCCGGCCTTCTTCAGGTATTTCTTGTCGGACTCGGGAACCTTCTCGAACTCGGGAAATTTTCTTTTTTAGTTTTCTTTTTTCCTTTTGTTTGTTTGTTTGTTTGTTTGTTTGTTTGTGTGTGTGTGTGTGTATGTGTGTGTGTGTGTGTTTTTTTTTTCTTTTTCTGGTTTTTATTTATCATTTATTTTTATTGTTTCTTTATATATTGTTTTTTTTTTTAATTTTCCCTTTTCTCTTATTTTTCTCTCGCTTTTGATATCGAAATTGAGTAGTTATTTACCCAACCCACCCGTCACGGGTAGGATGTGAGAAAAGATCACGAGTAGACGGCACCAGCTTGAATCGAACACACTATTCAATATTAATGGATCTGAGAGACTAGCTTGCTAACTATTACAACACGATGAGACGCCCTGATCTTGAAACTAAGTATGAAGTAGTTTCATTAAAATGAAAGTATGAAGTAAAAAAAGTAAGTAAGTAAAGTGGTCGAGGTGGCCTAAAGTCGGTAACAGCCAATCAGCGAGGGAGTCTGTCCCCTTTTCACTAGCGCTAGACTAAGGAGATTGTTTTTGCGTCTGAAGTGGAGTGCCATGCCTACCATCAGCGCCTTACTTTACCGCACAGGTCCCTGTGCTACTCATACGCTGAGTTGGCGAGGGCCGGTATCAACCTAGGAACCTTGTGGCTTCTAGCCGCTGGCGAATGATTGTTTCATTGTAGTTTCCTTAAAATTATTGTGAACTTTATCAATAGGGTTTTGTTTCTTTGTTTAATGGCATATTAACCTTCGTGGGTTATTTAATGCCAAAGCGATTCCTTGCACAAGAACAGTAGTGGTAGTATTTAATCCATAGCTGGGTGTATGAAGGAGTTTCGACAAAGGCATTAGTCCGAAATGGCACATAATAGCGCGACTGGTAGTTGCGAACTCGCTTACTACGAGGTCGAAGTTCAGCACCTTACCCACTACGCCACGACGACACACCCCACTATATTGATAAATTGGCTCTTCAAACATTGATGTTGCAACTAAATAGGAATAAATTGGCTTTAAATTATTGTGAACTTTATTAATGTATTGGTTTTTAAAACATTGCTATTATAACTAAGTATGACGTGTTTCGTCATCATCATCATCATTATGATCATCATCATGTCGTGCTGTCAGCACGGATTCCCATCACTCTTTCTCGCCAGCCGTCCCTATCGGCCATCGCTCCTGGCATGCAATTCTGCACGACATCCAAAATCCGCTCAGAACTGATTGATGTCGGTTTTTGCTGGTCGACCTACACTAGTGGGTCCATATTTAGGTGTCCATAAGAAAACGTCACTTATGAGTTCGTCCTTGCTTTTCCAACAATGTCCAGCATATCTTGTTCGTTTCACCTGGATGATTTGTTTAATAGGGGCAGGTGATCGTACAGCTGTTTTCAGGTGGGACTCTGCTTTCAAGATTTGTCAAAACTTGTGTAGCTCCCATCTAGCTTTTACTCCAAGTGCTTTGTTAGAGTCTAAGTGGTGCAGCTGTACAGTAGTACTAATACGGATACGGCTTGGAAGAATTCTCACTTTAGTCTGTTAATGAGATCAGATTTCCATATGATGGATAATCTGTCTATAACAGTCCATGCATTTCCTATGTGTACATTGATATTTGATACATTGATTCTGTAGATGTGATATTGCTATCTAGGTATGTTATGTGAACTGGTAAGTGTTTAGTACATTTGCTCTTAAAACATCGATATTATAACTAAATATGAAGTGTCTACCCATTTAACTTGATTATGAACTAAATATAAAGGCTTGTAATTGATTAGTATTAGATATAAATAGTTAATTTATATATAAAATTGTTTATTATTAATAGGAAATTACTTGAAACCATATAACTATGAAAATTATTTGTATTAATAATAGCTACTTGAAGATATAAGGGTTCGAAAATCATTAAATAAAAACAAGCCCTAGCGCCTATATGATTGTCCCGACCCTATTGCTCTTATGGAAAACCCCCAACCCTTTTTATAACATATGTGCTATTAGGCGCTCACTGAGAGTCTTAGTGTCCTGGGAATTACATTAAATTGCATCTATTGGGGAGGTTCCAAATCTGGATCTGTAGTGGGAGTGTGGAGTACCTTTTCATCGCCATTGCTCCCAGGGCAACTCTGACCCAGAGTGGTAGTACCAATTAGGGCCCCATCTATAAGTTGAATAGATCAAAAAATGTGTTTTAAAAATTGAATGCCCAACAAGAATAAATAAAACAAAATGTCTTCAGCGTAAAATAACCCAAGGGTTGACAAATCGCAAAATCCAACCAACCAACCAACCAACCAAGGAACAGATGCTTGACACCATATATAAAAATTAAAGTTATCGGAGTGGCCTAACTTTGGTATCAGCCAGACAGCGAGGGGGTATATCTCCTTTTCACTAGCGCTAGACCAGGGATATTGTTTTTGCATCTGAGGTAGAGCGCCACACCTACCACCAGCTCCTCACTTAACCGCTTTGCTACTTACACGCTGAGTTGGCAAGGGCCGGTATCGAACCTGGAACCTTGTGGTTCCTAGTCGGACGCTCTACCGGCAACAAAGACAAACTTCGACATTAAATATTCCAATTGTAGTTGACATACGACTTTCGTGTTGGTTAAAGTAAACAAAAAAATAGAGTTTAACATCATATCCAGGACATTAAAACCCTCAGCCACTGCCTTCTAGCACATATACGATAATAAGCGTTGGGACTGGGGCTTGCCATAAGGGCAATAGGGTTAGAACAATCATGTAGGCACAAAGGCGTGATCAGAGGAGGTGCTCTCCGAGCGCCTGTCAAGCCTAAATAATGGACTGCACAGCCATCAGGAGCACTTCCCACAAAGCAACTATACAGCCTCTTGCTCTTATCACCCCAATCCATCTAAGTAAGACAAACAAGAGACGCTGGACACTGCTGGAGAAGCAAGAACGAACTCATAAGTGACGTTTTCCTGTGGAAATCTACACATGGACACACCTTTGTAGGCCAATCGGCAAAAACTTGCATAAATCAGCTGTGTGCGGATTATGGATGCTGTGTGGAAAACCTACCAGGGACGAAGACCGATAGGGAAGGTATGCGAGAGAGATTCATGGGTATCCGTGCTGTCAGTGCGATTTTATAATGATCATGTTGCGCCGAAAGTAATTCGCTCATCGAGATGAAAATAGGTGAATAAGATTTTTGAAAATATTTTTTCTTTACTTTTATCTTTTTATTTTTTTTTCCTTTATTCTTTTTTTGTGTGTTTTTTTCTTTATATTAATTTTTTCCTTCTGGTTGTGTGATTTGTTGGTTTGATAAATCAAAAACCTATGCACAGATTTGTAGTGTGTATGCATTTTTCTTAGCAAAGCAACCGAAGGGGAATTAACTCTGTAATTGAGAATCTCGATGCAATAGAATATAAGAGGAGAAATGAGAAATTTGTTTGATTTATTTCCTAGTTTAATCGTTTTAGACGAAATCTGGGATTAGGTGGAGAATTTTTAAGGATAGGATTAGAATTCTACACACAACACACACACACACACACACACACACACACATGTATATACAGAAATACACATACACATATATTTAAAGAAGAAAAGAAAGAAAATTAAAGAAAGAATAAAAGAAAACCAAAGAAAGAAGAGAAACTAGAAAAAATAAAAAAGAAAGACTTAAAGAAGCAGAAAGAAAGAAGGAAAGAAGAAACTAATGAAAGAAAGAAAGAAGGAAGGAAGGAAAGAAGGAAAACTAATAAAAGAATGAAAGAAAGAAAATGAAAGAAACAAGTAAACAAACAAAGAAAACCAAATGAAAAAAAAAAAAGAAAAGAAAAGAAAAAAAATTAAAGAAAGAAAAGAAAGAAAGAATTCGTGCGTGAATAAAAAAAAATGAAAGAAAGAAAGACTTTAAAAAGAGTGAAATAAACGAAACCAACGAAAGAGAGAAAGAAAGAATGAGAAAAAGAAAGGGAGAAAGAAAGAAAGAAAGAGAAAGAGTGAGAGGGAAAGAGAGAGAGGGGGGACAGGGAGAGAGAGAGAGAAAGAGAGAGAGTAGAGTGAGTGAAAGAGAAGAAAGAGAGAGAGAGAGAAAGATAGAGTGAATGAAAGAAAGAAAGAGAGAAAGAAAGAGAGAAAGAAAACAGAAAGAAAGAAAGAGAAATAAAAGAGAGAGAGAGGGGGGACAGAGAGAGAGAAAGAGAGACAGAGAGAAAGAAAGAGGAAGAGAGAGCGAGAAAGAAAGAAAGAAAGAACCCCCATAACAAAAAAGGAAACTAAGGAAACAGAGAAAAGAAAATCAAGTTTTTCTTTTTCTTTTTTTTTTTTTTTTCTTTTTTTTTACATTCCACGCACATTTCTCAATTTTATTATTATTTCCTTATGAGTTTTTCACTGAAGTGACAGTACCTCTTCTCGGGTCTCCCGGACATTTCTCAGTTTCCTTGCTGATTTTAACAGAGCTCTAATGACCACTTTCTTTTTTTCTTTTTCTTTTTTGTACGGGGGGGGGGAGGAGTTGTTTTTTTGGTTTTATAATTCTAGAATTCTTTACATATTTATCATTTTTATTTTTCTATCTCAACATTTCCAACCCCTACTGCAAATAACGTACATTTTTAAATTTGCTATATCCATCTTTATTTCATTTAACAGTCCTAGAAAACGTGCCTTATATTATTTTGATTTTTCGGACTGTTGTCCACATCTTTACTGTGGTACATAAAAGCACAACGTTTCAGCCGCTGTACCCTCCAGCCTTCTTCAGGTATTCCTTGTCTATCTGAGTATAGCAATGATTTACCTTGGGAAGTCCTGTGTCCAGACATAAATGTTGTAAGTTTTTGCTTACAACATAAATGAATAGTATTTGTGTGCAAATTATTAGTATTAGGTAAGAATACTTCAAACCATATTACTGAGCACATTATTTGTATTAGCTACGAATATATTATTTTGATTTTTCAGACTGTTGTCCTCATCTTTATCGTGATATATAAAAAACACAATGTTTCAACTGTTGTACCTTCCGGCTTTCTTCAGGTGTTCTTTGTCTGTCTAAGCATAGCAATGATACAAGTTGGGAAATAATTTTGAACACATTTCGCTCAGCGAAAGCGATTATATATTCATATTTTCATACAAGAACTTTTTTTCTCTCTTTCTCACACACACACACGCACACGCACACGCACACACACACACACAACGTAAGAGAACGTTTTGTGTCAGTTTCAGAACCGTTTGTCTCAGCGTTTTATAATTTCAAACAATCTAAGAACGCTAGTTTTTCATTCAGCATTTTTAGGTGGATTGATCAACAAAAGACTCTCACAATCTCCTTATTATCTGGGATAAATTTATTTTCCTTAAAACAAAAGCCCTGAAGAAGATCTACTAAACAGATTGAAACACTGAAGCGTTGGCTGAATAAACATCACTCATTTTATGAACCTGTGCTTTTACAATTTTTCACTATATTACACACACACACACACATGCATATATATATATGTATATATATATATATATATATATATATATATATATATTATATATATATAGATGTATATATATAGATGTGAGGTATCCAAAACTTGGTAGTAAGCGATGATTCTATATGTGATTTCTAAGACACTGTATTATTATTGTATGATCCAGTACGTATAAATACAGTGAATCTTTAAATCACTAAAAAGAGCTCAATGTATAATAAACTTTTTAGATTATATACAAAGCAATATTTATCTTTGAAAGGAAGGAAAAACTCAACACCGTTATTCCATGATAAATTTATTTCTACCAAAATTGATTTAATAAAGCTCCCCAAAATCAGATGGAAAATCAACAATAATTTGAATTGCATAACAGAAAATTTTCTCCTCAAAAAATTTTTTTTTTACAAAATGTATACATTAAAAGACTGTCACCATGGCGACAGGAAGTCAAATGAGAAAAAAGAATATTTTTCAGAGCCAAGTTTTTTCAGGGGATAGTAGTCAGTCAAATTAACAACTATGAAAATTAAATAAGTCTTAAAATATATGAAGCAAGGTTAAAATAAAAAATATAAAAATATTATATAATATATATATATATATATATATATATATATATATATATATATATATTATGAAAAAATTAAATATTATGATATATAAAAAAAAAATTATTATTACTACTATTAACCAAATAAACAAAGTAAAACCTTAAAATATAATAGATAATATAATGTTGTATAAATATAATTTCAATAAAAACATATCAATAAAAAATACACATATCCTACATAATAAATATATAAAAACATGCATATACATACATACATACACAAATATATATATATATATATATATATATATATATATATATATATATATATATATATATATATACATACACACACACATATATACACACAAAAAAGGGATAAAGATAAAAAGATGAAAATAAAAAATAATTTTTTTTAACATACATATACTACACCCCCATCCATATATATACATATATACATACATATACACACATGCCAACACACATTTATACATACAAAAAAGAAAACAACTTAAAAGAAAAGTAAGAATATAAATCAGGTTAAAATAAATAAAATTAAAATTAAATAAATTAGAATACATTAATTTAAAAAGGTTTGAAATAAACAAAAATAAAATCAGACTAGTTAGGGCCCCTTCAAAAAATGATATTATATTCATACTACCCAGTTCATACTGCAATTTTACAACATCAGTGTCACCGGTATTATTATTATTATTATTATTATTATTATTATTATTATTATTATTATTATTATTATCAAATTGCACTACCTATAACCATAGCAAAATTTCCCTCTCATTAACATAATCACCATGCTAATGTTAAAATGTTATGTTATTAATAAACAATTCAAACTCCACTAATTTTAATATTACAGTAAACCACATAGATTTAATAAATTATTGAATATTATCCATACGCGTCAATATTGTATAGAGTCCAGTAATATAAAAAGGTATTACATAGATTAATGTACTATTGTCATGGTTTTAATAAATTATCTTCTATACAAAAAACCTAGTATATAAGATTATCAACTATATAAATACAATAAAAATATTGTATTTAAATCATTTACTGATTGATTAAGCCCAAAATGAATTGCAGGTAGACTCTAAAATTAATATCAAGTGTAGTATTAGAGTACTACATAAATCACTTCTAAAGAATATATCATTAGTTTAAACAAAAGAATATATATATGGTTAGCTCAGTCGGTAGAGGGTTCGGCTAGAAACCACAAGGTTCCTAGCTCGATACCGGTCAGTGTATGAGGAGCACAGGGATCTGTGTGGTAAAGTAAGGAGCTGATGGAAGGTGTGGCGCCCCGCTTCAGATGCTAAAAAACAATCTCCTTGGTCTAGCACTATTGAAAAGGGGATAGACTCCCTCGCTAACTGGCTGATACCGACTTTAGGCCGCCCCGTCGACTTTACTTTTTACTTACTTTATATATATATATATATATATATATATATATATATATATATATCCGTATAGTATCCAACATATACCATATACACATTGGTCCAGTAAATCTCTAAAATTATGTATAAACATCATTAAAATTAATTAATTTAAAACACTCTCAAATAGTAGAACTGGAAGAATATTAATGGTTAGTTAAGAAATGTAAGAGTCAATATAAGACATTTTACATATAGGTAAATTACCAATTAAATCAATATTATTCTACTACCATGGTCAATAAATATTAATAATTAAATCAATTATATATCACTTTAATATCACTATTCATTGATATAATTTAAGGGCACATGGCTGATTAAATACAGTATTAGGTTATTATAAATATAATTAAGAAACCAGTCCCCAACATACCCCAATTTTATCACTAACTTCCGATCTCATAAAATTACACTAATTTAAATTTATTTCTATGCCTACATTTGAAAATCAATTCATTTCTTTTATTAAGCTACTATGTTTGAAAATTATGAACGCTGAGATGAATGGTTTTAAAGATGACACTCACACACTCAACGTAAGAGAATGTTCTATGCCATCTTCAAAACCGTTTATCTTAGCGTTCATAATTTTCAAACAATTCTAAAAGCACTAATTCTTCATTCAAACATTTTTAAATAGACTGATCAACAAAAGACTCTTACAGTCTCCTTATTATCTATGATAAATTTATTTTTCCTTAAATCAACAAAAGCCCTGAAGAAGATCTACTAAACAGATTGAAACACTGCAGCGTTGTCTGAATAAATATCACTCATTTTATTTGAACCTGTGCTTTTTCAAATTTTTCACTATATTACATACCGTCGAATTCACTTCCATTTTTCTCTTCATATATATATATATATATATATATATATATATATATATATATATATATATGTATGTTGTGATCATCTGGAAGGGAAACATCGGCTAGATTTGTTTTAACACGATCTTTGTCAGTTTACTTGTTGTTACGTGACTTTTCTGTATACGAGCGTCGATGTTTATGAATGTGTCAGCCGGTTCAGCAAATTGTTTCTTGTCAGCACTTGTAGGCCTTAATGCAAAACACGCGCAGGAAATGGTGTGCGCATGCGCCTACCCCGGGGCTGTGTGCGTGTGCGTGTGGCTGCGATGTTTTCGTTCATTCTTCACTTTTGGAAGGTTATATTTATCCGGACATGAAAACGTAACTTAGTTTCTATGCATAGAAAAAAATAACATACATATGGAAGCGCGTGGTGTAATTGTTAAAGTCATAGGAAATGGACGCGTCGCCCCGAGTTCATATCCTGGATGTGGTATTTACATTTCACTTAGCGCTAATACCCTTGGGAAAGGTATGAATACTACTCTCCCTCCAGCTATGGATAAATAGTAGGACAGACTGGGCTCTTAACCTTGGTTAGACAACCAGTCTAGGAGAAGGAAAACTCTGAATTCAAACCTTTTGAACTCCGCTTAAGAAATTGACCTGTGTCACATCCTGCTCGTGCGGAGGGGTTGGTAAATATATATTTATATATATAGGATTTGGTTTGTTTGTTTTACGGCATATCAACCCGTTTCGGGTCATTTTGATAAAAGTTTCGGTTAAATCCTACTTAATGGACGTAAATTCCACCATCGTATATCAGCCCGCCAAAAAAAAAAATACTAAAAATCAAGGAATTAAGCGAATTTAATGAAATTTTCAATGTTGATATATTAACGAATATACAATATAATGCACCAGTAATTTTATTTGAAAACTCTTACATTTTTTCAGATCAGTTAATTTTGAACCATGTATCTTTGAGGCGTAACACAGATTAACGAACATACGGGATTCAAAGTTAATTGACCTGAAAAAATGTAAAAGTTTTTAAATAAAATAACATAAAATATATCAACACTGAAAATTTAATTAAATTCGGTTATTCCTTGATATTTAGTATTTTTTTTCTTTCGGCGAGGTGACATACGATAGTGGAATTTAGGTCCGTTAAGTAGGATTTAACCAAAGTTTCTATGTTTCAAGTTCTTAATATCTTCAAATTGTTATAATTCATTTTCATTAATTTCATTTGATTTGGTTTTCTTGTTTTATATTTTCATTTTTTACTTTTTTAAATTCTGTAATTCTCTATTAGTTTTTTTTTAATAAATTTCCTATTATTTTATTATCTACAATCTGAATAAAAAATATGGTTTAGTTTGGTTTGTTTTACGGCATATCAACCCTTTTCGGGTCATTTAATGCTGAAATAAGTCATTTTGATAAAAGTTTCTATGTTTCAGGTTGTTAATATTTTTAAATTGGTATAAATCATTTTCATTAACTTCATTTGGTTTGGTTTGGTTGGGTTTGTTTTGTTTAATGGTGTAATAACCCAGTGGGTTATTTAACGCCCAAAAACTGTTAGGGTATGAGATTAAAGTGGGCACTCTAGTTTCTTTACTTGTGTAATTTTTGTAGATGTATTTCATGGAAGTATATTATATCTGATTAATAATTTTTGGTATATTTTTATTTATCCCAAGAAGGATAAAATGTCATGCATATTAGTATTTTCAAAAAGATACCTTCATATTATTTGCGTTATGAATATATATATATATATATATATATATATATATATATATATATATATATACGTTAAAATAGCGTGGACATAGAGTCAACGTCACCTGGTTACTGATCATTTTTCGCCTATGCAGTCAACTGTCAGAAACCAGGCGCCGTTGACTCCATGTCCACGCTGCCTTAACTTAAATATAAATGGTCTATTAATGATATTGAGCACTGTTTACTTATAAATATAGCACCCATATATTCTATATGACATACACACACAGATATATATATATATATATATATATATATATATATATATATATATATACCATTCTTCTCTCCGTTGTTACGTGTAGATTTAATTTTTGTAGAATAGATTGATTCGAATGGTCTTATCGTATTCTATAGAAATATTTGATACTATATAAGAATAGTTATTTGAAGCTATAATTGTTTACTAAGTATTATTATTAGTTACTTGAAACCATATGAACGTGTGCCAATTATTTGCATTTGATAGGATATCATTTAACTGTGAGCAATAAAACCTCCAAAGATACAGCACAATTGTTGGTTGGTTGTTTTACGGCATATCAACCATTTAGGGATTATCTAATGCCGAATCAAGTCATTTTGATTAACAACTGACTCAATTTGCTCATAGTACCCGCTGTTGCTTAAGTAGTCAACCAATTAAGTATTGAACAGGCTCATCGCAGCATAACTTCGGTGATCTAGCGGGGACCTATGCTTTCAGAATTACTTGACCGTACTACTATACAATTATAAATATAAACGTGCAATGAACGTTATTCCCTAACCTCGAGGCATAAAATAATCCTTGATGTGTTGAAATGCATTTAAAATCAATCAACCAATTTTTCATTTATTGATATTGCTTTAGTTTGATGCAAGGCCACTCTGTTGGCTGGGGCAATAGAATACGCCGACTGCACCTCTGTAGAGGGGTAAAATACCCCCAAAGGGGCCACCGGCTGGTCGTGGGTAGTGACCTGTGGATACTTAAAGACGGAATCCTAGTGAGGGAGCAGTGCTTGACATGCAACACCCCACTCCAGAATTGGAAATTCACTATGAGACGCAGGTAACCAACACGTCAGTCATCGTCTTCTAGCTCATATATGATAAAAGGGGTTGGGATTTGCCATAAGGGCAGTAGGGTTGGGACAATCATATTGGTGTTAGGAATTGACATGACCAGCCGATTGATTGGACGGAGCCTCTACGATCGCTCGTCTAACCTAAGTAAAGGCCAAAGTGGCGTGTTGCATGTCATGCACTGCTCAGCCACCAGGATTCCGTCCTTAAGCATCACAGGTCGCAACCCAGGGCCCCATTGGGGGGTCTTACCCCTCTGCAGTGGTGCAGTCAGTCTATTCTGAAAGGTACTAAAAAGGGAATGGGGAAGATAACAGGAGGGGAAGTGGATGAAAATGCATATGTGCAAGAAAAATAGGCACCTTATGTAGCCTAATGGTTAAGAAAGCTAGCTTTGCAAACCATTGTTAGTGAGTTTGATTCTCACTGGGTGCCCCATATTTCAGGCCTTATGCCTCATCTAAACTAAGATTAGTAAATAACTATTTATATTTACCAACCCCTTCGCACATGCAGGATGCGACACAAGGTCAAATTCTTAAGCGGGGTTTAACATACTTGAATTCAGAGTTTTCCTTCTCCTAGACTGGTTACCTCGCCATGGTTAAAAAGCCCAATCTACCCTGCTATTTACCCATAGCTGGAGGGAGAATTGGATTCATACCTTTCCCAAGGGTATCAGCGCCATGTGAAATGCAAACAGCTTCGTCCAGGAATTGAACTCGGGTCGACGAGTCCATTACCTACGACTTTAACCATTACACCACGCGTCTCCATAAATTATTAGTAAATAACTATATGCAAGAAAAATATTTAGAAGTATGGATGTATACTAGGGAAATAAAATGTTTGAATTTTATATGATTATTATTTTTATTTTCAGTCTGACGTCAAGAAAACTGCTGCCATTGCTTGAGATGGGGAATCACGCAAACAGTATCAAAGAAAGGATGGGCAGTGGTCAGCTGAGTCCAGCCCAGTTGTGCGACATGTATAAACTGCACAAAAAACAGTTGAAAATGTGCAAACGAAGTCGTGGAGTACCACAGATCCTGAACGAGGCTCTACGACTCTCCGTTCTCGCTTGCCAGCAACAGTTTCGCTATGAACGTTGGAATTGTACACTAGGACAATACCAAAGAAATATTCTCAAAAAAGGTACAGTAACTTTAGCTTTCTTTTTTTTTTCTTTTTTTTTTTTTTTTTTTTTTTTTTCATTTATTTGTGAATGTTAGTTTGAATCAGTCATATGGAAAATCAAACTTTAATGGGGGCGCGTGGTCTAATGGTTAGAGTAATAGGAAATGGACTTGTCAACCTGAGCTCATTTCCTGGACGAAGGAGTTTGCATTTCTCATAGCGCTGATACCTTTGGGAAAGGTATGAATACAATTCTCTCTCCAGCAGGGCAGACTGGGCTCTTTAACCATGGCTAGGTAACCAGTCTAGGAGAAGGAAAACTCTGAATTCAAACCTGTTAAACTCCGCTTAATAAATTGACCTTGTGTCGCATCCTGCTCGTGCAGAGTGGTTGGTAAATATATATATGACTAATGATTTATTCATAGCGGACCATGCCTTACCTATGCATGCATTAGCGTCGTTTTCTGTGGATGAGATATTACTGTCTAAGTACTAAATTGTTCTACCTAGTTTCGGAGTTTGCCATCGATAGTTGAGATGTCTCAGACAATTCTTCCATGCCGTTGTCGTGTCAGTGCTGCTGTATGGCTGTCCCACCTGGACCCTAACGAAGCAACTAGAGAATAAACCAGATGGAGGCTGCACAAGAATACTGCGTGTGATCCTGAACAAGACGTGGAAACAGCACCCCACGAGAAAACAGCTGTACGACCACCTGCCACACATCCCCCAAACCATCCGAGTAAGACGGACAAGACACGCAGGACACTGCTGGAGAAGCAAGGACGAACTCATAAGCGATGTCCTCCCGTGGAAGCCAGCACATGGGCACGCCAGTGTGGGCCGACCAACAAAGACGTACATTGACCAGCTCTGTGTGGATACTGGATGCTGCATAGAGGATCTCCCGAGAATGATGAGTGATAGGGACGGATGGAGAGAGATTGTCATGGATATCCGTGCTAACAGCGCGACACGATGATGATGATGATGATGATGATGATTTGTGAATACTGCGTTTAACACTTGGAGAAAAATAGGGATAACGATTACATATGATAACATATACTTGCAAGAATATACGCCCTCTGGGCGTAAGTATTTAAGTTTTAATGTAATGTTTTAGAAATTAGAAAGACTAACAAAATTAAATAAGAACACATAAAAAAACATTACACTTATTTTAATTATATTTTACTTGGTTTCTATATAAAATCATTCATAGAATTGATTCAATACGCTGGAGAATAAAACAATAATATAAGAGATCAATAACACCAAGTAATTATTTATCAAACCTGGTTTTGTTAAACCCAGTGTGCAAATTAATCACAGCATATATTATGTAAACCTTTATTTCTTAGTGACATATAAAATACATTGCAAGATCTTAAACAAACTAATAACATGGGATTTTCTAACTTTTTAAAATTTTCAGAGAGACATCTTTAATGAATAAGATTTATTCTATGTATTTATATTAATGATTTTGACTATTAATTAAATACTCATTGATAAACTTACGCAATTCCTGAGAGTATTGTAAGCAGTGGCGTAGTTTCGGTGACTAACAGACACCGAATCTCAATATAATAATATTTACCTACTCCTCCACACGAGTAGGATGAGACAAGATCAATTTCTTAAGCGGATTTTAACAGGTTTGAATTCAGAGTTTTCCTCCTCATTGACGGGTTGCCTAAAGAAGGTTAAAGAGTCCATTCTGCCTTACTGTTTACCCGTAGTTGGAGAGAGAACAGTTGGATGCATACCTTTCCCGATATTATTAACACTATGTGAAATGCAAACAACTCGTCCAGGATATAAATTCGGGTCACTGTGTCCATCTCTCATGACCATTACACGATGAGCGCCTCCAAAACTATTTCTTATAACCTATCTTATTTCCTATGCTTTAATAACTTCAATAGCCACACCTACCATCAGCTCCTTACTTTACCGCACAGATCCCTGTGCTACTCATACGAGGGCGAGGGCCAGTATCGAACCAGGAACCTTGAGATACCCAACCGAACACGCTACCGACTGAGCTAAACCGGCCCTTGATATTGTATAAACATTGTATATGTTTTAGGCAAAGACTCTCTTTTTTAAACCCTTTGTCTACTTTAAAACGCTCAAAGCGGTTATCCCACCACGCCCAAGTAAATTAGAAAAAAACTGATGGTTAGTTCATTATAACTGAGCAGAAGGTTTCAGATTACAATAATAAGACTTTAATTGAATAGAATGAGTTCTCAGGTAAATAGATAGTGAACTTTGAAATATACCATCATACGGGTAAAAAAATACCAGAACAAATTGGTACAGTCATGTGGGAAAGTTGGTAGGCAAAAAGTTAAGTTGATATGATAAGATAGACTAAAAAGGGAAATAACCAAGGATTAATAATAATAATCTATTAATAATGGAGATTCGCTTCCGGTTTTTGTCTGTAGCAAAAATTACGTCACTGCTTATGTCACATTACCCAAATCGTCATAACATAGAATAAGATACACTCAAAATTTGAACATGCAACATTAGACAGTCCTCATTGATTTTTAAAACAAGTTTTAATAAATACATGACTGGTATTATATATATCTATGTATAGTTTGTTTTATTTTAATACATATTTAAAGTTTACATTTCAAATTGTTTTATTTTTTAATCCTTTAATGAATTTGATGATTTTACTTACTTAGGGTACAAACTCGCTGACATTGAATTTTTTACTTCCACCCCTCAGGCAGTATGTTTCAAAAATCTATTTTTACATCGCCCGGAGGGTGTTTTTTTATTTTACTAGTAATAATAATAAATAATTATTATTATTATTATTATCATTCTCGTTGATCTTCGCACATTTTTAGTTTGCATTGACGTGCCAAGTCAATATTTTCCCCCAAAAGGAACCAATAAACCGTTAACTCAATATATATATATATATATATATATATATATATATATATATATATATAAGTAATTGGTAATTTGCTTGAAGCATTAAGTATGTTATAATATATTAATAATTTGAAGGCAAATACAATGCGTATGAAAAATAAAAAAACAAAAAATAAAAACAAAAACAAAATGATGTTATTTAAACATAACATCTTTTTGTTTTTATTTTTCATACGCATTGTATTTGCCTTCAAATTATTAATATATATATATATATATATATATATATATATATATATATATATATATATATTATGTCTGTAACTGTCAAATCACAATTGCCCTAGTTTTTACTTATTATGATATTATTTATTATTTACATTATTAATACTAATTACATACTAATAACATGCAATTGTATTTATATGTACAATAAAATAACGGTTTACAGTGTAAACGGGAATGCTAATTTGCATATTGATATTAAAAAATTTTCTATTGTTGTTTGCTTTTATCCTAATGAATATGAGCAAAAATCTCGGGCATAAATCTTATAAGAAATCTATTAACAAGAAGAAATAACGGTAATTTTATTATTTACTTCCTATTTTTAACTTCCTATTTAAATAATTAAATTAGGAAAATTTACCAAGGAAAGACGGGAGTGATGGAAGGGTAAGTTTCAAGGATGTTCTATTTTTCGAATTTATTTTATCTGTATTCTTATTTAGTTTCATTAATCTTTCTAATTTAATATAATACTTTATTACATTAAAACTAAAATACTTGCATATATTTGCTAATATATATATATATATATATAATATATATATTTATATATATATATATATATATATATATATATATATATGAGAGAGAGAGAGAGAGAGCCCTTTATCACCATTACTCCCAGGTCCACTCCAACCCGTAATTGTACTACCCTTTAGGGTCCCATCCATGGGTTAAATAGAAAAAGTGAGTTTCAAAAAAATGAGTACCCATTAAGAATGAATAAAACAAAACTTCTTCAGCATAAAATAACCCAACATGTGTTGGCATGCTGTAAAATCCAACCAACCAGCCAGCAAACATCCATTGTGGGGATGTCTCGATCTTGTTTCTTTTTTTAACGGGAAGCCATGTTGCTGCAAGGCGTAACTAATCCTACAGGATTTAGATGATTTTTTTAGCTGGGGGGGGGGCGGAGAGACGTCCCTCGTAAGAAAATTCTTTGAGAAATTGCCAATTTTTTCTTTTTTTCTTTTCTTTTTTTTTTTTTTTTTTTTCGAAAATGAGGAATTCTAAGATTCTGATTTGTTTATCAAAAAAAATAAATAAATAAATAAATAAATAAATAAAAAAATAGTATGTTAAATTGCAAATTGATGAATCTGCGAGTTTCTTAGTTCTTTTGGGGGTGTTCACTTTCCCGGGCCGAAGGCAGAAATAAAATAAAAAACGACAGGTGCCCTTCGTCATCTTTCCTCATCGACTTTATCGCTTCTTTTATCTAATACGTTTTTCACACGCATGTTTGCTTGATGGTAAAAGCCCTAACGACGCAATTTCTTTCAATGAATAGTAATTTTAAATACGCGTATTTATTCACCCGACCCCTCCGCAACAAGCAGGATATGACACAAGGTCAATTTTTTAAACAGGTTTTAAATTTAGATTTCAACACCCTCGACAGTAAGCCTCGATGGTCTTTGTGATAGGAGGCAAGTGGCCGTACAGTTCCTTTTATGTAGGGTGTTGTTTCCAATATTTGTTTAATATCGTATGCAGCATTCATTTGTTAGCTACCATCTAGCTTATTCTCTAGGCGCTACATTAAAGTCCAAATGGTGCAGCCATACAGTAGCACTGATACAACTACGGCTTGAAAGAATTGTCGCTTTAACTTGTCAGTGAAATCTGACTTCCATATGACTGATAATATGTCTATGGCAGACCATGCCTTACCTATACGTGCATTAATATCGCTTTCTGTGGATGAGATATTACTACCTAGGTACGTGAATTGTTTCACTGATTTTAAATGATTTTAAATGGTAAGAATGTTACGGTTTAGGCTTCAAGCAAGAGCGCTGTCCAGCGGAGATCTTTTGCATTAAGCAGAGCGCGATCCTTAGGTAAGAATCCTTTGGTTGTTCCTTGATACTCCCCAGTCATGCAGGTCCTTTGTCAATGATTGCAAATGGACGTCTGTCAGTATCAGCGATTTAGTTAACCAGCCACGTATTCGGGCTGTTGATTTGGCTGAGGTTTAAACGACGTGACCTCGCTTAGTCTATAAATTTAAGTGGTGGACCGCAGTACGGCTTATATCCACCAAATATTTTTTTTTAATTAGGAATTTGTCATATAGTACCTAAATAACGAAAATGAAATCGTCTGTTTTTCCTATAAATAACATCTGACAAAACCTCCGAAGAAAGAAACAACGAGATGTCACGAGACCTGGTTAATTCAACCTAGCAAATGCTAACTACTTTGTTCCCCATGTAGCTGTTCTTAGTAAACCTTTTTCCTTATCCTTAATACTCGTTTTGTTTCTTCCTGTTATATCTCTGTTAACTCTGATACTCAACTTACAACAGATAGATTTGAACTGACTGACATAGTGCCATATAGTACCTAAATAATGAGAATGGAATTGTCTGTTTTCCCTATAAATAATGTCAGACGAAACCTCAGGAAGAGAAAAACAACGATATCTCACAGGACTTGTTAATTCAACCTAGCAATTGCTAATTACTCTGTTCACCTTGTATCTTTGCTTAGTAAACCTTTTTCCTGTCCTTAATATACTTAATATAGCTCAGGTAAATACTTCAGATACATTTGCCCCACAGTTGCCACCAATAACAGACTCTATACAGAGCTTGATCTTTGAATGTCAAATGCTTCCGACGCCTTTGGCTGGCTGAAGAGGCGAGTCTGGTTCAACAGAGACATCTCTTTGAGAACTGAATGCCATAGTTCCCTCAACCCACCTGTATGATGCGGAATCCTAGACGGTATATAAAGCGGATGCTCACAGACTACATGTCTACATGATGCGTCACTTGTGCAGTATATTAAATGTCAATGGTGGCAGCATGTTTCAGACAAGACCATCCTGGAGAGAACTGGACTCGCTGACATGCATGACATTCTTGTCCAGCGCAACCTGAGATGGGCTGGCCACTTAAACAGACGTGGGGATGACAGACTGCCAAAAGCAGATTCTCTACTCTCAACTGAGGGTGGAATCACGTGGAATCGGTAGACCAAAGCTCAGGTACAAGGACAACATCAAGAGAAACTTGGAGGAATTGAACATTCCCATAGGCAGTTGGCAAGATGCAACCAGAGATCGAATCAATTGGAGGAAACGGATTCGCATGGTGTCATCATCGGATACGATAGACAGCTAGTAGTAGTAGTAGTAGTAGTCGTTGTCGTCGTAGTGGTAGTAGTAGTATACTCGTGGTGTTTCTTCTTATTATTATTCCCCTGTTAACTCTGATACTCGAGTTACAACACATACCAAATTTGGCATCTCTACGTCAAACTGTTTGGCTGCCTATAAAGAGCAGACAAACACACTCTTTTCCGGTTATTAATATTGATGTGGGGGGGGGGCATATGAGCGTAACTCCCCTTCCTTCCTTCCTTGGTTCCTTTTTTTTAATTTTTTAATTTATTTATTTATTTTATTTTATTTTTTTATACCGACCGTCACAACTCGTCCCTGTCTGTCTGTCTTTCAGGGCAGATCTGTGTATATACGAAAAGGGCAACTTGAACGTGCCTTAAGCTGAAATTCATTTCGGAATCGGGACTGCTTTTCTTGATGTGTCTCATTGAGAATCACAGAATTTTGGCGGGGGTGTCGTGACCAGAAACATATGTGGGTAGGGTCAGCGTGTCTTAGTACAACCGACAAGGCTTGACTTCCTTAATTGATTATATTTCAAAAAACAACATGTTTATATCAGCAGCACGTTACATCGTTCCTTTCTCTTAACCAAACATTGGTCACCTTATATCACAACATATAACGACATTATTCGATTTTCTCATATTTTACACGGTGTCTATAAAGTCTCTTTACAACTTTAAAAGATACTAATAATTTAAATTAACCGACAATTATGCGGATATTATTACAAAATGAAGAGTAAATATTGAAGTTTATTTGCCTCTCAGTCGGTAGAGCGTTCGGCTAGAAACCACATGGTTCCTAGTTCGATACCGGTCCTCGCCAACTCAGCGTATGAGTAGCACAGGGATCTGTGCGGTAAAGTAGGGAGCTGATGGTAGGTGTGGCGCTCCACCTCAGATGCTAAAACAATCTCCTTGGTCTAGTGCTATTGAAAAGGGGATAGACTCCCTCGCTGACTGGCTAATACCGATTTTAGGCCGCCCCGTCGACTTTACTTACTTTACATGGGCACCATTAGTTGCACGAAGCATATTAAGACGGTACTCGATTTTGTAGAAGTTATCTCCCAGATATAAACTCCCAATGCAAACGGGAGACACACCACACTAGCTCGCTGTTCCAGCTTGCATGTTGTTCTTGTCTGCTAACTCGACGGTAGTTAGAATCCCACTGCGACGGTGAGTATTGTATTGTTTCTATGATATCTGGGGATAACTTCTACAGATTTCTTGCTATGTTTGCTGTAGCCTCATCAATGATCACAGTGGAATTAGTGATTTTTTTGCTTTAGGTCAGTGATGCCCCGCATCATTAAGAATGAATAAAACAAAACGTCTTCGGCATAAAATAACCCAACAGCTGTTGGCATGTTGTAAAATCCAACCAACCAACCAGCAAACATCCATTGTGGGGATGTCTCGATCTTGTTTTTTTAACGGGAAGCCATATTGCTGCAAGGCGTAACTAATCCTACAGGATTTATATGAATTTTTTTTTACCGGGAGGGGGAAGGACGCCCCTCGTAAGAAAATTCTTTGAGAAATTACCAATTTTTTTTTTTCTTTTTTTTTTCCAAAATGAGGATTTCTAAGATTGTGATTTTTTTATAAAAAAAAAAAAAAAAAAAAAGATAATATATTAAATTGCAAATTGTTGAATCTGCGAGTTTCACATGAATTTTTGTTTGATGTACATTATCTTTAGCATAACCCCACAGAAATAAGTCCAGTAGAGTGATATCTGGAAAATGAGCTAAAGAGACTTTATGGATAGCCTGTATATCACAGTGTTTTTAAAAATACTGTAATATGAAATATGAATACTGAATATGGAAATATAAATAATTTAATTGTATTTGAATGGACTCTGTTAAAAAAATCTTATTAAACCAACTACACAAAAAATGTGAATATGAACGTACAATGAATGCGATTCCCTAACCTCTAGGCGTAAAATAACCTTAGATAGGTTGACATGTCGTTAAAATAAAAAAATTATCATAGGCTAATTTCAAATATCTGTATTGTTTTTAAAATCTTTGAAATCAGCCTATGAGGATTGATTCATTTTAATGACATCTCAACTCATCTAGGGCTATTTTATGTCAAGTGGTTAGGAAATCGCATTCATTGTACGTTCATATTCTCATTTTTTGTATAGTTGTTTAATAATTTTCTTTTTTTGCGCAGAGTCCTATCAAGTACACTTAAATTTCAAACAGATCTATTTGACTCATACATGGGACCCTAACAGGTACTACCCTTCTGAGTCAAAGTGGACCTGGGAGTAATGACAATGGATATGTACCGCACCGAGGCTAAAGAGCCCAATACATCCTACTTTTTTCCAATAACTGGTTGGGGGATTGATTGATTGATTGATTGATTGATTTTAACGACATCTATACTCATCAGTTATTTTATGTCTAAAGGTTAGAGAATCACGTTTATTGTAGGTTCATTTTCTTTTCCTTTTTTGTGTACTTGTTTCTTAAGATGTTTTTGTTTTTCACTCAGTTCTATCGAATAAGAATGATTTTTAAACAGATCTATTTTACCCAAAGATGGGATCCTGGTTCCCATCAATATCGCTGCTTCAGACAGTTTTCAAACCATTATCGGATTTAAAAGCAACGCGCGACCGAAACGTCCAGGGTGGAAATATCTGCGTCCGAAAGTAAGTTCTTAGCTTCTAACACTGGTGCGACCCGGCAAATAGAATTAGTTTTCACAACACCCTCCCCCCACCCCAAAGTACACTTCCTCTCTACGGTAGAACTCGCGCTATTTACATGGTATAAATATTCAAACGCTATTGATATCCCATCTAAAAAAAGAAGAAGAAAAAAGAGACCAACCGTTACGTACAGTTAAATCAGTGAATGATCAGAAACAGAAAAGTCTCTGTAATTTTTGAAACGCGTCCATTTTCTAAAGGGCTTCGAATTCTGCTGGTGTTTGTTTCTCTGAACTGCTATCAGATTCGCGGCTTCGGTCAGTTGGTGAGGCAAGTGTCAGCTGGAAAAACACGCGCCAGAAATATCTTTATTGGTAGGAAGAGCACATGGTACGTTCAAAGGTCGGAATTCTCTCAGTTCTCTTATTGGCTTCAATGGATCGCCTCCTAACGGTGGAAAAGATGGGAAAAAAAGCAACTCTTGATAGTCTTGATTATTTCTATTTATCTAACTTATCAACTACCGCGCGTTCCTCTACCGTCATCGCCCTGATCGTGAAATTTACGTCAAGGGGAAATGAACAATATGAAAGGCAATTGGATCTGTTTCACGATTTGAAAAAAAAAAAAAACACACCAAGAAGAAGAAAAGAAGAAGAAAAGAAAAAAAATAGTCTGGGAGACTATTTTAAAAAAAAACTATAGGAATTCAAGTCACGTGAAGAAATTGACTGATTTTTTTTTCTTTACTTCTTAGCTCTTTTTTTCTTTTTCCTTTCTTTTTTTTTTCTTTCTTTCTTTTTTTTTTTTTTTTTTGAGGAATGCTTAGCCTTGGTGACACCCTCCCCCGCACCGTTTTCTATCACTTTGTTCTTCTCAAAATGGCGGAAAAATGAAAATATATTGAAACTGACAGACAGACAGTCTAAGTGTCGAAATTGCTGTAAGACAAACAAATCGTCAAAAAAGACATCTGAGCAAATGAAACGTTGCTCAGCTAACGTCCCCCGGTTTTTCTATCGCTGTTTGCTAGAATCATTTAATATACCATTGCCTTGCCTTTCTTAGTTTGGCACAGGGCTCGAATTATGGAGCACTGAGTGAAAATCATTTACATCTCGTAAGGTACTCAAAATCTGTAACCAAAACCTGTCGCCCTATCGGGGTGAGGGGGGGGCTTAGTATACACTGACTGTATCCCGTGCACCGTGGTAAGACACCCCCCAAGAAAGGGTGGCCTAGATAAGACGAAACCGGTGAGTCTAGAGGGTGTAGAGTACTCCTTCGTTGCCTTTACTCCCAGGTCTACTCTGACCCAGAGTGACCACTCTTATGAGGGTCCCATTTATGGGCTAAATCATCGTATGAAAGGGGTAGAGCTGGGTTTATTGCCCAGTGCCCCGAGGCACCTCAAAAGAGGGGATACACGCAATTGTCAACATTGGCCACCGTATGAGCTTCGGTTTGAGCGTGGCTCCCACACATAAATCAGACTTTGTGTTCATCTGACACTGTGGGGTATCGAAAAATAACAGTTACTTAGGCTCTTTTTCGATAGAAGGAGAATGACGATAAGTTTTCTGGTTACAAAATGTCATGTCAATTTAATCCAAAACACATACACACCCTATTGTAGTATTTCACGCACTGAAGACGTTGACTACTTTGCAATTACGGACAGGAAATGATATATTTCAATTCGACCATGAACAGACTAAACTAAACGATATTTTCGATCCAGACTTGCAAGGTCTTGCATTCTTTGCAATCTTTGCTGCACATTAAATTATCGAATAATTAGCTTCAGATGGTAAATCAGCAAAGTAATCTAGTATTCTGTAACTTTTCCCGCCCTTTCTTCGGCTCATCACCTCCTATTTGTTTTTGTTTTGTTTGTTTGTTTGTTTGTTTGTTTGTTTTTTCTTTCTTTCAAGCTAACCATGCCTTAATTAACATCACTGTTGTAATCATTCACTTAGTTTAGTTTGATACTTGGTCAAAAGCGTAGAGCACCCAGTGAGAATCGAACTCGCTAACAATAGTCAACTAGTCTAAGTTACTAATAACCACGGCTTCGAAAAGACAACTGTACTCCTTGTAAAATGGCAACCTCTCACTATACAACAAAAGGAGGAACCTGTCGACGGGACATAGAAAACGCTGACTGCATCCCCTGCAAAGGATTAAGACTTCCTCACAAAAGGTGTCCACTGTGACGCGGAGTGGTAGCACCTGTTAGGGTCAAATAGATTTGTTCGAAATTATTTGTATCTGATAGGAATCATCATCATCATGTCGTGCAGGCAGCACGGATATCCATGACAATCTCTCGTCAACCTTCCCTATCATTCATCGCCCCCGGGAGCTCTTCCGCGCAGCAGCCAGCATCTTTACATAGTAGGTCCACACTAGCATGTCCATGTGTTGGCCTCCACAAGAGAACGTCGCTTATGAGTTCGTCCTTGCTTCTCCAGTAGTGTCCTGCATGTCTAGTCTGTCTCACTCGGATGGTTTGTGAGATAGGGGCAGGTGGCCATACAGTTGCTCCCTTGCGGGGTGCTGTTTACACGACTTGTTCAAGACTGCACGCAGCATTCTTGTGCAGCTCCCATCTAGCTTATTCTCAAGGCACCTCGTTAGGGTCCAGGTGGTGCAGCCATACAGCAGTACTGATATGACTACAGACTGGAAGAAATGTCGCTTTAGCTCGTCAGTGGGATCGGATTTTACTTGATGACATATAACAGTGTGTGGATTATTTGTGTTGGATAGGAATACTTGATACCACATCAATGTATGTAAATTATTTGCATAAAGAATAAAGCTTTAAGTGTTTACTAAGTATTATTTTTACTTACATGAAACTATATAACTGTGTGCAAATTATTAGTTTTAAGAATGGTTACTTGAGGGTATAATTGTTTACTAAAGATTATTTTGAGTTACCTGAAAGCTTATAATTGTGCAACTTATATTGCTTGATAGGAGTATTTGAAACCTTACAACCGTGTGCAAATGAATGATTATTAAATAGGAATAGTTACTTGAAGCCAAATAATTGTGCAAATGATTGTGCTCACCAAGTCAGCTCCCAATTGACATGACCGACAAGTTCTCGCAGTTATTTGGTTTAAGAACACAAAAGGCATTTAAATCGACTGAAATTCACCACCAATTAACAGAAGTTAAATATAGCATACTAAATTATCAATATATATACGACGCTCTTCTATATAAGGAATGGAGCACTCTGTGACGGCCTTTACACACAAAGCGATGTGTGTATTAAAACAGTTAAAATCCCCTTCCCATTCTGTAAGTGAAGACAGCCTAATGGTTAAGGTGCCGGACTGACACCCAACCGATCGGATTTCAATTCCGGTTGTAGGTAGCTTACAAAATGTCTAGCCACACTGAAGAGACTTGATAAGTCAAAACACGTGTCTGTGGATGACCCTATATATATATATATATATATATATATATATATATATATATATATATATATATAAACAAACTGTTTGCGTACTCTCATACTATCGTGCAGCAAGTCTCAAAAAATGTAGAATATATCAGTTTAAAAACAAAACGAGAAATCTGGAAAAAAACAGCTAGTGTAATGGTTAGAATCCACGCCTGTTAGCTTGGCAGTTAGGGTTTGAATCACACACCAAGCGGCTTCCAGCTGATGAGGCATAATAGGCCGAAATGTACATACAGAGATTGACTTTTTCTCGATTTGTTTACGCTTTACATTTGAACAGATATATTCGTCTAATTCATTAATTATCAACTAATTACTTCTCAAATTAGGTATGACTTCAATTAGACACATATTCCCCCCCCCCAATATATATATATATATATATATATATATATATATAATCTTTGAAAATAAGACAATTAACGACAAAGTAAATATATATACACATTAAATATCACCAGGGCTTGGGTTTTGGGGGGTGTAATATTTTAAATAGTAGACATTGATTTTTCTTTTCAGAGTTTCTGGATCAACGCAAGATCTTTTTTACATGGGGATTTTTATGGGGCATGCTACCAGGATCCAACTCGCGATTCAATAATAATGGATCTGTGGGACTAACCTTTTTTTGTATCCCCCTACCCAGGCGACGCCGTTTAGCCGCTTCTAGTTATAAATAAATAGATAAGAAACCTTCTAACATATTGAACCTAACAAAATATTGACGTTGTTTTTACGTGATAAAATTCTTAATAAATGACATTTTTATGCAATTTTAAGGTATAAAACGTCACATTACATTAAGATTAATAAGAAATGTGGTAAAAAAAAACAACAACGTAGATTTTTTTCTAGATTAAACATAAACAGATTACATCTAATGATAAACATGATTTTTTTTGCGTCACGTGTAATACGCCCAAAAGTTCATCAATAAGCGTACTAGCAAAAGTATGCGCTCTCTGGGTGCATCTATTTAAGATTTAATAGAATAGAATATATCAAATTAGAAATACTAACGAAACTAAATAAGAACGAATATTAAAATATTACACTTATTTTTATATTATTTTAATTGATTTCTATATAAAATTATATATCGGATTTTTTAATACGTTTGAGAATAATAATAAAGAAAATAGTATTAGAAATCAGTAACAGCAAATAATTAGTTATTAAACCCAGTTTTGTTAAAATCATTATGCAAATTATTCTCACCATATATTTTGTAATTTTTTTATTTCTTAGAGATACATAACACATATTTCAGAATTTTAAATGCATTGATAATATGGGCAGTTTTTTTTTTTTTTTGGGGGGGGCAAATCTAACTCAGTTAGACTTTAATAGAGATGATTGTTAATAAATAAGATGCTAATTAACATTAAATAATTATTATTTCATAATCGTTGAGAATATAACTTGAAAAACTAAGTTATAACTTCTTCTTATTATTATTATTATTATTATTATTATTATTATTATCAAACATTTATGACTGAATGAAATGTTTGGCATTAAATAGCTCATGTTGCTGATATACCGTTAAACAAATAAAAACCACCAAACCGCTCTCTCTCTCTCTCTCTCTCTCTCTCTCTCTCTCTCTCTCTCTCTCTCTCTCTCTCTCTCTCTCTCTCTCTCTTATATATATATATATATCATATATATATATCCCTATCATTTATCTCTCTTTACCCCCCTCTCTCTCTCTCTCTCTCTCTCTCTCTCTCTCTCTCTCTCTCTCTCTCTCTCTCTCTCCCTTCTTTTTCCTTTTCTTCTCCTCATCTGTTTATAATCAAACATTTACAAATGAATCCAATTTTGGTATTGCATAACCCATAGCGATTTGATATACAAATAAACCAAAACATCGCCTTCGTAATTACAAACAAACATCTTCTTTTTGTGATCTACCTTTATATCCTACAATTATCTGATAGACTCATTTGTTCGTTAAATATCAATTACCTACAGGCATGTTTTTCGGAGTTACCTTTATCCCCTTGTTGGTTGGGCTGTTTTTAAAGCAAGTATAACTAATTAATAGTATTTTCTTTTAGTCCTCATAAGGTATCAAATACGTCTCGAAATAAATAAAACATTTTTTTTAAGCCTAGATTCATTTCAAAGTATGTGTCCATTGAGAGATCTCTATCTCGATTCTGTTATCTAAAAAGTAAAAGAGAAAAATTAGTTGTCTGTCAACTGAAAAGATATCAGTAGCCAGAGAACAAGACTATCTTGCCAGAACTCGAAAACAAATTCATTGATATCTTGCAAATGATATACGATATACAATAGCAAAGAAGAAGAAGAAAAAAAAAGGTTCAATTTTTCAAAGAAAATAAACAGGTTGGTTGAATTTTACCCTTGGGTTACTTTTTGCCGAACATGTTTTTTTGTTTGAATCTTTCTTATTGAGTATTGGTTTGGTTGGTTTGTTTTACAGCATATCAACCCTTTTAGGGTCATAGGGCATCCGGCTCGGTACCATAAGGTTCCGGGTTCAATACCGGCTCCGCCAACTCAGCGCATGAGTAGCATGGCTTTGATCTGTGCGGTAAAGAGGGGAGCTGATGGTATGTGTATGGGGAGCTGATGGTATGTGTATGTATATAAACCCTTTTAGGGTCATAGAGCATCCGGCTCGTATCCCGGAGGTTCCGGGTTTAATACCGGCCCCACCAACTCAGCGCATGAGTAGCATGGCTTTGATCTGTGCGGTAAAGAGGGGAGCTGATGGTATGTGTATGGGGAGCTGATGGTATTTGTATGTATATAAACCCTTTTAGGGTCATAGAGCATCCGGCTCGGTACCATAAGGTTCCGGGTTCAATACCGGCTCCGCCAACTCAGCGCATGAGTAGCATGGCTTTGATCTGTGCGGTAAAGAGGGGAGCTGATGTTATGTGCAGCGCTCCACCTTAGACGCAAAAAATAATCTCCCTGCTCTAGCGCTAGCAAAAAGGGGATAGACTCCCTCGATGTCCTGCTGATGGTCCATTCCATCTAATTTACTTTAATGCCGAATCATTTTTGACAAACGTTGCTAACTGTGCCTACTTTTCCCTAAGTGGTCACCCATCTAATTATTGAATAGGCTAATCGCTTCTTAACTGTTCCTAATAATAGGGAAGTTATCTCAGCGTTACATAACCATAAGCCTTTAAGGGGATTCAAATTTTTATACTTATTCTTTGAAACGAATTCTCTTAAAACTCTTTTTTTTATCGATTTAACCCTAACAGTTACTAACACTCCGCGTCAGAGTTGGCCTGAGAGTAATGGCAATGAAGTGGTATTCCATACTCCCCAGAGCTTCATTATTGGGACATCACTACTAGATGCAGTTTAAAGTCATACTCAGGACACTAAGACCCTCAGCCATCACATTCTGGGTTGGGGTTTGCCATTTAGCAATAGGGTCAGGACAACCATACTGGTGCTAGGGCTTGACGTGACCAGCCGATAAAATAAACATATATACAAAAGACCAAATGAGTTGAGAATTTATTCTAGTTGGAACCTTCTTTATCTTCCATGTATCCCCAATGCATGCCCATAAATATATATAAGAACTCTACCTCAATAAAAGAAACCAGTTTCGTCAGATAGACATCACATAATTTTATAGAGGTACCAGCTGAAATAAATTTATAATAGCCAAATGACAGTTTGGTGACTTTTCCCACTTATATGTAAGAGTATATATATATATATATATATATATTATATATATATATATATATATATATTTATATATGGAGATTCAACAATGTTAACATCTCTACAGGTGTACTACCTTTATGATATTCTGCTTTCAGACAATCCCCACCTGTTCACCATTTCTATCAACACATTATTGGAATCTTACACAGGTGGGCTTCATAGTATCAGTTCTGTTTTTCTAAGACAGGTAATCACGTAGAAGTGTTAACATTATTTGGAATCACCTGTGAAGAATTCGAAAAATATGGTAACAGAGATGTTTAACATATGTTTTAAAATCATATAAACATAGTCCCATAGTAGTTGTAACATTTTTTTTAGATCAAACGATACATATATCAAACGATATATATGTGTGTGGGTGTGTATGTATAAATGTGAGTATATATATATATTAATGTGTATGTATTTATGTGTATATATAAAAGTGTACATATATATGTATATATATAAATATATCTAAGTATATGAATGTATGTATATATAAATGTATATATGTATATAATATATATAAATGTACATATGTATATAATATATATAAATGTATATATATATATGATATATATATACAAATGAATATATATATATGATATATATATATACAAATTAATATATGTATATGATATATATATATACAAATTAATATATGTATATGATATATATATACAAATGAATATATGTATATAATATATACTTAAATGAATACATGTATATAATGTATATGT
>CM042154.1:47650998-47674279 GCA_023376005.1 Doryteuthis pealeii
TGTTTCGAAATCTTGCATACATATTAATATCCTTCTAACTAAGAAACACGTCAAATTTTGTTATTGATTTTTACTGATTAAAGGATATAATTAATTAATTAAGCCAAAATCACCCAATTTGCGAAACTGTCCATATACCAACTCCTGCTTATCATAAAATATTGAGCCCCTGCCTGACTTTTTGTTACAGCGATTACCACCATGAAATTCAATTTTCGAGAACAAATTTCGCACTCTTAGGCCGTTCAGCTCGGAATTTATCGCTTATTTCCAGTCCAATCTGAAAAATATCCGTGTGGTTGGAAAGAAGAGAAATTAATCTTTCTCAATATATAATTTGTATGAGTCTTTATCCATTGAATTTTTTTTTATAGCGAGTTAGAAAAAAATTATTTTGCTTCGGACAGCAAAAGTATGTTTTAACGAAAAATCAAATCTTATTCATATCGCAATTTTTTTATTCCTGTCTTTAAAATATTAATTTAGTTAGATTATTTCATTTCTATCTTACAAATATTTATTTGGTAAGAAAGATGTGGTTTTATCGTTTTAATTATTTTTTACAGCGAAGTAAATAACAATAATAAGCGAAAACATTTAATAATAACTCAACTTTGTTTTGAATCAGTATTTAATTTTTTCGTATATACAAAAAAGTTTTAGAAAAAAAAGCTTTTTACAAAAATAGGTATTTAAATTATATAACTACTTATTTCGTAAATAAGTAAACATATAGTTGTAATAACAATAACAAAATTTAAAAAATAAAAATACGATATAGTTGAATAAATTATATGAAGAAGTTTAACTTAACATTTCGTAAGAAACAGTGTTTGAAATGTTAAGTTAAGCTTTGTTTCTTTCGTAAACATAAAATAAAAATGATTCTTGTGTACGTAACTTGAATAAGAAAATTTGTTATTTAATTTATCATAATTCTAATGATAAATAAATAGGCAGATTTTTTTAAAATTAAGTCACCACTTCGTTTTTTTGTTTTTTTTTCTCTTTCTTTTTTTACTAAAAACCGTCAAAACGGTCGGAAAATTAGGGTGACCCAGAAAAAAAAAGAACCCACAAAATTTGTAATAAAACTGTTAATTTTAACTAGGTGGTTTAGGGTTAAGGTTAAGGTTGGGGTTTAGGGTTAGTTTAATGGAAAAATAAATAAATAATTTGGGTTCTGTTTTTTCTGGGCCACCTGTATAGAAGGTTTCGATGAATAGTCAGGGTCCTTGAAGTTGTGGATCGATTTCAACGAAACCCGTTGTGGTCTTTCCTGAGTATTTTCTCCGCTTCGGGTTGGACGCGATTAAGAAGGGTATTATAAACTTTTGTAGCTACGGCAGTAAGGGCTATAACTCTGTTGTTCTGAAGATTTTAATTTAAAAAAATAATTGGAATGTCTTTTTCGCCGCCAAATGTGTATTTATTTGAGTATTTATTTGTTTAATATATCCAACCCATGATAATATGGATAGCATAAACAACTGATTTTTTAAAAATTAGATAAAGATTTAAATAGTAAAAATATTTGAAAGGAAGTTCTATAAATATTTTTATTATTTGCTGTGACACTATCTTCTTATAATGGAGATTGTGTGTTTTCTGTCTGTAACCGAAACTATATTACTACTCAAATCACAATTCCCTTAGTTATTTAAGTCACATTCTCCATGATTTTATTTTTATTTAAATCTCAATTATTAATAAAATTGTTTTACATTATTAATACTGTTGGCCATATCTACAGGTATTTGCCTCTCATCCAACTTATGAGGGCGTGACACAAGGACATTTTATGTGGGCCCACATGGTAGGTGGAAAAAATTGCGTCGATCCCGTCGGCATTTCCCCTCAAGGGGGCGCCTCAGGCACTTGGCAATAAACCCAGCCCTGCCCCTTTAAATCAAGGGGGCAGGTATTGCCTGGGTCGATAGCCCCCTGGGATCGACGCTATTAACTTGTAAAGATCCAGAGCCGAAGCCACTGGACCCCCACCCCGTTGAGCGGGTCTACATACTAATAACATGCAATTCTATTTACATATACAACAAAATAGAAGTTTACAGTGTCAACGGGAAGGCTAATATGCATATAGATATTAAAAATTTGATTTTGATAAATAGGTGCTTAATATTATTGATTTTCTAATTGAATCCATTAACAGGAAGAAATAACTGTAATTTTATTCTTTACTTCCAATTTTAACTAAATAGTTAAATTAGGAAAATTTAACAATGAAAGACGGGAGTGAAGGAAGAGTACGTTTTAGTTGTTCTATTTTTTGATTTTACCCCCTTTGTTTCAAATCTTTTTATCTGCATTCTTATTTAGTTTCATTAGCCTTTCTAATTTAGTATAATATTTTATTACATTAAAACTTAAATACTTGTACCCAGAGGGTGCATATATATGTATAGAAGGGGGGAAAATAGAGGCGTGGAATAGATATTTGAGTCAGCAAGTTTCTGCTGAGGGGGGACCAAAAAGAAGCGAGTTCACCGTCTTCTCGCAGGCCAAACTTTCTTTTGGTCAACACAATCTTCGTCTTCGACCAGCAGCTGAAAATCCATCGTCGTCATCGTCAAAATAATCTTTTCTGACTGCCGTCTCACGTAAGCCCGATGCTTCTCTCGCTTTGGTTATTTATGGGCATATTACCCAAACATCCGGGCACATCAGTCAAACCTCGCGTCCGTCCAGTGCCTAAATCGCATTTGTTTTTGCATGCGGGAGGACGCGGGTTCGATCGCGGTGGGCAAGACAATGTCTTGCTCTTTTTCTTTTCTCGTTCTCCGTCATAATATGTAATATGTATATATGTAGAATGCATGAAAATTTTGATGCATTTGTAATTTGATAAATTCTGGGGATTTTGGTCGATTTTTACTAAATAGCTTTTGGTGGAAGAATAGGGAAAAGTTATTTCTGGAATCCATGCGATGTTGTTTTGTTTTGCTTAACGGCATATCAACACAGTGGTTATTTAATGCCATATATATATATATATATATATATAATATATATATATAATATAATATATATATATATAAATGAATGGACAAATAAAAGGTTTAGCTTTTATTCATTTACTGGGAACAATATTACGACCAATGGTTTCCTGCTAAAGCATTAGTCAGGTAAACGAATAGTTTTTTTAAAATGACAGAAATGGTTAAATGTGTGCGTCTTTAACTGTATTCTCGTGTTGCATGTTACGTGATATTGAATGCGCTTTTTGTCTGTACGTGTGTGTATTTTTGTTTGTGCGTGTGCGTATGTTGTCATGCGCGTGCGCATGAAAATGCGTGAAGGCTGTGATGTTATGATTGTATCCACGTGCGTGTGTGCGTATGAATATGCATATTTGTGTTTGGTATTCTTGGTTACGTATGTTTTCTGCAATTAATGTAATGTGTTTTATTATGCTGTTAATAATAATGACTGTGTTACGTATTGTGTCGGTGATGCAATGTGAACATTATATTTGTATGATATTATTGTACAATGAAGACAGGTAGAGGGAAAGATACTTACAGTTTGGCGGATCTATTGCAGTATTTACTTCTTTTTTTTTTTTTGTTGATGTTTTTTTTTTTTTTTTTTTATAGAATAAGTGGATAGTAGAGGTGTTGTGGGTTATGTATATGTATCGAAGTGTGATAGTAGGTGTTTATTTTCATGTCGGCATTTCGATAGAATTTCCGATTTTATATATATATATATATATATAGGTTTGGTTATATATTTTCATTATCACCAGAGAGATCCAGTCTGTGAGCAGACGATCATTGCTTTATATATGCTGGCAGTGAAAGTTAATTTAAATTACCCCTTAGAGAGCTCTACCAAGTTCTGGAGCATATATTAATACGTCATCAACAGACACGTTTTTCGGTGTTTCACGCCTTTCAGTGTGGCTAGACACAACAACTACCCTGAACAGGAGCGAACTCCGACTGACATTTTGCCCAGCTGAATTTCTTAACCTATCGGCCATTTTGACATTTGCCGTAACGGGGTGGTGTTATTAAATACATAGGTTTGTTTATATATTTTACGATCACCAGAGAGATCACAGACGATCATTGCTTTATATATGCTGGCAGTGAAAAGTTATTTCATGGGAATAGTTTGTAAGTAGTTAGTTTTAAAAAAACAAAAAAAATTTTTATAGTGTGAGACATCAGTTGGTAATTGATTTTGCTTTACTGGTGAAGAACTTTTTAAACCCATAGATGGGACCCTAATAGGTACTACCACTCCGGATCAGAGTGTACCTGTGAGTAATGGCAATAAAGGGCTTCTCAACACTCTCTAGAGTTGCAGGATTGGAACTTCGTCACTAGATGCAGTTTAACATCATATCCAGGACACTACGACCGTCAGCCACCACCGCCTAGCACATATGATAAAAAGGGTTGGGGGGGTTGCAAATTTGGTTAAAGGTACTTCTAGGATTTCCCTAACATGATGCAAGAGACGGATTTGGAAATTTATTTTTATAAGATTAATAGATGTACACGTACACGTGACCAAAACGGACGGAAAATTGCGTAGGAAGGTTCCATATGGAAAACAAAAAGAAAAGATGTTGTTGAGGTTTGGGGGTGACTTTGTAAGTAGAGGGGCGTCTAAATTTGTGCCTGTGTGTGTATGTTGGGGGGGGGGTAATGTACACGCTCATAAATAAACGTTGAATTGTTTGCAAAATGAGAAAAATACCACTTGTCCGGCGCTTCTCGACGAAGTGTTAAATGCGCGAGACTGAGTGATGACATCTTTTGATCTTGAAGAGACCTCCACCCAAAAACGAAGGAAGGAAAGGAAGGAATTGAGGGAGGGTGAATGTCGAAAGTGGTACGGATGGAACGGTAACTGTTAAGAAAAAAGACAAAGAAATAAAGCTTCCAATGAAAGAAAGAAAAAGAAAAGGAATGTAATATTGAGAAAGAAAAAAGAGGGAAAGAAAGAAAAGAAAGAGGAAATAAAATAAGAAGAAAGAAAGAAAAGAAAAAGAAAGGGGAACGAAAAACAAAAAAAGGATAGAATAATATAGAGAAAGTGATAAAAAAGACAGTGTGGTCCGAAAAATGAAAATAACACTCACACACACACATACGCACACACACACGCACACACACACACACACACACACACACACACACACAACACACATAATATATATATATATATATATATATATATATATATATAGGTAACACCAATATCGGGTCACTTGATCATTTTAGACTATATTGAATAAGCGAAAGTAAATATTTTTGAACTTTTTTCTTAATCTCGCAAAAAAGTAACGATCATAAAGAGTTGTTGCAAGAAAAAACAGTTAATTCAAAGAACAAATTATCCGATGGGAAAATTACACACCGTTATCTTGAAAAATAGATAAAACTTCGTTTATTTTGCAACGGGTGATTTTTCTGTAGAAACTGGGACCGCAAATTTACATATTATCTCTCTTTGACAATTATACATTTAAATGTATGGCTGGTTGTATTCGACATAATTTTTCTTGTGCATATTCAATAACCGATTATTGGTTTTCAACGATATTTGAAATATTTTTTGTATGTGGTAGTTTCAGAATAACTCCGGAATATTTTTTTAGTTGATTTCACAGTGAAATTAACTTTTTTTTCAAATTATGCCGGTAGAATTTGCACCCTTTCAAAATTAAAATTGAAGAAGAAATAAAATTAATAAAAATTTGAAAAACTTTGCTATTAAAATTTCACAGTGAAATTGACTTTTAAAGATATTATGCCAGTCGAATTTGCGCCCGTTCAAATTCTAAATCGAAAAAGAAATGAAATGTATGAAAATTTAATTAATAAAACTAGTAAAATTTACTAGTAAAATTTACGATTGAAATTTATTATTAGAATTTCACAGTGAAAGTAACTTTTTTTCCAATTATGCCGGATAAATTTAAAATCAAAAAAACTATAAATAATAAAAAGTACTTTTCTAGTAAAAAGCGAGGGGGTTGAAATTTTACGCTAAAAAACAATATTTAGTAGACAGGAACGCGTCTCCTCTCGTTTGTATTTCCAAGGAAAAAACAACTATTGTCAGTTTGCTCTTCCGTATATTATAAAAATCAAACATTATTATTCAACATAAAAAAAATCACAAATTCTCTTAAAAAATATAATATATCGTGGATCGGACAAATTTTTAGTTCACCTGAATTCTAAAATTCAGTGTTATATTATACTAAATATTAGTGAAAAATTCGATTTGTACACACAAAAAAATGTTTAAATATTAAAAAAATTATTTAAACACACAAAGGATATAAAATCTCTTGAAAATTAATTTCTTTAATTTTTTTTCTTCTTGACAATTTAATAGAATATAGTACAAGCAAAATGAAAAGTTTTCAAATAATAATATTATGACATATTTAGCACTTTTTATTTTAGAATTCATGATTTTTTTTTCTACAAAAACTACCGTCTCAATTTATACCAATCTTTTGATATAGTTATTCAGATTCTTATCTTTATAGAAAAAAAGTAAAAATCGTTTTTTTCCGGTTCATTTTTTTCATATCTCATAAAATAAATATATGTGGAGTAGACCTTGTAAAAAATTTTTCCCCTATTATATTTTAGAAAAAAAAAAACTATTTCAGACATATTTTCATAAAAAAAAAAAGCAATTCTGGAAATTTTCATGAAAATCGGACCATTAATTGATTTTTCGTAACTTGTTTTTGGCTACGTTATTTCAGTTGATTTAATGGTGCAAAAATGAAAACATTGTTTTTCAATCACAATTTCATGATTTTAAAAATCATTAGGAGTCTTTTAATGTTTCTTCTTTCGAATGGACAAAAACTTTTCAAGATAATAGTAACCTTTATGCAAGTTTCATTGTGTTAAATATAGGTGGGGGGTAAATTTCACAGGGAAAATTGGTGGTACCTAATATATATGTATGAAGTCGGCATTTTTGGTATCTGCCGGATAGCGAGGTAGACTATCCCCTTTTTCTAATGCTAGACCTGGGGGATTGTTTTACATCTGAGGTGGAGCGTACGCCTAACTCCAGTTCCTCCACTTTACTGCTCAAAGCCAAGCTGTGCTACTCTGATTCGGAGTAGTAGTGTCTATTAGCGTTTCATCTATGTGCCAAATACATCTATTCACAAATCATTTATATTAGATAGGAATAATTGATACCATACAACTGTTGCGAACAAATACTAATTATTATTAAATCGAAATAGTTATTTGAAACCATAAAATTGTGTATAAATTATTAGTATTAGATAGGAATACTTGATACCATATAACTGTGTGCAAATTATTTGTATTTGATAGAATACTTAAAAACCATATAACTCGGTTCAAATTATTTGTATTAAATAGGCATACTTAATACCATACAATTGTGTACAAATAGTTTATATTAAGAAATAAGAATACTCGATACCATATAACCGTATGCAAATTATTTCTATTAGATAGGAATACTTGTACCATATAACTGTATGCAAATTAATTAGATAGGAATACTTGTACCATATAACTGTATGCAAATTATTTTTATTAGATAGGAATACTTGATACCATATAACTGTATGCAAATTATTTTATTATAGGATACTTGATACCATATAACTGTATGCAAATTATTTGTATTAGATAGGAATACTTGTACCATATAACTGTACGCAATTATTTTATTTAGATAGAATACTTGATACCATATAACTGTATTTATTGTACATATAATATGTATGCAATTATTTGTATTAGATAGGAATACTTGAAACCATAAAATTGTGTATAAATTATTTGTATTAGATAGGAATACTTCATACCATATAACTATGCAAACAAATTATTATTAAAGACAAAATTTAAAAAGATATTGCAGTCAAATGCTGAAAATAAATAGCTATGATCTAAATCAAGCATTTAGAAATTAATCATATTTCAGCATTAAATACCCATAAGGAGTTATATACCGTTAAACAAACTAAATCCATATAAAACTTTCTCCCCATCCTCTCTCTTTCCCCTACTCCCTCTCCCTCCCCAAATGCAATGGAACATTGAAAATAAATCATGATTTTACAAAACATTTAGAAATTAATAAAATGTTGGCATTAAATAACACATAAGGAGTTGATATGCCGTAAAAATAAATAAACGGTACAAACGTATCAATATTTAAACATTTTGGCATTAAATAATCGATAGTTGATATGTTTTTAAATAAACAGACCAA
This sequence comes from Doryteuthis pealeii, assembly GCA_023376005.1. NCBI lineage: Eukaryota > Metazoa > Mollusca > Cephalopoda > Myopsida > Loliginidae > Doryteuthis > Doryteuthis pealeii. The sequence goes on from CM042154.1 coordinate 47,659,264, forward strand.
ATCTATTTGAAGATTACGAGTAATTCAAACAGAAAACAGATGTTAGGCGGAGTCGTCAATAAATATTTGGATCTTTTTTTCTTTTTAAGTGAATCACCTTTGACCTATAAAATGACGTATTTTCAATCCTTTTTTTTGTCTTTTGTTGCAATTTGATGTTAAACAAGTTGACGTGAATTATATGTATTACCAACCCCTCTGTTATGTACAGGGAGCCAAATTAACATATTTAATTTCATTGCTTTCCTTCTCTAGACCGCTGCCTTTACAAAGTTTAAAGAGCTCAATCTGCTTTTCTATTTACCCACAGCTAGAGGAGGATAGTTGGATTATATATTTTAGTCAAGGGCTCAGTCATGAGCAGGATGCGACACAAGGTCAATTCTTACGCCAAATTTAACATATTTGAATTCATTGCTTTCCTTCTTCTAGACCGCTTGCCTTACAAAGTTTAAAGAGCTCAATCTGCTTTTTTATTTACCCACAGCTAGAGGGAGGATAGTTGGATTATATATATTTAGTCAAGGGCTCAGTCATGAGCAGGATGCGACACAAGGTCAATTCTTACGCCAAATTTAACATATTTGAATTTAGTGCTTTCCTTCTTCTAGACCGCTTGCCTTACAAAGTTTAAAGAGCTCAATCTGCTTTTCTATTTACCCACAGCTAGAGGGAGGATAGTTTAATATATATTAGTCAAGGGCTCAGCCATGAGCAGGATGCGACACAAGGTCAATTCTTACGCCAAATTTAACATATTTGAATTCAGTGCTTTCCTTTTTATAGACCAGTTGCCATACCAAGGTTAAAGAATCCAGTCTGCCCTACTATTTACCCCTAACTGCAGAGAGAATAATTGGATTATGTGTATTAAGCCAACACTTCCGCCATGTGCAGTGTGTGACACAAGGTCAATTTTTAAGCCAAATTTAGCTGTTTAAATTCAGAGCTTTCCTTCTTCTAGACTAGTTGCCATAACAATGTTAAAGAGTCCAATCTGCCCAACTATTTATTCATAACTGGAGGGGGAATAATTAGATTATATGTATTTACCCAACCCCTCCGGCATGATCACAGGGTTAATTTTTACACAAGATTTAACAGGTTTAGATTCAGTGTTTTCCTTCTCCAAGATTGGTTGCCATACCAAGATTAAAGAGCCCAGTTTCCACTATTATGAACCTATAACTTGAAAGAGAATAATTGGATTCATACCTTTCCTGTGGATTATACCGTAAAAATTTGGGGCGGCTCACGTAGTCCAAATGTTGGCAAGCTGGATTTGCAGACCATGGTTAGTGAGTTCGGTTCTCACAGGGCGATCCATACTTCTGGCATTGTGCTAAATAACTATGTCATAATAATTTTTGTGTTTAGATCTTGTCAGTCTTTTGTGTAACTTTACTGGTGTGATTTTTAAAATTTATTTTTCTGACGCAGCTGCTCTCTCTCTCTCTCTCTCTCCTCTCTCTCTCTCTCTCTCTCTCTCTCTCTCTCTCTCTCTCTCTCTTATATATATTACATATATCACTATAGCTCTCTCTCGCGCGCGCGCGCGCCCCCTCTCTCTCTCTCTCTCTCTCTCTCTCTCTCTCTCTCTCTCTCTCCCTCTCCCTCTATTATGGTCTATCTTTCTCGCTCTCTCGCTCTTATGGTCTCTCTTTCTCTCTCTTCTCTCTCTCTCTTTTTTTTTTCATGTAGCCTCTCTCTATCTATCTCTCTCTCTCTCTCTCTCTCTCTCTCTCTCTCTCTCTCTCTCTCTCTCTCTCTCTCTCTCACACACACACACACGTACACGTACACTTTCTTTCTCTCTTTCGTTTTCTCTTACTCTCACTTACTGTCTCTATCTCGCTTTAGATTCCCCCCTTCCCTCTGTCTGTCTATCACTCTCTCTTAGGGATGAACAATAAAAAAAGTTAAATAAAAACTAATTTTATTGTCAAACGATTGTATGCCATTAGTATGGATATACCCAACCCCTCCGCACGAGCAAGATCTGACACAAGGTCAATTTTTAAGCGGAGTTTCAGATTGAAATTCATCCTATTTTTTTTTCAGGACCAACACTTTATCATAAAGAAGTCCATTAAGGGGAAGTTAGATTCATGCCTTCTATATAAGTTTGGATCGATATTAGTAACAAAGTACATTCTGTATTTTGCCATTATTATCATATTTTTTACTGGTTTACAGGGCCGGGTTAGCTCAGTCGGTAGAGCGTTCGGTTAGAAACCACAAGGTTTGATACCGGCCCTCGCCAACTCAGCGTTATGAGTAGCACAGGGATCTGTGTGGTAATGTAAGGAGTTGATGGTAGGTGTGGCGCTCCACCTCAGACGCTAAAACAATATCATGGGTCTAGCGCTAGTGAAAAGGGGATAGACTCCCTCGCTCATTGGCTGATACAGACTTTAGGCCACTCCGACGACTTTTACTGGCTTGGAAAAACCTCCATATCTATCGGATTCTACAGTTCCAGTGTTGTTTAATCCAACATGCATCTAAAGAAGGTCGCACAGTACAACGGCCGAATTTTCTTTTACCTAAATGAAGACAACAGTCTCAATAAAGCAGTATATACGCTGAGATACTGAAAAGTCTTCAGCCAGACCAAAAAGGGAATCACCTATATCCCATCGCATTTTCCCATATAATACCCTTAGGAAAGTTATGAATCCAACTATTGGTAAATAGTAGGGCAGATTGGGCTCTTTAACCTTAATTAGGCCATCAGTCTATGAGAACGAAAACTCTGAATTCAAACCTGTTAAACTCCGCTTAAGAAATTAAGTAGTCACTCAATTAAGTATTGAAAAGGTTCACCATTGCTTCACTTCGGTAATCTAGCGGATAGATAGATAAATAATCATCAGATTGAGATAGATAGATAGATAGATAGATAGATAGATAGATGGTTGATTGGTTGTTTTATGGCATACTGCTTAAGTGTTACCCAATTAAGTATTGAAACGACTCACCACTGCTTAACTTCGGTTATCTAGCGGCAAGCTGTGCTTTCAGCGTGATTGGCCGTAATGGGGGTTTATCGAGGCATTGACTGAAGAGTTCATGGCCTAGTGACGAAATCCTTCTTCTGGGTCCTGTAAGACACGGTGGATGAGTTCTTTAAACCCACCTCATCGTAGATAACCATCGATGTTTTGGGGTTCGTAAAACTGTCCCAACAACAAAGATGGCTTGATTTATGGGCATACGTCAGTGATAAGGGCTGCGATGGGCGTTTTGGGTCACTCTGAATTTCAAAATGGGGCTAGTCTTTTTGCTCTAGTTGATTTTTGGCTTTTTGTTTTGGGTCTTTTTTTGGGGGGGGGCTTTTTTTTTTTTCAGCTCTGTTTTTCCTTTTCCAAAACTGATGTATAGATTTAATTGTTCCGATGAACAAGGTTTTTTATTGTTTTATTTCACTTTATTTTATTTTATTTTTTTTTAAGGAGAGTTGATTAGTAGAGAAATAGTCACTGGCTCACAGAAATATAAAAACAGTCAAAGTCAATAAGTGGCGAAAGACGTACAGATCGTATTTGTTTAGGGTCGAGTTCATAAAAACTATCTACACATATATACAGGACAGTTGCTGTGTATTTATTTATGTATGTATGTTTGTATATATCTAGGTATACCCAATTTTTCGTCTGCTAAAAATTTTAAATACGAATTAAGATTAATTAAATCTATCATTTAGGGTCAAACTTTTGTCTAAAACGATAAGTAGTAACATATATGACCATCATTAAAAAAGAAAAATATCATTACATATGCAGTTTATTTTTAATACTTTTAAAACAATTTGCTTTGGTCAATTTCGTTCGCGTTCGCCATTTTGGTTCTTTTTAAATGGTATAAAGGGCTTGTTTACAAATTTAATGTAACATTCGTGATTGCAAAAAAATTACCAAAAATCAGGGAATTATCCGATTTTAATGAAATTTCAGCATTGATTTATCAATTAATGAATTTTATAATGCATCAGTTATTTTATTTCAAAACTATAATTAAATGTTTGCTATCAAAAATAATATATAAAATTCATTTAAAATAAAAAAATTCTGATGTTAAGTTTAAAATGTTATATTTTTAGATTCTAGAAATAAATATCTATTTAATGCAAAACTTATTTTAGTCAAACAAAGTATACGTTTTTAAGAAAAACTCTATTGAAAATGTACCCCCCCGGTTTTAAGCAGAAAAAATATCGATGTATAATTTTTTTCTTTTATAAGATAATAGCCAATTAAATAATTATCGAAATGAGTAAAAAAGAAATCTCCAAAAATTAATCATTTTTTTTTTTTACATTTTATTTTCCGATTTTCGGTACTTATTTTCTTATAAAATATTCCACTTAAAAAAAAATTGTTCTTTCTATTACAACTTCGGTCTTTTATCTTTTTATTTCTACTGTAATTAGTATCAAACAAGGACCAACTCGCCAATATTTTACACCCCCAAAATAAAGGGGGTCAAAATTAAGTGACCTGAAAAATCAGAAAGTTTTGAAATAAATAAATAATGCATTATAAAGATCATTTCATTGATAAATAAACAATTTTTTTTTTTGAAATTTCATTAAAATTCGATAATTCCCTGATTTTGGTAAATTATTTCTGTGGGGGGGGGGGCTGGATTCATTTTGTCAACAAACACATTTTAGGCCAATTTTGGGACCTAATGTATGCCCGGGGAAAGCTACGAAAATGAAACAATTTAACGAGTTAACGACAAAGTATATATATATATATATATATATATATATATATAATATATATATATATATATATCAATGTGAATGGTTGGCACTATTATACTTAAAGAAGCGGTAGTATCCAACGTACAGTGTTATTAGAAGAGTGCTCAATATCTGTGATAGAGCGTTAATAGATAAATAAATAAGTAAAAGGTTTAGCTTATATTTATTATCATTGAAACAATTTTGCTACCATTTGGTTTCTTGTTCTGTGGCAGTCTTCAGGCAACGAAAATGTTTTGAAAATGATGCAAATATATAAATGTAAGTGAATATATATATATATATATATATATATATATATATATATATATATATATATCCCTATTATATATATTATAATAGGGATACCCAAAATTCGGCTGCTAATGTCAGTTTTTTTTAAAGGTATTAAAATTAATTAAATCGATTATTAAAGTAAAACTTTTGTCTAAATCGATAATTAGTAACAATGACCATCATTAAAAAAATAAAAATATTATTACATATGCAATTTATTTTTAATACTTTTTTAACATTAAAAATCATTCAATTTTTTGCGAAAAGTTGTGTCGAATTTTTTTTAATTATAATGTTCAATAATTTTTTTTAAATATTTTAAAAATACTTATAAACATTTCTTTTTCGAAATGTAAAATAATAAGTAAAAAATAAGTAAAACCTTACTTTAAATACATATATATTAAATATTACTGAAATTTCCTCACTGGTTTTTAACTTTTAACTAAATAAAATTCGTTTTTTGCATGAAAAAAAAATAAAACAAATATTAATTTCAAATTGTTTCGCTTTAATCAAACTTCCAATGTTTACTTCCGCTTAATGTATGGTGTTCCGTAACTGTGATAATATTTTTTACTTTTTTTTTTTGTTGTTGTTTAAAAAAGGGATTTTATTTTAGACCAATATTTGTTCTTATATTAAATTACTTTTATTACAATATTTGTTCTAAAAAGGAAAACGGTAATTATGAACGTTTGTAAAGTAAATTAGGGTGTCCCAGAAAAAACAGAACCTTATGTCTTATAAAATATCCCCGGTGTCCCATTGTGCGGAGATCCTGTCAGGGGTGGGGGGGCTTAGAATACGTTGACTGTATCCCTTGCAGAGGGGTAAGGCCTCCTAACCTCCCAAAAATAATATTAGAAATCAATAACGCCAAGTTATTATTTATTAAACACGGTTTTATTAAAACCAGAATGCAAATTATTCACACCATAATACTATATAAAATGTATTTCTTAATTATATATAACACACATTGCAGGATTTTTAACAGATTAATAATATGGTCTGTTTTGAGGCAAATCTATCTCAGACCTTTATAGAGATATTGTTAATAAATAACTAAGATATGGAAGGAAAAAAATAGAGGGGGGGGGATAAATATTTGTTTGTTCTGCTTATGATCAGTCTTTCGATCTCCAGTCTGTTTAAGATTAGCTTGGTTCTTTGCACAATTATGGGGTTGTAAGTAAATGTTCTTTTGAGGGGGGGGGGGCAAAAAGAAGCGAGTCAAACGCCTTATTCGCAGGCTACAACACCGTCGTCGTCGTCGTCGTCGTCGTCGTCTACAAGCACCATCACCCCACTTCTATTTATATTGCCTTTTCCCCTTATCGTCCGGGCACATCAGTCGAACCTCGCGCCCGTGCACAATTCTCGTGCATTCGGATGGACGCATGCAGCCCGCCCAACGGGTGGGGATTGCTATAATTAACGGCGTCGATCCCGGGGGGGGCATCCCCCAGGCAACATCTGCCCCCCGATTTAAAGGCGCAGGGCTGGGTTTATTGCCCAGCGCCCCTTGAGGGGGGAATGCCGACGGGATCGACGCAACTTTTCACCCGCCACCATGAGCTTCGGTTTGTGGTCCCACTTAAATAGGGCCTCTGTGCCTGACCTTGTACAAGTGGAGTACGAGGAAAATACCATGTAGGCCCCAACATCCGGGCACCTGAATTGCACCTCGCGTTCATCCAGCGCCTAAATCTTATTTCTTTGCATTCCGGAGGGCGCGGGTTCGATTCCGGCAGGCAAGACACTCTCACTCTTTTTCCAAATGAGTACGGTGGTACTCGTTCTCCCTCACATAAGATGATAATTAAGATTAAATAATGATTATTTAATGACAATTGAGAATATAACGTACTAACTAAGGGAAGTATGACATTGGTGGTGACGTAGTTTCGGTTACAGATAGACAGACACATAATCTCTATCATAATAAGATATGTAGGTGGTAACAAGACATTCGGGCCTCTCTCTAGATGACCTAGAAAACCAGTTGATTTATGTTAAAAAAGAATTGTTTTTAAAACATTGAATTCTTCAGCATTATTTGGCGGTTCTATGGACAATTAGTCTTTCAGCATTTTAAGGATTTGGTGATATTGTGATCCTGTTTGTTTGTTTGTTTGTTTTTGTTTTTTTTGTGGTTTTTTTTTTGGGGGGGGTCAGATTGTTAATCCTAACTAAGTGATAATACTGTTAATTTTAGATTTAGAAATTTAGATACTTTGCGATTAGTTACGCCTTACTGTAAAAGTTTTCCCGCTGATTGTTTATTTTTAAAGAGCCAATCTTAAGGAAAGATCTCCTTTCCCCAAGGGGAACAATTTATTTACATTAAAATCTCCCCTTTGTTTCAATGTGCATTCATCTATCTATCTATCTATCTATCTATCTATCTATCTATCTATATATATATATATATATATATGGAGGATATGTGGAGGATATGTGCTTAATTGAAGTCATACCTAATTTTGAAAATTAATTAGTTAATAATTAATGAATTTAGGCGGGCATATATGTTCAGTCTCCCATGTCTATAACCTTGCTGATGAGACCTAATAGGTCGAAATGTACATTCAGGGGTTGACATTTTCTTGATTTGTTTAGCCTTACATTTGAACATATCATCATCATCATGTCGCGCTATTAGCACGGACATCCATGACAATCTCTCGCCAACCCTTCCTATCATTCATTTTCCCAGGGAGGTCCTCTGCGCAGCAACCTGCATCTTTGCTTAGTTGGTCAATGTAGGTCCTTGATGGACGGCCCACACTAGCATGTCCGTGTGTTGGCTTCCACAGAAGAACGTCACTTATGAGCTCATGCCCGCCTAAATACATTAATCATTAACTAATTAATTTTCAAAATTAGGTATGACTTCAATTAAGCACATATCCTCCAAAAATTGTCGGCTTAAAGCCATATAAAAATAAACACATTTGTTTGTTTACTTAACCTCATATATATATATATATATATATATATATATATATATAATGGAAAAGGTGACTTACCGGTGAATATGGTCACGATGGTTAGATGGTGCAGAATTCAGTGAGATAAGTCAGCGATATAACAAATACAAAGTGCTCAATACGTTAGTAGAGCAAGTTTATTACAATATAGATACAAGTCATAACCTACTCGAGTTTCACCATAAAGATCTTCAGGATTAAATCCACTGAATTAATCGAGATACCGATTAATTACAGTCGACTACACGTGTGTGTTCATCGCGTTAAAAGGTTACGACTGTAATTAATCGGTATCTCGATTAATTCAGTGGATTTAACCCTGAAGATCCTTATGGTAAAACTCGAGTAGGTTATCACTTTTACCTATATATATATATATACCTTAATTCTGTGAACAGTTCTGGGTTATGTTTGCTCTTTGTTGAGACATATGCTTGGTGTTGTTCGTTGTGGTTTGTTAGTTGTTCTAGAGGTATTTTCTGCTAACTCGAATTACTGATGTGGGGGCCTCTCTGGAGGAGAGATTTGTGTTGTTCTTCTTAGTGGATGTTGGAGATATTTACTTGAGTCTATTGTATATTCTACGTGCAAGTGCGTAATGGATGGATTATATGCATTTTTGTTGGGTAAAAGGGTCTACATAATAGAATGCATAAATTACAAACAGATATGTATCGGATGTACAACGTGATTGTATAAGCGGATTGGGCTGTACAAAAGCAGTTAGTATGTATGCATGTGTATATGTCCAGATGAAACTACAAAAATAAAATTAAAATAACGACAATGTAAATATATATATATGTATATATTGGTTTGGAGGTAGATTTTGAAGGCTTCACAATGCAGGTGTAAAGAAAAAATAATAAGGTAACAATGGTGTTGCTTGTTAACCTGTGATTTATTCTTGATATTTCGAGACAAAATCTCTTTTTCAGAAGAACACTGGAACTGAAGTAGTTGTCGTCTTGTTATGGCATTTTTAGTTAAATGATTTTTTTTCTTTTGAAAATGTTACAGTTGGTATTTTTTTATAACTGTATTCTCGTGTTGCATGTTTACGTGAAAATAATCCATGTATATATATATATATATATATATATATATACCCATCTATGGGTTAAATAGAAAAATGTATCTATAAAAAAATCGTATTATCCATTAAGAATTGATTCATTTCAAAACTTTCGGTATTAAATGACCCACTGAAGTTGATATGCCGTAAAACCAAACCAAACCATATATATATATATATATATATATATATATATATATATATATATATATATTAGATATCACCAGTTCTTGCTTTTTGTGCAAAAATTATGAAAATTTGATTTATATTCGAAGATATGTAAAAATTAAAATATACATAGATATAGCATATAAATTCTACTTTAAAATGTCCAGCATTTGTAAATCTCAAAGGTAAACAAATCAATACATCAGGGTTTCCCCACTCTACTTAAGCAACATTGGGTAGCCGCTTCTAGTACATATATTAAGGGCAGTTGGTGCGCATGTATGTATGTATGTATGTATGTATGTATGTATGTCCGGATGAAACTATGAACATAAAACAATTAACGACAAAGTAAATATATATACACATTAAATATCACCGGTTCTTGTTCTGGTGCAAAAATTTATGAAGATTTGATTTTTTTCGAAGATATGTAAAATTAAAATATACATAGAAATAGCATAGAAATTCTACTTAAAAATGTCCAGGATTTGTAATCTCAAAAGTAAACAAAAACAATACACTTGTTTTTTTTTTTGTTTTTTTGTTTATTTGTTTTCCCTACTCTACCCAAGTGATGCACAGTAGCCACTTCTAGTACCAAATATAGTTGGTCCCCACCAAACTATTTCGCATCGACAGAAAACAGAGCATTGAAAAATGATTTTTACTATAAAAAATCCATTTGAAATTGCTTTATTACAAAATACTTTAGAAATGACTTCATCATTAAAATGCATTGGAAATGATTTTACTATAAAATGCATTGGAAATTATTTTACTATAAAAAAATACATTGAAAAATGATTTTTACAATAGAAATACGTTAGAAATTATTTTACTGCAAAAATGGATATCATTTTACTATTAAAATGGATTTTAAATATTTTTAAATACAATCCATTGGAAATAGCTTTTATTTTAAAAATCCATTGGAAATAATTTTTACTATGAAATCCATAGGAATTGATTTTTCTTATAAAAATGTGTTTGGAAATGATTTTCCTATAAAAATGTGTCGAATTGATTTTTACTATAAAGATAACATTGGCCCATGATTTTTACTATAAAAATGCATTGAGAAATGATTTTTGCTATAAAATTCTTTGGAAATTACATTTACTAGATATAATTCATTGGAGTTCTTTTTCATGAAAAAGCATTGCAAATCATTTTTATTATAAATGTGTTGGAAATGATTTTACCATAAAAATGCGTTGGAAATAATTTGTATTATAACAAACAATACATTGCAAATTAGTGACTCTACATAAAAACTGTTTAGCCGTCTAACTCTTCACAATTATTAACGCGTGTATAACATTTTTTTAACGACAAAAGTTTTTACACTCACCACAGAAAAACAGCGCACGCACACACCCCCACACACTATATATATATATATATATATATATATATATAATAATAATATATATATAATATAAATGGAGAAAACAGATTCGCATTTATCATCATCGGATACGATGGACAGCAATGAATAATAGTAATTTTGATAATATATATAATATATATATATATATATATATATATATATTCGGATCATCCATCTAGGAGAAGGAAACTCTGAAGTAAAACCTGCGTTCCCAGAGCCCTTCAGTTATCTTACACGGTTTGTCACTGATACTAGACTCTGGTAAGGAGAGCATGCGTTGCGTGTTGCACAGGCGCACAACATGTAAGTGCAGATATTTCTACAAGTCCACGGCGATAGAGGAATGGTGACGTGGAGAGGCTTGACGGCTGTAAGAATACGGTAAACCGCTCGATGAGAACGATCAAGGATCAATAAACTTCTGGAGGAGAAAAAACAAGCTGTACAAAAAAAATTCTCGGTGCATTTGTTAAAGACCGTGAATCCTCAAGACAGGCTTCAGAAGTGCAAGATTATCACCCCAACCGAACTTGTAGGAATGGCCTTCTTCTGTGAAGAGTGGCCAATCATATATATATATATAATATATATATATATATATATATATATATATATATATATATTGTGTGTGTGGTGTGAAGAAAAAATGAATCCGACGGTATGTAGTATATTAGAAAAATGAACCCTGTGTTTTTGATTTTTCTTAATATACTATATATATATATATAATACATATATATATATAGCTCAGTCGTAGAGCGGCTATAACCAAAGGTGCTAGTTCGATACCGGCCCCACCAACTCAGCGTATGAGTAGCACAGGGATCTGTGCGGTAAAATAAGGAGTTGGTGGTAGGGATGGCGCTCACTCAGACGCAAAACAATTTGCTTGGTCTAGCGCCAGTGAAAAGGGATAGACTCGCCGCTGATCGGCTGATACGACTTTAGGCCACCCCGACGACTTTATATATAATATATATATATATATATATATTATATATAGGTGGCCCAAATATAGCTTTACGTTATTCCTAGGCAATTTATTTTAAAATATAAGTATGTTTCAAGCATTAAACCGAAACTGTTTAATCTCTCAGATACTCAAATTATCTTCCTTCGACATTACAACATTCTTTCCGCCCTGTCGCTGGAGCGTTAGAAAGCACGACTGCACCTCTGCAGAGGGGTAAGACTCCCCAATGGGGCACCTGTTGGCCATGGTGGCGACAAATTGATGCTTAAGGATAGAGGCCAGGTGGATGAGCACTTCATGACTTGCAATTACTCCACTTTGGCCCTATTTGGGCTAGATAGGCTCGGAAGGCCCCCTCTGATCAATCGCTTGTCACGTCAAGCCCTAGCACCTATATGATTTTCCCAACCCTATTGCCTTATGGCAAGCCCCACACCCCTTTTATATATGGGTGCTAGAAGGCGGTGACTGAGGGTCTACATGTCCTGGGAATGACGTTAAACTCTATCTGATGGTGAGGTTCCAGTTTTGGAGGTTTGGGGAATGTGGAGCACCCCTTCATCACATTTCTCCCTGGTCTACTCTGACCAGGAGTGGTCGTACCTGTTAGGGTCCCATCTATGGGTTGAATAGAAAAACATGAGTTTATAAACAAAATTGTACTATGCATTAAGAATGAATTTATTTCACAACTTTGTCGACATTAAATGACCCACCGAGGTTGATATGCTGTAAAACAAAACAAACCAAACCAAATACAACATTCTTAAACCTTTCCAAACACTCCGACACACAGTGCAGCACAAATTCCGATCTTCATCAACTTCGTGAATGCACCTGTAATGTAATCTTTCAACTTATTTACTGTTTTGGGACTTTTCTCATAGACTTTGTTCTTACAAAACCCCAAAAGAGAAATCCATTAGTGTCATGTCGGCTAATGGCCTTCTTTTATGCTGTGTGTACCTTCTCGGTATTTTCAAATTTCCAATACTGCTTCAATATCCATTTTCTTTGCTATAGGTTTAAATTAGTTGCCATTAATTGTTTGCCTTAAATAAAATTAATTACAAATTGAAAAGTTATAGAAAATGTACAAGTGTTAATTAGTTCAAGCAAATTTCAGATTTCAAGTTAGATTTATACTCTGAAGAATATTTATGTTGGTGGTACTTAGGAAGTAATTTCAAGCATATAAAACATAGTTTTATAACTGTAAAGCTACTTTTGGGCAACTTTCGCCCATTTCATTCATAACATAAAGAAGGGGGAAGGGAGGAAAAGAAAGAAAAAAGAAGAGGAAAAAAAAGAAGAAGATAAAAGAGAAAAAAAAGATAAACCACACAAAAAAAACTTAAGCACGTTCATTTCTGATTTTCGTCTCTGAAGATAAAGTTTTCTTTGAAATCGATAAGACAAAAAAACAACATCTTTTTGTTTTTATTTTTTATACGCATTGTAATTGCCTTCAAATATATATATAAAGGGTTTTTATTTGCTTGAAGCATTGTGTATATATTGGTTTGGGGTTGGTTTTGAAGGCTATCACAATGCAGGTGTAAAGAAAAAATAAGGTAACAATGGTGTTGCTTGTTAACCTGTGATTTATTCTTTAAATCACAGGTTAACAAACAACACATTGTTACCTTTTTTCTTCTTTACACCTGCATTGTGATAGCCTTCAAAACCAACTCCAAACCAATATATATATATATATATATATATATGAGAACATTTTTTAAGAAAACAAACACAGGATGTCATGAACGATGGAAACTCTTTATGTCGATACTTAAGTATTTTCGTTTTTTTTTTAAGTAAAACCTTCTTCAGGACATGGAAAATTTGTATGAGTAAAAGATGAAAGATGTTCAGTGTACGTTAAATGTGTGATAAAAGGTTATTTACCGTTATTTATGTGGCGTTTGTAGACGAAACCGATGACGTGATCATTGCATGTGAAAGCGAAAATTAATGATCAGAAACCGTCGAATGTCGAACGTGATTTATCCACGAGTAAATGTTAAAAAGGGTATTCCATATGAATATTTATGTGTAAAAATGAGAAGAATGTTAATTGATAAAATGTTTAACATACATATACACATATATATCACTAATATATATATATATATATATATATATATATATATATATATATATATATATATATATATTAGGTGTACTAGAAGAAATACACGCACTTCGGGCGTAAGTATTTAAGTTGAATGTAATGAAATATATTAAATTAGAAAGACTAACGAAATTAAATAAGAAATTAGAATTAAATAAGAATCCACATAAAAATATTACTTATTTTAATTATATTTAATTTGTTTCTATATAAAATCATTCATAGGATTGATTTTAATACGTTGGAAAATAAAACATAATATTAGAAATCGATAACACAAGTAATTATTTATTAAATCCGATTTTGTTAAAACCAGTATGCAAATTAACTACACGATATATTAGGTAAACCTTTATTTTTTAGTGATATACAAGACACGTTGAAGGATTTAAACGGGCTTTTTTAGTCAAATTTCAGATTTCATTGAGACATTGTTGATAAATAAGATGTATTCTATGATAATGATTTGACTGTATAATTGAATACTCATTGATAAACGTACGCAATTCCTGAGGGTATTGTGACGTAGCAGTGACATAGTTTTGGTTACAGACAAACAGACACCGAATCTCCATTATAATATATCAAAAAAATTCTGCACTCATAATACATTTCCTCTTAATCGACCATTAAATTATGTTGTTACTTTTAAAAAAAAGGGGGGGATTCTTTTTGTGCAGGGTGTCATCACATCCATCATCAGACTCCCATAAAACGATTCTTCAATCGCCGCCCCTCCCCTCCTCACACTCTCTTCAGCCAACACCACCCCACCCCACACACATCGCACTTGTCTCATACAAAACAAACATCCAACACAAAGGGCAGGAAAAATACAAGATGACAGTTCAGAAACAGAAACATCTTCGAAGACGTGTTCAGAACATCTTGCAAATATACAAAATCTTGAAAACAACCTGTCCGCTAAGTAAACGACCCCAACATTCGAAATGCGGCTCCACTTTTTGCATTTGAACAGAAGCAACAAGCAAGATCACCCACCGATGCCTAGGTTTAATTCTGAAATCAACATCTATATCTATCTATTATATATAATATAATGGGCAGTTGTATGAATCTGTATGTCCGGAGGAAACTTCGAAAATAAAACAATTAACGACAAAGTAAATATATATACACATTAAATATACCAGTTTCTGGTAATTAAAATGATAATAGCATTTTTTTTTTGCATTTAATATTTTAAATAGTAGAGATTAATTTTTATTT
>CM042154.1:47674479-47696979 GCA_023376005.1 Doryteuthis pealeii
TTCTTTAACTGTATTCTCGTGTTGCATGTTACGTGATATTGAATGCGCTTTTTGTCTGTACGTGTGTGTATTTTTGTTTGTGCGTGTGCGTATGTTGTCATGCGCGTGCGCATGAAAATGCGTGAAGGCTGTGATGTTATGATTGTATCCACGTGCGTGTGTGCGTATGAATATGCATATTTGTGTTTGGTATTCTTGGTTACGTATGTTTTCTGCAATTAATGTAATGTGTTTTTATTATGCTGTTAATAATAATGACTGTGTTACGTATTGTGTCGGTGATGCAATGTGAACATTATATTTGTATGATATTATTGTACAATGAAGACAGGTAGAGGGAAAGATACTTACAGTTTGGCGGATCTATTGCAGTATTTACTCTTTTTTTTTTTTGTTGATGTTTTTTTTTTTTTTTATAGAATAAGTGGATAGTAGAGGTGTGTGTGGGTTATGTATATGTATCGAAGTGTGATAGTAGGTGTTTATTTTCATGTCGGCATTTCGATAGAATTTCCGATTTATATATATATATATATATATAGGTTTGGTTATATATTTCATTATCACCAGAGAGATCCAGTCTGTGAGCAGACGATCATTGCTTTATATATGCTGGCAGTGAAAGTTAATTTAAATTACCCCTTAGAGAGCTCTACCAAGTTCTGGGAGCATATATTAATACGTCATCAACAGACACGTTTTTCGGTGTTTCACGCCTTTTCAGTGTGGCTAGACACAACAACTACCCCTGAACAGGAGCGAACTCCGACTGACATTTTGCCAGCTGAATTTCTTAACCTATCGGCCATTTTGACATTTGCCGTAACGGGGTGGTGTTATTAAATACATAGGTTTGTTTATATATTTTACGATCACCAGAGAGATCACAGACGATCATTGCTTTATATATGCTGGCAGTGAAAGTTAATTTCATGGGAATAGTTTGTAAGTAGTTAGTTTTAAAAAAACAAAAAACAAATTTTTATAGTGTGAGACATCAGTTGGTAATTGATTTTGCTTTACTGGTGAAGAACTTTTTAAACCCATAGATGGGACCCTAATAGGTACTACCACTCCGGATCAGAGTGTACCTGTGAGTAATGGCAATAAAGGGCTTCTCAACACTCTCTAGAGTTGCAGGATTGGAACTTCGTCACTAGATGCAGTTTAACATCATATCCAGGACACTACGACCGTCAGCCACCACCGCCTAGCACATATGATAAAAAGGGTTGGGGGTGTTGCAAATTTGGTTAAAGGTACTTCTAGGATTTCCCTAACATGATGCAAGAGACGGATTTGGAAATTTATTTTTTATAAGATTAATAGATGTACACGTACACGTGACCAAAACGGACGGAAAATTGCGTAGGAAGGTTCCATATGGAAAACAAAAAGAAAAGATGTTGTTGAGGTTTGGGGGTGACTTTGTAAGTAGAGGGGCGTCTAAATTTGTGCCTGTGTGTGTATGTTTGGGGGGGGGGTAATGTACACGCTCATAAATAAACGTTGAATTGTTTGCAAAATGAGAAAAATACCACTTGTCCGGCGCTTCTCGACGAAGTGTTAAATGCGCGAGACTGAGTGATGACATCTTTTGATCTTGAAGAGACCTCCACCCAAAAACGAAGGAAGGAAAGGAAGGAATTGAGGGAGGGTGAATGTCGAAAGTGGTACGGATGGAACGGTAACTGTTAAGAAAAAAGACAAAGAAATAAAGCTTCCAATGAAAGAAAGAAAAAGAAAAGGAATGTAATATTGAGAAAGAAAAAGAGGGAAAGAAAGAAAGAAAGAGGGAAATAAAATAAGAAGAAAGAAAGAAAAGAAAAAGAAAGGGAACGAAAAACAAAAAAAAAGGATAGAATAATATAGAGAAAGTGATAAAAAAAGACAGTGTGGTCCGAAAAATGAAAATAACACACACACACTCACACACACACATACGCACACACACACACACACACACATATATATATTATATATATATATATATATATATATATATATATATATATTAGGTAACACCAATATCGGGTCACTTGATCATTTTAGACTATATTGAATAAGCGAAAGTAAATATTTTTGAACTTTTTTCTTAATCTCGCAAAAAAGTAACGATCATAAAGAGTTGTTGCTAAGAAAAACAGTTAATTCAAAGAACAAATTATCCGATTGGGAAAATTACACACCGTTATCTTGAAAAATAGATAAAACTTCGTTTTATTTGCAACGGGTGATTTTTCTGTAGAAACTGGGACCGCAAATTTACATATTATCTCTCTTTGACAATTATACATTTAAATGTATGGTGGTTGTATTTGACATAATTATTTTCTTGTGCATATTCAATAACCGATTATTGGTTTTCAACGATATTTGAAATATTTTTTTTTGTATGTGGTAGTTTCAGGATAACTCCGGAATATTTTTTTAGTTGATTTCACAGTGAAATTAACTTTTTTTTCAAATTATGCCGGTAGAATTTGCACCCTTTCAAAATTAAAATTGAAGAAGAAATAAAATTAATAAAAATTTGAAAAACTTTGATATTAAAATTTGCTATTAAAATTTCACAGTTTTAAAAATATTATGCCAGTCGAATTTGCGCCCGTTCAAATTCTAAATCGAAAAAGAAATGAAATGTATGAAAATTTTAATTGCTAGTAAAAATTTACTCGTAAAATTTACGATTGAAATTTATTATTAGAATTTCACAGTGAAAGTAACTTTTTTTTCCAATTATGCCGGATAAATTTAAAATCAAAAAACTGATAAAATAATAAAGAAGTACTTTTCTTGTAAAAAGGCCGAGGGGGTTGAAATTTTACGCTAAAAAAATAATATTTAGTAGACAGGAACGCGTCTCCTCTCGTTTGTATTTCCAAGGAAAAACAACTATTGTCAGTTTTGCTCTTCCGTATATTATAAAAATCAAACATTATTATTCAACAATAAAAAATCACAAATTCTCTTAAAAATATTAATATATCGTGGATCGGACAAATTTTTAGTTCACCTGAATTCTAAAATTCAGTGTTATATTATATCTAAATATTAGTGAAAAATTCGATTTGTACACACAAAAAAAGATGTTTAAATATTAAAAAAACAAAATTATTTAAACACACAAAAGATATAAAATCTCTTGAAAATTAATTTCTTTAATTTTTTTTCTTCTTGACAATTTAATAGAATATAGTACAAGCAAAATGAAAAGTTTTCAAATAATAATATTATGAGATATTTAGCACTTTTTATTTTAGAATTCATGATTTTTTTTTCTACAAAAACTACCGTCTCAATTTTTATACCAATCTTTTGATATAGTTATTCAGATTCTTATCTTTATAGAAAAAAAGTAAAAATCGTTTTTTTCCGGTTCATTTTTTTTTTTCATATCTCATAAAATAATATATGTGGAGTAGACCTCGTAAAAAATTTTTCCCCTAGTATATTTTAGAAAAAAAAAACTATTTCAGACATATTTTCATAAAAAAAAAAAAAGCAATTCTGGAAATTTTCATGAAAATCGGACCATTAATTGATTTTTCGTAACTTGTTTTTGGCTACGTTAAATTTCAGTTGATTTAATGGTGCAAAAATGAAAACATTGTTTTTCAATCACAATTTTCATGATTTTAAAAATCATTAGGAGTCTTTTAATGTTTCTTCTTTCGAATGGACAAAAACTTTTCAAGATAATAGTAACCTTTATGCAAGTTTCATTGTGTTAAATATAGGGTGGGGGGTAAATTTCACAGGGAAAATTGGTGGTACCTAATATACATGTATGAAGTCGGCATTTTTGGTATCTGCCGGATAGCGAGGTAGACTATCCCCTTTTTTCTAATGCTAGACCTGGGGGATTGTTTTTACATCTGAGGTGGAGCGGTACGCCTAACTTCAGTTCCTCCACTTTACTGCTCAAAGCCAAGCTGTGCTACTCTGATTCGGAGTAGTAGTGTCTATTAGCGTTTCATCTATGTGCCAGATACATCTATTCACAAATCATTTATATTAGATAGGAATAATTGATACCATACAACTGTGTGCGAACAAATACTAATTATTATTAAATCGAAATAGTTATTTGAAACCATAAAATTGTGTATAAATTATTAGTATTAGATAGGAATACTTGATACCATATAACTGTGTGCAAATTATTTGTATTTGATAGGAATACTTAAAACCATATAACTCGGTTCAAATTATTTGTATTAAATAGGCATACTTAATACCATACAATTGTGTACAAATAGTTTATATTAAGAAATAAGAATACTCGATACCATATAACTGTATGCAAATTATTTCTATTAGATAGGAATACTTGGTACCATATAACTGTATGCAAATTATTTTATTAGATAGGAATACTTGATACCATATAACTGTATGCAAATTATTTTTATTAGATAGGAATACTTGATACCATATAACTGTATGCAAATTATTTTTATTAGATAGGAATACTTGATACCATATAACTGTATGCAAATTATTTTATTAGATAGGAATACTTGATACCATATAAATGCAAATTATTTTTATTAGATAGGAATACTTGATACCATATAACTGTATGCAAATATTTGTATTAGATAGAATACTGGTACCATATAACTGTATGCAAATTATTTGTATTAGATAGGAATACTTGATACCATAAGCTGTATGCAAATTATTTTATTAGATAGGAATACTTGGTACCATATAACTGTATGCAAATTATTTTTATTAGATAGGAATACTTGATACCATATAACTGTATGCAAATTATTTGTATTAGATAGGAATATTTGATACCATATAACTGTATGCAAATTATTTTTATTAGATCGGAATACTTGATACCATATAACTGTATGCAAATTATTTGTATTAGATAGGAATACTTGAAACCATAAAAGTGTGTATAAATTATTTGTATTAGATAGGAATACTTCATACCATATAACTGTATGCAAACAAATTATTATTAAAGACAAATTTAAAAAGATATTGCAGTCAAATGCTGAAAATATAAATAGCTATGATCATAATCAAGCATTTAGAAATTAATCATATTTCAGCATTAAATAACCCATAAGGAGTTTATATACCGTTAAACAAACTAAATCCATATAAAACTTTCTCCCCATCCTCTCTCTTTCCCCTACTCCCTCTCCCTCTCCCTCCCCCAAATGCAATAGAACATTGAAAATATAATCATGATTTTAATCAAACATTTAGAAATTAATAAAATGTTGGCATTAAATAACACATAAGGAGTTGATATGCCGTTAAATAAATAAACCGGTACAAACGTATCAATATTCTAAACATTTTGGCATTAAATAATCGATAAGTTGATATGTCTTTAAATAAACAGACCAAATCTATTTGAAGATTACGAGTAATTCAAACAGAAAACAGATGTTAGGCGGAGTCGTCAAATAAATATTTGGATCTTTTTTTTCTTTTTTAAGTGAATCACCTTTGACATATGACGTATTTTCAATCCCCCTTTTTTTTTTGTCTTTTGTTGCAAATTTGATGTTAAACAAGTTGACGTGAATTATATGTATTTACCCAACCCCTCTGTTATGTACAGGGAGCCAAATTTAACATATTTGAATTCATTGCTTTCCTTCTTCTAGACCGCTTGCCTTACCAAGTTTAAAGAGCTCAATCTGCTTTTCTATTTACCCACAGCTAGAGGGAGGATAGTTGGATTATATATATTTAGTCAAGGGCTCAGCCATGAGCAGGATGCGACACAAGGTCAATTCTTACGCCAAATTTAACATATTTGAATTTAGTGCTTTCCTTTTTATAGACCAGTTGCCATGCCAAGTTTAAAGAATCCAGTCTGCCCTACTATTTACCCCTAACTACAGAGAGAATAATTGGATTATGTGTATTAAGCCAACACTTCCGCCATGTGCAGTGTGTGACACAAGGTCAATTTTTAAGCCAAATTTAGCTGTTTAAATTCAGAGCTTTCCTTCTTCTAGACTAGTTGCCATAACAATGTTAAAGAGTCCAATCTGCCCTACTATTTATTCATAACTGGAGGGGGAATAATTAGATTATATGTATTTACCCAACCCCTCCGGCATGATCACAGGGTTAATTTTTACACAAGATTTAACAGGTTTAGATTCAGTGTTTTCCTTCTCTAAGATTGGTTGCCATACCAAGATTAAAGAGCCCAGTTTCCACTATTATGAACCTATAACTAGAAAGAGAATAATTGGATTCATACCTTTCCTGTGGATTATACCGTAAAAATTTGGGGCGGCTCACGTAGTCCAAATGTTGCAAGCTGGATTTGCAGACCATGGTTAGTGAGTTCGGTTCTCACAGGGCGAACCATACTTCTGGCATTGTGCTAAAAATAACTATGTCATAATATTTTTTGTGTTTAGATCTTGTCAGTCTTTTGTGTAACTTTACTGGTGTGATTTTAAAATTTTATTTTCTGACGCAGCTGCTCTCTCTCTCTCTCTCTCTCTCTCTCTCTCTCTCTCTCTCTCTCTCTCTCTCTCTCTCTCTCTCTCTCTCTCTCTCTCTCTCTCTATTATGGTCTATCTTTCTCGCTCTCTCTCTTTTTTTTTTTGCTCATGTAGCCTCTCTCTCTATCTATCTATCTATCTCACTTATAGCTCTCTCTCTCTCTCTCTCTCTCTCTCTCTCTCTCTCTCTCTCTCTCTCTCTCTCTCTCTCTCTCTCACACACACACACACACACACACACACACACACACACACGTACACGTACACTTTCTTTCTCTCTTTCGTTTTTCTCTTACTCTCACTTACTGTCTCTATCTCGCTTTAGATTCCCCCCTTCCCTCTGTCTGTCTATCACTCTCTCTTAGGGATGAACAATAAAAAAAAGTTAAATAAAAACTAATTTTATTGTCAAACGATTGTATGCCATTAGTATGGATATACCCAACCCCTCCGCACGAGCAAGATCTGACTCAAGGTCAATTTTTAAGCGGAGTTTCAGATTGAAATTCAGCCAATTTTTTTTTTCAGGACCAACACTTTATCATAAAGAAGTCCATTAGGGGAAAGTTAGATTCATGCCTTCTATATAAGTTTGGATCGATATTAGTAACAAAGTACATTCTGTATTTTGCCATTATTATCATATTTTTTACTGGTTTACAGGGCCGGGTTAGCTCAGTCGGTAGAGCGTTCGGCTAGAAACCACAAGGTTTGATACCGGCCCTCGCCAACTCAGCGTTATGAGTAGCACAGGGATCTGTGAGGTAAAGTAAGGAGTTGATGGTAGGTGTGGCGCTCCACCTCAGACGCTAAAACAATCTCATGGGTCTAGCGCTAGTGAAAAGGGGATAGACTCCCTCGCTCATTGGCTGATACAGACTTTAGGCCACTCCGACGACTTTTACTGGTTTGGAAAAACCTCCATATCTATCGGATTCTACAGTTCCAGTGTTGTTTAATCCAACATGCATCTAAAGAAGGTCGCACAGTACAACGGCCGAATTTTCTTTTACCTAAATGAAAACAACAGTCTCAATAAAGCAGTATATACGCTGAGATACTGAAAAGTCTTCAGCCAGACCAAAAAGGGAATCACCTATATCCCATCGCGTTTTCCCATATAATACCCTTAGGAAAGTTATGAATCCAACTATTGGTAAATAGTAGGGCAGATTGGGCTCTTTAACCTTAATTAGGCCATCAGTCTATGAGAACGAAAACTCTGAATTCAAACCTGTTAAACTCCGCTTAAGAAATTAAGTAGTCACTCAATTAAGTATTGAAAAGGTTCACCATTGCTTCACTTCGGTAATCTAGCGGGATAGATAGATAAATAATCATCAGATTGAGATAGATAGATAGATAGATAGATAGATAGATGGTTGATTGGTTGTTTTATGGCATACTGCTTAAGTGGTTACCCAATTAAGTATTGAACAGACTCACCACTGCTTAACTTCGGTTATCTAGCGGCAAGCTGTGCTTTCAGCGTGATTTGGCCGTAATGGGGGTTTATCGAGGCATTGACTGAAGAGTTCATGGCCTAGTGACGAAATCCTTCTTCTGGGTCCTGAAAGACACGGTGGATGAGTTCTTTAAACCCACCTCATCGTAGATAACCATCGATGTTTTGGGGTTCGTAAAACTGTCCCAACAACAAAGATGGCTTGATTTATGGGCATACGTCAGTGATAAGGGCTGCGATGGGCGTTTTGGGTCACTCTGAATTTCAAAATGGGGCTAGTCTTTTGCTCTAGTTGATTTTTGGCTTTTTTGTTTTGGGTCTTTTTTTTGTGGGGGGGGGGGTCTTTTTCTTTTTTTTTTCAGCTCTGTTTTTCGTTTTCCAAAATGGACTCAGAAAAGTTACCATGATGGAGTAAAACTGATGTATAGATTTAATTGTTCCGATGAACAAGGTTTTTTATTGTTTTATTTCACTTTATTTTATTTTATTTTTTTTTAAGGAGAGTTGATTAGTAGAGAAATAGTCACTGGCTCACAGAAATATAAAAACAGTCAAAGTCAATAAGTGGCGAAAGACGTACAGATCGTATTTGTTTAGGGTCGAGTTCATAAAAACTATCTACACATATATACAGGACAGTTGCTGTGTATTTATTTATGTATGCATGTTTGTATATATCTAGGTATACTCAATTTTTCGTCTGCTAAAAATTTTAAAAACGAATTAAAATTAATTAAATCTATCATTTAGGGTCAAACTTTTATCTAAAATGATAAGTAGTAACATATATGACCATCATTAAAAAAGAAAAATATCATTACATATGCAGTTTATTTTTAATACTTTTAAAACGATTTGCTTTGGTCAATTTCGTTCGCGTTCGCCATTTTGGTTCTTTTTAAATGGTATAAAGGGCTTGTTTACAAATTTAATGTAACATTCATGATTGCAAAAAAATTTACCAAAAATCAGGGAATTATCCGATTTTAATGAAATTTTCAGCATTGATTTATCAATTAATGAATTTTATAATGCATCAGTTATTTTATTTCAAAACTATAATTAAATATTTTGCTATCAAAAATTAATATATAAAATTCATTTAAAATAAAAAATATTCTGATGTTAAGTTTAAAATGTTATATTTTTAGATTCTAGAAATAAATATCTATTTAATGCAAAACTTATTTTAGTCAAACAAAGTATACGTTTTTAAGAAAAACTCTATTGAAAATGTACCCCCCCCCTGTTTTTAAGAGGAGAAAAAATATCGATGTATAATTTTTTTCTTTTATAAGATAATAGCCAATTAAATAATTATCGAAATGAGTAAAAAAGAAATCTCCAAAAAATTAATCATTTATTTTTTTTTTACATTTTATTTTCCGATTTTCGGTACTTATTTTCTTATAAAATATTCCACTTAAAAAAATTTGTTCTTTCTATTTACAACTTCGGTCTTTTATCTTTTTATTTCTACTGTAATTAGTATCAAACAAGGACCAACTCGCCAATATTTTACACCCCCAAAATAAAGGGGGTCAAAATTAAGTGACCTGAAAAAATCAGAAAGTTTTGAAATAAAATAAATAATGTATTATAAAGATCATTCATTGATAAATAAACAATTTTTTTTGAAAATTTCATTAAAATCCGATAATTCCCTGATTTTTGGGAAATTATTTTCTGCCCCCCCCCCCCCCCCCCCCGAAAATAATTTCCTGGATTCATTTTGTCAACAACACATTTTAGGCCAATTTTGGGTTTACCTAATATATGCCCGCTACGAAAATGAAACAATTTAACGAGTTAACGACAAAAGTATATATAATATATATATATATTATATATATATATATATATATATATATATCAATGTGAATGGTTGGCACTATTATACTTAAAGAAGCGGTAGTAATCCAACGTACAGTGTTATTAGAAGAGTGCTCAATATCTGTGATAGAGCGTTAATAGATAGATAAATAAGTAAAAGGTTTAGCTTATATTTATTATCATTGAAACAATTTTCTACCATTTGGTTTCTTGTTCTGTGGCAATCTTCAGGCAACGAAAATGTTTTGAAAATGATGCAAATGATATAAATGTAAGTGATATATATATATATATATATATATATATATATATATATATATATATATATATATATATTTCATTTATATTTATATCCCTATTATATATATATTATAAATAGGGATACCCAAAATTCGGCTGCTAATGTCATTTTTTTTTAAACGTATTAAAATTAATTAAATCGATCATTAAAGTCAAACTTTTGTCTAAATCGATAATTAGTAACAATGACCATCATTAAAAAAATAAAAATATTATTACATATGCAATTTATTTTTAATACTTTTTTAACATTAAAAATCATTCAATTTTTTGCGAAAAGTTGTGTCGAATTTATTTTTAAATTATAATGTTCAATAATTTTTTTAAGTATTTTAAAAATACTTATAAACATTTCTTTTTCGAAATGTAAAATAATAAGTAAAAAATAAGTAAAACCTTACTTTAAATACATATATATTAAATATTACTGAAATTTCCTCACTGGTTTTTAACTTTTAACTAGATAAAATTCGTTTTTTGCATGACAAAAAATAAAACAAATATTAATTTCAAATTGTTTCGCTTTAATCAAACTTCCAATGTTTACTTCCGCTTAATGTATGGTGTTCCGTAACTGTGATAATATTTTTTACTTTTTTTTTTGTTGTTTGAAAAAGGGATTTTATTTTAGACCAATATTTGTTCTTATATTAAATTACTTTTATTACAATATTTGTTCTAAAAAGGAAAACGGTAATTATGAACGTTTATAAAGTAAATTAGGGTGTCCCAGAAAAAAAAGAACCTTATGTCTTATAAAATATCCCCGATGTCCCATTGTGCGGAGATCCTGTCAGGGGGGGGGGGCTTAGAATACGTTGACTGTATCCCTTGCAGAGGGGTAAGGCCTCCTAACCTCCCAAAAATAATATTAGAAATCAATAACGCCAAGTTATTATTTATTAAACACTGTTTTATTAAAACCAGAATGCAAATTATTCACACCATAATACTATATAAAAATGTATTTCTTAATGATATATAACACACATTGCAGGATTTTTAACAGATTAATAATATGGTCTGTTTTGAGGCAAATCTATCTCAGACCTTTATAGAGATATTGTTAATAAATAACTAAGATATGGAAGGAAAAAAATAGAGGGGGGGGAATAAATATTTGTTTGTTCTGCTTATGATCAGTCTTTCGATCTCCAGTCTGTTTAAGATTAGTTTGGTTTCTTTGCACAATTATGGGGTTGCAAGTAAATGTTCTTTTTGAGGGGGGCAAAAAGAAGCGAGTCAAACGCCTTATTCGCAGGCTACAACACTGTCGTCGTCGTCGTCGTCGTCGTCTACAAGCACCATCACCCCACTTCTACTTATATTGCCTTTTCCTCTTATCGTCCGGGCACATCAGTCGAACCTCGCGCCCGTGCACAATTCTCGTGCATTCGGATGGACGCATGCAGCCCCGCCCAACGGGTGGGGATTGCTATAATTAACGGCGTCGATCCCAGGGGGGCATCCCCCCAGGCAACATCTGCCCCCTCGATTTAAAGGGGCAGGGCTGGGTTTATTGCCCAGCGCCTAAGGCGCCACCTTGAGGGGGGAATGCCGACGGGATCGACGCAACTTTTCACCCGCCACCCATGAGCTTCGGTTTGTGGGTGGTCCCACTTAAATAGAGCCTCTGTGCCTGACCTTGTACAAGTGGAGTACGAGGAAAATACCATGTAGGCCCCAACATCCGGGCACCTGAATTGCACCTTGCGTCCATCCAGCGCCTAAATCTTATTTCTTTGCATTCCGGAAGGCGCGGGTTCGATTCCGGCAGGCAAGACACTCTCGCTGTTTTTCCAAATGAGTACGGTGGTACTCGTTCTCCCTCATATAAGATGATAATTAAGATTAAATAATGATTATTTAATGACAATTGAGAATATAACGTACTAACTAAGGGAAGTATGACATTGGTGGTGACGTAGTTTCGGTTACAGATAGACAGACACATAATCTCTATCATAATAAGATATGTAGGTGGTAACAAGACATTCGGGCCCCTCTCTAGATGACCTAGAAAACCAGTTGATTTATGTTAAAAAAGAATTAAACAAGGTTCGTTTAGAATGGCTTTTTGCCGATAATTTTTGGGAGAATAAGTGCTTAATTGGAGTCGGACCTAATTTTGAAAATTAATTAATTAATAATGAATTAGGCGGGAATACCTATTAAATGTATGGCTAAACAAATCGAGAAAAATCAATCTCTGTATGATTTAGCCATACATTTTCTCGATTTGTTTAGCCTTACATTTGAACATATATGCCCGCCTAAATATATTAATCATTAACTAATTAATTTTCAAAATTAGGTATGACTTCAATTAAGCACATACCCTCCAAAAATTGTCGGCTTAAAGCCATATAAAAATAAACACATTTGTTTGTTTACTTAACCTCATATATATATATATATATATATATATATATATATATATATATATAATGGAAAAGGTGACTTACCGGTGAATATGGTCACGATGGTTAGATGGTGCAGAATTCAGTGAGATAAGTCAGCGATATAACAAATACAAAGTGCTCAATACGTTAGTAGAGCAACTTTATTACAATACAGGTACAAGTGATAACCTACTCGAGTTTCACCATAAGGAGCTTCAGGGTTAAATCCACTGAATTAATCGAGATACCGATTAATTACAGTCGACTACACGTGTGTGTTCATCGCGTTAAAAGGTTACGACTGTAATTAATCGGTATCTCGATTAATTCAGTGGATTTAACCCTGAAGATCCTTATGGTAAAACTCGAGTAGGTTATCACTTTTACATATATATATATATATATATATATATATATATACCTTAATTCTGTGAACAGTTCTGGGTTATGTTTGCTCTTTGTTGAGACATATGCTTGGTGTTGTTCGTTGTGGTTTGTTAGTTGTTCTAGAGGTATTTTCTGCTAACTCGAATTACTGATGTGGGGTAGCCTCTCTGGAGGAGAGATTTGTGTTGTTCTTCTTAGTGGATGTGTTGGAGATATTTACTTGAGTCTATCGTGTATATTCTACGTGCAAGTGCGTAATGGATGGATTATATGCATTTTTGTTGGGGGAGGAGGTTAAAAGGGTCTACATAATAGAATGCATAAATTACAAACAGATATGTATCGGATGTACAACGTGATTGTATAAGCGGATTGGGCTGTACAAAAGCAGTTAGTATGTATGCATGTGTATATGTCCAGATGAAACTACAAAAATAAAATTAAAATAACGACAATGTAAATATATGTATATGTATATATTGGTTTGGAGGTAGATTTTGAAGGCTATCACAATGCAGGTGTAAAGAAAAAATAATAAGGTAACAATGGTGTTGTTTGTTAACCTGTGATTTATTCTGGATATTTCGAGACAAAATCTCTTTTTCAGAAGAACACTGGAACTGAAGTAGTTGTCGTCTTGTTATGGCATTTTTAGTTAAATGATTTTTTTTCTTTTGAAAATGTTACAGTTGGTATTTTTTTATAACTGTATTCTCATGTTGCATGTTTACGTGAAAATAATCCATGTATATATATATATATATATATATATATATATATATATATATATATATACCATCTATGGGTTAATAGAAAAATGTATCTATAAAAAAATTGTATTATCCATTAATAGAATTGATTCATTTCAAAACTTTATCGGTATTAAATGAACTACTGAGGTTGATATGCCGTAAAACCAAACCAAACCATATATATATATATATATATATATATATTATATATATATATATATATATATATATAATATACATTAGATATCACCAGTTCTTGCTTTTTGTGCAAAAATTATGAAGATTTGATTTATATTCGAAGATATGTAAAAATTAAAATATACATAGATATAGCATATAAATTCTACTTTAAAATGTCCAGCATTTGTAAATCTCAAAGGTAAACAAATCAATACATCAGGGTTTCCCCACTCTACTTAAGCAACATTGGGTAGCCGCTTTTAGTACATATATTAAGGGCAGTTGGTGCGTATGTATATATGTATGTATGTATGTATGTATGTCCGGATGAAACTATGAAAATAAAACAATTAACGACAAAGTAAATATATATACATATTAAATATCACCGGTTCTTGTTTCTGGTGCAAAAATTATTAAGATTTGATTTTTATTCGAAGATATGTAAAAATTAAAATATACATAGAAATAGCATAGAAATTCTATTTAAAAATGTCCAGGATTTGTGAATCTCAAAAGTAAACAAAACAATACACTTGTTTTTTTTTGTTTTTCTGTTTGTTTTGTTTTTCCCTACCTCTACCCAAGTGATGCACAGTAGCCACTTCTAGTACCAAATATAGTTGGTCCCCACCAAACTATTTTCGCATCGACAGAAAACAGATAAACACTTCCAAATATTTAATACTGATGCATTGAAAAATGATTTTTACTATAAAAATCCATTTGAAATTGCTTTATTACAAAATACATTAGAAATGACTTCATCATTAAAATGCATTGGAAATGATTTTACTATAAAATGCATTGGAAATCATTTTACTATAAAAATACATTGAAAAATGAGTTTTTACAATAGAAATACGTTAGAAATTATTTTTACTGCAAAAATGGATATCATTTTACTATTAAAATGGATTTTAAATATTTTTTAGAATACAATCCATTGGAAATAGCTTTTATTTTAAAAATCCATTGGAAATAATTTTTACTATGAAAATCCATAGGAATTGATTTTTCTTATAAAAATGTGTTGGAAATGATTTTTCCTATAAAAATGTGTCGGAATTGATTTTTATTATAAAGATACATTGGCCCATAATTTTTACTATAAAAATGCATTGGAAATGATTTTTGCTATAAAATTCTTTGGAAATTACATTTACTAGATATAAATTCATTGGAGTTCTTTTTCATAAAAAAAGCATTGCAAATCATTTTTATTATAAAAATGTGTTGGAAATGATTTTACAATAAAAATGCGATGGAAATAATTTGTATTATAACAAACAATACATTGCAAAATTAGTGACTCTACATAAAACTGTTTAGCCGTCTAACTCTTCACAATTATTAACGCGTGTATAACATTTTTTAACGACAAAAGTTTTTACACTCACCCACAGAAAAACACGCGCACGCACACCCACACCCACACACTATATATATATATATATATATATATATATATATATATATATATATATAAATGGAGGAAACAGATTCGCATGTTATCATCATCGGATACGATGGACAGCAATGAATAATAGTAATTTTGATATATATATATATATATATATATATATATATTCGGATCATCCATCTAGGAGAAGGAAACTCTGAAGTAAAACCTGCGTTCCCCAGAGCCCTTCGGTTATCTTACCATGGTTTGTCACTGATACTAGACTCTGGGGAAGGAGAGCATGCGTTGCGTGTCGCACAGGCGCACAACATGTAAGCATGTGCAGATATTTCTACAAGTCCCACGGCGATAGAGGAATGGTGACGTGGAGAGGCTTGACAGGCTGGAAGAATACGGTAACCGGCTCGATGAGAACGATCAACGGATCAATAAACTTCTGGAGGATAAAAACAAGCTGTACAAAAGATTTCTCGGTGCATTTGTTAAAGACCGTGAATCCTCAAGACAGGCTTTCAGAAGTGCAAGATTATCACCCCCAACCGAACTTGTAGGAATGGCCTTCTTCTGTGAAGAGGTGGCAATCATATATATATATATATATATATATATATATATGTGTGTGTGTGTGAATAAAGGAAATGAATCCGACGGTATGTAGTATATTAAGAAAAATGAAACCTGTGTTTTTTGATTTTTCTTAATATACTATATATATATATATATATATATATATATATATATATATTATATATATATATAGCTCAGTCGGTATAAACCACAAGGTTGCTAGTTCGATACCGGCCCTCACCAACTCAGCGTATGAGTAGCACAGGGATCTGTGCGGTAAAATAAGGAGTTGGTGGTAGGTATGGCGCTCCACCTCAGACGCAAAAACAATTTGCTTGGTCTAGCGCCAGTGAAAAGGGGATAGACTCGCTCGCTGATCGGCTGATACCGACTTTAGGCCACCCCGACGACTTTATATATATATATATATATATATATATATATATATAGGGTGGCCCAAATATAGCTTTACGGTTATTCCCTAGGCAATTTATCTTAAAATATAAGTATGTTTCAAGCATTAAACCGAAACTGTTTAATCTCTCAGATACTTAAATTATCTTCCTTCGACATTACAACATTCTTTCCGCCCTGTCAGCTGGAGCGTTAGAAAGCACCGACTGCACCTCTGCAGAGGGGTAAGACTCCCCCAATGGGGCCACCTGTTGGCCATGGGTGGCGACAAATGATGCTTAAGTATAGAGGCCAGGTGGATGAGCACTTCATGACTTGCAATACTCCACTTTGGCCCTATCTTGGGCTAGACGGGCGGTCGGAGAGGCCCCCTCTGATCAATCGGCTTGTCACGTCAAGCCCTAGCACCTATATGATTTTCCCAACCCTATTGCCCTTATGGCAAGCCCCAACCCCTTTTTATAATATGGGTGCTAGAAGGCGGTGACTGAGGGTCTACATGTCCTGGGAATGACGTTAAACTCTATCTGATGGTGAGGTTCCAGTTTTGGAGGTTTGGGGAATGTGGAGCACCCCTTCATCACCATTGCTCCCTGGTCTACTCTGACCAGGAGTGGTCGTACCTGTTAGGGTCCCATCTATGGGTTGAATAGAAAAACATGAGTTTATAAACAAAATTGTACTATGCATTAAGAATGAATTTATTTCACAACTTTGTCGGCATTAAATGACCCACCGAGGTTGATATGCTGTAAAACAAAACAAACCAAACCAAATACAACATTCTTTAAACCTTTCCAAAACACTCCGACACACAGTGCAGAACAAATTCCGATCTTCATCAACTTCGGTGAATGCACCTTTAATGTAATCTTTCAACTTATTTACTGTTTTGGGACTTTTCTCATAGACTTTGTTCTTTACAAAACCCCAAAAGAGAAATCCATTAGTGTCATGTCGGCTAATGGCTTCTTTTTATGCTGTGTGTACCTTCTCGGTATTTTCAAACTTCCAATACTGCTTCAATATCCATTTTCTTTGCTATAGGTTTAAATTAGTTGCCATTAATTGTTTGCCTTAAATAAAATTAATTACAAATTGAAAAGTTTAGAAAATGTAACAAGTGTTAATTAGTTCAAGCAAATTTCAGATTCAAGTTAGATTTATACTCTGAAGAATATGTTATGTTGGTGGTACTTAGGAAGTAATTTCAAGCATATAAAACATAGTTTTATAACTGTAAAGCTACTTTTGGGCAACCTTCGCCCATTTCATTCATAACATAAAGAAGGGGGAAGGGAGGAGAAAGAAAAAAAAGAAGAGGAAAAAAAAAGAAGATAAAAGAGAAAAAAAAGTATAACCACACAAAAAAAACTTAAGCACGTTCATTTCTGATTTTCGTCTCTGAAGATACAGTTTTCTTTGAAATCGATAAGACAAAAAAACAACATATTTTTGTTTTTATTTTTTATACGCATTGTAATTGCCTTCAAATTATTATATATATATATATATATATAAAGGGTTTTATATTTTGCTTGAAGCATTGTGTATATATTGGTTTGGAGGTTGGTTTTGAAGGCTATCACAATGCAGGTGTAAAGAAAAAATAAGGTAACAATGGTGTTGCTTGTTAACCTGTGATTTATTCTTTAAATCACAGGTTAACAAACAACACCATTGTTACCTTTTTTCTTCTTTACACCTGCATTGTGATAGCCTTCAAAACCAACCTCCAAACCAATATATATATATATATATATATATATATATATATGGAGAACATTTTTTAAGAAAACAAACACAGGATGTCATTAACGATGGAAACTCTTTATGTCGATACTTAAGTATTTCGGTTTTTTTTAAGTAAAACCTTCTTCAGGACATGGAAAATTTGTATGAGTAAAAGATGAAAGATCTTCAGTGTACGTTAAATGTGTGATAAAAGGTTATTTACCGTTATTTATGTGGCGTTTGTTGACGAAACCGATGACGCGATCATTGCATGTGAAAGCGAAAATTAATGATCAGAAACCGTCGAATGTCGAACGTGATTTATCCACGAGTAAATGTTAAAAAGGGTATTTCAAATGAATATTTATGTGTAAAAATGACAAGAATGTTAATTGATAAAATGTTTAACATACATATACACATATATATCACTAATATATATATATATATATATATATATATATATATATATACATTAGGTGTACTAGAAGAAATACACGCACTTCGGGCGTAAGTATTTAAGTTGAATGTAATGAAATATATTAAATTAGAAAGACTAACGAAATTAAATAAGAAATTAGAATTAAATAAGAATCCACATAAAAAGATTACTTATTTTAATTATATTTTAATTTGTTTCTATATAAAATCATTCATAGGATTGATTTTAATACGTTGGAAAATAAAACAATAATATTAGAAATCGATAACACCAAGTAATTATTTATTAAATCCGATTTTGTTAAAACCAGTATGCAAATTAACTACACGATATATTAGGTAAACCTTTATTTTTTAGTGATATACAAGACACGTTGAAGGATTTTAAACGGGCTTTTTTTTAGTTAAATTTCAGATTTTCATTGAGACATTGTTGATAAATAAGATGTATTCTATGTATAAATGATTTTGACTGTATATTGAATACTCATTGATAAACGTACGCAATTCCTGAGGGTATTGTGGCGTAGCAGTGACATAGTTTTGGTTACAGACAAACAGACACCGAATCTCCATTATAATAATATCAAAAAATTCTGCACTCATAATACCATTTCCTCTTTAATCGACCATTAAATTATGTTGCTACTTTTTAAAAAAAAAAGGGGGGGGATTCTTTTGTGCAGGTGGTCATCACATCTTCATCATCAGACTCCCATAAAACGATTTCTTCAATCGCCGCCCCTCCCCTCCTTCCACACTCTCTTCAGCCAACACCACCCCCACCCCACACACATCGCACTTGTCTCATACAAAACAAACATCCAACACAAAGGGCAGGAAAAATACAAGATGACAGTTCAGAAACAGAAACATCTTCGAAGACGTGTTCAGAACATCTTGCAAATATACAAAATCTTGAACAAACAACCTGTCCGCTAAGTAAAACGACCCCAACATTCGAAATGCGGCTCCACCTTTTTGCATTTGAACAGAAGGAACAAGCAAGATCACCCACCGATGCCTAGGTTTCATTCTGAAATCAACATCTATATCTATCTATTAATATATATATAATGGGCAGTTGTGTGAATCTGTATGTCCGGAGGAAACTTCGAAAATAAAACAATTAACGACAAAGTAAATATATATACACATTAAATATCACCAGTTCTGGTAAATTAAAATGATAATAGCATTTTTTTTTTTCATTTAATATTTTAAATAGTAGAGATTAATTTTTATTTCCAGAGTGGCTGGATCAACGCAACGTCTTTTGTTTTTACATAAGGATTTCAATGGGGCATACTGCGAGGATCCAACTCACGATTTAATAATAATGGATTTGTGAGACTAATTTTTTTACCTCCCCCACTACCCAGGCAACGCCGAGTAGCCGCTTCTAGTACTAAATATATCATTAAGCTTTTCTTGTTAGACAAGTATGCCAGTCAGGCTACCGATATACTCAAGCGTCCAGGGTTCTTGGCTTCTGGGCCTATAAGATCTAAATCAAATCGCAGGATCCCAGAGGGTGTGACACCCCAGGCAGCACATGTCCACTCGTCTAAAAGGAGTGGGGCTGAGTTTATTGCCCTCAAAAGGGGAATGACGGAGGGATCATGCACTTTTTGCACTGGCCACTGCATGAATTTTAGTTTATGCGAACTA
Organism: Doryteuthis pealeii; assembly: GCA_023376005.1. NCBI lineage: Eukaryota > Metazoa > Mollusca > Cephalopoda > Myopsida > Loliginidae > Doryteuthis > Doryteuthis pealeii. Next base: position 47,694,549 of record CM042154.1, read on the forward strand.
TGATGTCATCACTATAATAGTTATTACAATAGATTGTCCACACTGTCGGTTGAAGCTGTAGAAAATACCGACTACATGTCTGTAAGGGAGTAAGACCCTGTCCCATCAATGGGCCTGCCTGTTGGCCGTAAGTGGCGCCTGGTGAGGCTTAAGAACGGAATCCTGGTAGCTGAGCAGTCCATGGCAAGCAACACTCTACTTTGGCTCTTACTTAGGCTAGACGGGCCGCCGAAAAGGTCACCTGCGATCAATCGGCTGGTCATGTCAAGCAATCTTTATGATTGGCCCAACCCTATTGCCCTCATCGCATGTACCGACACTTTTTAATCATATATTTGCTAGAAGACGTTGGCTGGGGGTTTTAGTGTCTATCTGGTGTAGTTCCATACATGGAACTGTTGAGAATGTGGATTACCCCTCCATCACCATTAAACCCAGGTCCACTCTGACGTGGAGTGGTAGTACCTATTAGGGCCCCACCTATGGGTTGAGTAGAAAACATGAGTTTAAAAAATCTATTCAAAAACTGAGTTAAGATTTTCCCGACCGTATACCCTTATGGTAAATCCCCAACCGTTTTATCAAATATGTACCAGAAGGTGTTGGCTGAGGATCGTAGTGTCCTGGGTATGACGTTAAACTGCATGTAGTGGTGAGGTTTTAATTCTGGAGCTCTGGTTAGTTTTGAGTACTCCTTAAATGCCATTATTCCTAGGTCCACGACTTGGAAGTGATAATATTTTGGCTAAACTTGCAAATCGGTCGGAAAATTAGGATGACCCAGAAAAAACAGAACCCACAAATTTTGTAATAAAACTGTTAATTTTAACTAGTGGGGTTTAGGGTTAGGGTTATGGGTTAGAGGTAAGGGTTAGGTTTGGGGTTTAGGGTTAGTTTAATGGGAAAATAAATAAATAATTTGGGCTCTGTTTTTCTGGGTCACCTTGTATACAGGGTGACCCAGAAAAACAGAACCCACACATTTTGTAATAATACTGTTAATTTTAACTAGTGGGGTTTATGGTCAGTGTTTAGCGGTTAGAGTTAGAGTTTAGGGTTAGTTTAATGGGAAAATGAATAAATAATTTGGGTTCTGTCTTTTCTGGGTCATCCTGTAATATGTTTTAATTTTCCGACCGATTTTCAGCTTTAACCAATATTTTAATCCTAAAATAGCATTTTGGGGATCTGCCTGTAGTAAGACTCAACAGCTCTGAGTGATAAACAACAAAGAGAGCTGTCTACCAACCCACCCACCCGTTTGCCTATCGCCTCACCCCTGCTCCTCGGCTTCGAAACACGTATCTAACGAGCAGAGTTTCCCCAGTGTTTATATTTTCAACGATCAGTCGTTTTGAAAAACACCAGCTCGCTTGATAGTACCGCCAGCCAGTCAACCAGCCAACCTCCCGGCCGTTCTTCACTTCCCGAGAGCACCGGCAACAATTGCCAAACACCCTAAGTCTCCCGCCCCCTTCCTCCACCCAATTACTGTCACTGTCCACCCGCCTCGCTTCTATCTATTAACACTCGGGCGCTTGTCAAAACGCGCGAGTGGCTGGCTAACTCGCTCGCTCGCTCGCTCGCTAGTGGCAGTAGAGTGAGTGTCAAATATCAAACCCGGAAGTTTGTGCACTCAAAATGCTCCAAATACAGAGAGAAAGGTGATGACTGTGTCTAGAGGGAATAAAGAATTTATATATAAATACGCTTGTGCCTTAATCTTCCGACCGTTATCATCTTGCTACACCCTCTGGTAAAAAATCAAACCGTCCAAATCGTCCAAGATCAAATGCATAAGATATTGATTAATAACAGTGAATTGTGGGAGTCAATATTGCAATTATGACCGTTGAAAGCAGTTTTGCAGTTAATGAACGCTGTTGCGTCATTTTGAAATTAGAATGTCAAACGCAAAGTTGTTGTATCATAAATATGAATGCTAACATGGAATATTTAAATATATATATATATATATATATATATATATATATTAAAGATATATATTTTTAAAACTTAAATTTAAACATTTTCAAAAATCTTTAAAAATATATATATACATAAAAAAACCTTCTTTAAAATATATATATCATTATTTATTTATATTAAGAAGGCAATTACAATGCGTATAAAAACATAATATCCAGTGTCTAATCAATTTCGAAGTTGTTTTTTAAGAAATAAGTAATCAAAAACAATCTTATTCCCCAAACCCCTAACCCAATTCGCAAAAACGTTCATTCATACACTGTAGTTAAACTGTCATGGATCACCACCAAATAAGTTTCCATTTTAATTTTGACAATGATTTGCAAGTTTAATCAATAACCCAGCAAGTGTTGACATGCCCTTAAACAAACCAGCCAACAACGATAACCATTAGACGCCACGCCTCTAACGAGTAAGACGTGTAATCCCTATATATATATAT
>CM042154.1:47711979-47769479 GCA_023376005.1 Doryteuthis pealeii
GACACGCACCGCATGCTCTCCTCCAAAGTCAAGTAATCAGTGACAAGCGGGGCAAGATGACTAGGAGACTTGGGGAACGCAGGTGGATGATCTGGTGAGATCTAAGAGTCCACCACTCGGAAAAAAAAAACTAAGTTAACTTAGTATAAAGTCCACATGTTCCATTTTCTATTGGAAAAAGGTGATTTATTATTTTATTTTTCTTTATCACATTTTTCATTTACCGATTCCTGTGAAACGAAAATGGTTATGGCAGAAATTTACACGCATTGTGCAATAGACTTAATTCAATATTTACTATTTTGAAATAAAAAATAAGTTACTTATCTTTGAGAGTTGTCTCCTAGATAATGTGGTCTGACCATTCATTTTTTATACTGGAAAATTTCTCCTCATTGATTCTACGCGAAATAGGCCAGTCAATATATATATATATATATATATATATATATATATATATATATATAAAGATAAAATAAGATGAAATATCCAATAGACAAATAAGTTGGGGATGATTCTATTTGGGATCATATCCTCCGTATATCCACAATGCAAGCCCATGCAGATGCATACCAACAGATGTATACAAAGACTATTCCAAATCCCTAAGAGAGCTCAATGTATGATGATTGATAATCTAAGTATATACAGAGCAATATTTACACTTCCAATAAGAAAGAAAAACCCAACCGATCCTCATTTGGCTATTATAAATTTATTTCAGCCGGTAACTTCATAAAAGAGCCAAGTCTCGCCAGTCTCGTCAGATAGCCATGATGAAATCATTTTTATGATGGCTATCTGACGAGACTGGGCTATTTTATGAAGATAGCGGCTGAAATAAATTCATAATTAATTACCTTAATCACTGCTTCTAGCATACACACACATACACACACACACATATATATATATATATATATATATATATATATATCAACCCCTCCGCACGAGTAGGATGTGACACAAGGTCGATTTCTTAAGCAGAGTTTAACAGGTTTGAATTCAGAGTTTTCCTTCTCCTAGACCGATTGCCTAACCATGGTTAAAGAGCCCAGTCGGCCCTACTATTTATCCATAGCTGGAGGGAGAGTAGCACATATATGATACAAAAGGGTTGGAGGTTTGTAATAAGAGCAATACGATTGGGATACTCATATAGGTAGCTAGGGCCTGATGTGACCTGCTGATTGATCGGAGGGGACTGCCCGTCTAGACCAAGTAAGGGCCAAAGTGGAGTGTTGTATGTCATGAACTGCTCAGCCACCTGGATTACGTCAACATTGGGGGAGTCTTACCCCACTGCAGAGGCGCAGTCGGTGTATTCTTCAGCCCCAGCCGACAGAGCGTCCAGAAATGAGAGCCTCACTACCGTATAGAGTTTAGTGTCATACTCTGGATACTAATTTGTTAACCCTTAGGCTGAATAGAATACCCCGACTGCACCTCTGCAGAGGGGTAAGCCTCACTCCCATGATGCTTAAGGATGGGACTTTGGTAGCTGAGCAGTCAATACTCCACTTTGACCCTTACTAAGGCTAGACGAGCAGTCGGAGAGGTCCCTCCGTTCAATCGGCTGGTCACATCAATCCCTAGTCCCTATATGATTGTCCCAAACCTATTACCCTTAAGACAACCCTCAACCCTTTTTTATCATATATGTGCTAGAAGGTAGTGGCTGAGGGTCTTCCTGTCCTGGGTATGACGTTAAACTGTATCTGATGAGGAAGTTCCAATTCTAGAGCTCTTGGAAATGTGAAGTATCCTTCAGCAGCATTACTTCCACTCTGACCCGAAGTGGTACTATATGTTAGGGTCCCATCTATGGGTTAAATAGAAAAAAATGAGTTCAAAAAATGTGTTTAAAAGATCGAGTTAAAAAAACGTGAGTACCCATTAAGAATGAATAAAAAAAAAACGTCTTCGGCATAAAATAACCCAACAGTGGTTGACATGCCATTAAAATCTAACCAACAACCAAAAACTAATTTGTCTGTGTGCTCAGTATTAAATCCAACGATCAATGTGTATCTATTAATATCTTCGTGGCCTGGTTGAGTATATATATATATATATATATATATATATATATATATATATATATATATATATATATATATTCCTTTTTTGTACGCAATGTCAATGTCAAGGCCACTGTCGTGCGACAGTGGCAACCGCTGAAAGCCAATGTCTGCATTTATTTCACTCCTTTTCAGTTTTTCACACCGGCGTTAGCTGATGGCCTTTCACTTGAGTCTAAGCGACAACAAGTCTCCTCAGGTCTCTAGGACTCTTCTGAGTATTCTCGACACTGAGTATTCTAGCCGATTTCAACAATGCTGTTATCTGGACGGTCTCAATTCTTCCACTGGATTCTAATTCCTCCAGTCTTTTAGAGACAGTTCCAAGTGCACCAACTACAATCAGTATCACTTTTACCCTCAATTTAAGAAGTACCCAATCTGTTATTACAATTTCTTTACATACCACTGAACTTCATGTAGTTAAATCATAAGACCCCCTATTAGTTCTGATTTTAGTAAATCATTTTCCAAATTACATTCTAATCAACATCTATAACTTCAAAAATTATTATTTCACTACATTCGAGTTTTTCACACCCACCATAGTCGGTGGTTCACAGGAGGCCGAGTGACAGCAAGTCTCCTCAGGTCTCCAGGACTCTTCTGAGTATTCTGGCAGATTGCAACAGTGCAGTGTTTTGAATGGCATCAATCTTTCCTCTGATTTCCAAACTTTCCCAACCCCTTTCCAATCCTTTTGGGACCGTTCCAAGCGCACCAACTACAATTGGTATCACTTTGTACAAATTCAATCAAAAAACATTTTTTTAAAAGGGAGTGGGGTTAAAACATCTTCCTTAATTTGCCGACAAAAATATGACACGGAAAATATCTAGGTTGGGCCGGAAATTCATCTGACACCGGCACGCTAAAAACGTAATTTAGGGCTGGAGTGGCGGGTGACGAAAAATCAAAATTGCCAAATAGAGTATCCCAAACGACCCGGATGGAAATATCTGCAGCCGAAAACTCCGAGTTAAAACGTCCGGAACTGAAACGTCGCAAAATCGTCCGGGTCCCAAGTGGTGTGATATTACCCATAATTGGTTGGCATCCTTCCCTCTACTAAAGACGATGGTATAGTGTCCAATTTTTTTAAATCTGCAACTGCGTGAGTGGCTGAACAGACCAATTTTTGAATGGCAATCTTTGGTGCAGTAACTGCAAACAAACAGTGATGCTTGCTGGAGTTGCTGTTGTCTGTCCTTCCTTTTGGCTCTCTTTTCTGCGGCGGCTTCTTTCCTCTTTTTTTTCCCACCCCTTTTCGTTCCTTGTTTGACGAGGAGGCGCCAGGTCGCACGGTCTTCTGCACAAGCCTCCCATGTGTTGGTGTTGATTTGGCACGTCTTCATATCCCTCTTGCAGACATCTTTAAAGCATCTTTAAATTACCCATAATTAGATACTTCGTTTTCTTTTTTTTTCTTTTAAAGAGTTGTGAGTCTTTTTTTAAGGGTTGTCTTGACTACGAATAAGATTGTTCGGTAATTAACCAGGAATAACTTCGCAATATAAAAATTAGTCACTTTTTTTGTTGTTATTTTTGTTTTTTCTCTTTCTTTCTTTCTTTCTTTCTTTCTTTTCTTTCTTTTCCTCTCTTTCTCTTTTTCTTTCTTTCTCTCTTTCTCTCTTTCTTTCTTTCTTTTCCTCTCTTTCTCTTTCTCTTTCTTTCTCTCTTTCTCTCTTTCTTTCTCTCTTTCTTTCTTTCTTTTTTTTTTCGCTTTCTCTTTCTTTCTCACTTTCTTTCACTCGCTCTTTCTTTCTCTCTTTCTTTCTTCCTCTCTTTCTTTCTCTCTTTCTTTCTCCCTCTCTTTCTTTCTTTCTTTCTTTCGCTCTTTCTATCTTTCTATCTTTCTTTCTTTCTCTCTTTATTTCGCTCTCTCTTTCTTTCTATCTTTCTTTCTTTCACTGTTTTTTCGCTCTCTCTTTCTTTCTATCTTTCTTTCTTTCTTTCGCTCTCTCTTTCTTTCTTTCTATATTTCTCTCTCTCTCTCTCTCTCTCTCTCTCTCTCTCTCTCTCTCTCTCTCTCTCTCCTTCACTTTCTTTCTTTATTTCGTTCTCTTTATATTTCTCTCTCTCTCTTTCTTTCTCTTTCTTTCTTTCTCCCTTTCTTTCTTTCATTTACGCTCTCTTTCTCTCTTTCTCTTTCTTTCTTTCTCTCTCTATTTTCTCTCTCTCTCTCTCTCTCTCTCTCTCTCTCTCTCTCTCTCTCTCTCTCTCTCTCTCTCTCTCTCTTTCTTTAACCCTTTACTTTTGAGCCCCTATTCTCCGATATATTCCTTTAATCTTCAGACACGCATGCTCAGTTCTTTGCCGCTCTTTTACTAAACTTAGCTGTGGGGGGTGGGAATTAATGCTCCTTACCGCCCCCCCCCCATTTTCTTTAAACCACGGACGCGGCCCCTGGCTTGCGTATCACAAACAGACCGGCGAAAGAGGGGCAAGTTTACAATCTAAACAAGATCAATGACTAACAAGTGTCTCTTGGGTGATGGGAGGAAACAGCTTGGAAGGGGTCGACGGAGAAAAAGATAACTCGAGGGGCCACAGGAAAATAAAAGCCTGGGCAAATCAAGTAGATATCAGGACCACCACTATTGCTAGGCAAAGGGGAGTTAAGACCCTTTCGCAAAAAAATGGGGGGGGGCGAGTTGGGGCCGTAAGTAGTAGTGTTAATCTTAAGGGTACAAATTGCATCAAAAGAACGTCGTTTACAGATAGATTTTGTTTTCGGTCTTTATTATTAGTGTCAACATGGTACCCGTAAAAAATCTGAAGGAATATTCACATCTGGTTCGGCTCTTCGGTAGACTGTAAATTCAGGGGCGGAAATATTTCCATAGTCTACTGAACAGATGTTAGTATAATATGAAATGAAGTTCAATGTATATATTTTTAATTTCTCAACAGGGATTGCCCTTATGGCAAGCCCCAACCCCTTTTTTTATCATATGGGTGCTAGAAGGCGGTGGCTGCGGGTCTACATGTCCTGGGAATGACGTTAAACTCTATCTGATGGTGAGGTTCCAGTTTTGGAGGTTTGGGGAATGTGGAACACTCCTTCATCACCATTGCTCCCTGGTTCACTCTGACCCGGAGTGGTAGTACCTGTTAGGGTCCCATCTATGGGTTAAATAGAAAAATGTATTTATAAAAAAATTGTATTATCCATTAAGAATTGATTTATTTCAAAACTTTATTGGCATTAAATGACCCACTGAGGTTGATATGCCGTAAAACAAAACAAACAAAAAAAATCAACAGGGATTAATACTTTTAATAAAAATCAAACTCTAAGGAAAACGTAACTTAATATGTTAATTTATTTATAAGTTGTTGTTTTTTTTAATTAAAAGACAGCATTAATTGAAGATTTAAATTTGTTGCGTAGTGATTCAGTTATACATTTTTGACTTGAGCGTTGTTGTGGAATTGAGATTATAAAATTATCAATTCCTATACTGAAATAAACTGAAAATTACTATTCGCTGGTAATTTTTGTAATAGTTAACGATATTTCTATTCCAGAGTAACAATAAAAAAATTTTCTTTAAAAAGTTAAACTTGCAAATCGTCGTCAAAATTAAAACGGAAAATTATTTGGTGGTGATCCATGACAGTTTAACTACAGTGTATGAATGAACCTTTTTGCGAATTGGGTTATGGTTTAGGGGTTTGGTGATTAAGGTTGTATTTAATTACGTATTGCTTAATAAAACAAACAAATTACTATACATTTAATCAACAATTGAAATTAATTATTGAATCCAGCGGTAGACACATTAGACTCAGTTGTTTCTATTAGCATTGCAATGTATAATTTCAATTAAACTTGGTTTTAAAAAAAATATTTTTCAACATTAAATGTATAGTAATTTGTTTTTTTTAAGCAATACGTAATTAAAAACAACCTTAATCTCCAAACCCCTAAACCGTAGTTTATTATTATTATTATTATTATTATTATTATTATTATTATTATATTGTACGACCGTTATCATCTTGCAACACTTTCTGGCTAGAAATGAAATGCAAAAATGTAAATCTTGATTATCTGGTGCTGCTTATCTGCCGAATTCTTATTTCTCATGAATAATAGACATTCCGTTTTTATAGTAAAGAAAGAAAGGAAGAAAAACGATATGGTACACAGAAAAAATACAATAAGAAATAAAGAAATAAAGGAAGAGAGATGGGCAAAGCTAGCGATTACCCTTCATTGTCATTACACTAAAGTCCACGCTGGACTGGAGTGGTAATACCTGTTAGGGTCCTATCTACGGGTCAACGAGATCTGTTTAAAAATTATTAGCATTAAATAAGAATACTTGATGCCATATCACGGTAAATTATTTGTATTAAGAATAGTTACTTACTAGAAATTACACACACACACACACACACACACACACACACACAAATAAACAAACAAACTACTACTTAATAATAAAACAAAAAGGGTAGGCCAAACCTGGAATGATAATCAGAAATTGTTGAACAGACACACACACAGATGAACACACACACACACACACACACACACATACACACACTCACTCACCCACGTAGATAATTTGGAAGATATAAGACAGAAAGCAGAATGGACGATCACTAACAACAGCATCAGACTTTAAGAAATCTTCTGACGAAGAGATTTTTATCTCGAAATATTAAGAATAATTAAAGGTTAACAAACAACACCATAGTTACCTTATTTTTGTTGCATTGTGATAGCCTTCAAAACCAACCACCAAACCAATATCAACACAATGCTTCAAGCAAATTATAAAACACTTTTAGTTACTTCAAGTTATAATTGTTTACTAAAGATTATTATCATTATTCTTACTTAACACCATATAATTGTGTGCAGAAAAATTATTATTATTAAATTAGAATAATTACTTGTAATCATATAATTATTAGTGTTGTAACTCGCGTATCAGATTTAACAGAGAAAAATGGTAAGAAACAACAGTATTAAGGAATAGGGGAATAGATTTATTAAGCAAAGATACAAGGTGAACAGAGTAATTAGCGATTTCCAGGTTGAATTAACAATTCCCGCGAGATCTTGTAGTTTCTCTCATCCGAGGTTTCGTCTGACATTATTTGTAGGAAAAACAGACGATTCCATCCTCATTATTTAGGTACTATATAATATTATCTAGCTATCTCAGTCGGTTCATATCTATCTATTTATTTATCTGTTGTAACTCATGCATCAGAATTGACAGAGAAATAATCGGAAAAACACAAAGAGTATTAAGGATTGGGAAAAAAGGTTTACTAAGCAAAGATACAAGGTGAACAGAGTAATTAGCGATTTCCTGGTTGAATTAACAAGTCCCGTGAGATCTTGTTGTTTCTCTCATCCGAGGTTGTGTCAGACATTATTTGTAGGAAAAACAGACGATTCCATCCTCATTATTTAGGTACTTTATGATTATTAGTATTAGATAGAAATACGTGAAACCATACAACTGAGTATAAATCATTTGTATTATATAGGAATAATTGATATCATATAACTGTGTACAAAAAAATCTTTAAAAAACAACTGCACAAAAAAAATGTAAATATAAATGCATAATGAATATAATTCTCTAACCTCTAGGTATAAAATAACCCTAGGCGGGTTGGCATGCCTTTAAAATCAATCAATCAAATAACTGTTTATTTCCTATAAGTCTAACATGATCAAAGGGGAACCACTCTTGACTGATAATGTATTTATTCATTTATTTATTGATCTACTAGGAAAAAGCGTTTAGAGTTAGAGTTAGGATTAGGGTTTAGGGTTAGTTTAATGGGAAAATAGATAATTCATCAGTCAAGAGTGGTTCCCATTTAATCATGTTAGACTTATAGGAAATAACCAAACAACTTGTATCCTGTGGCGAATGTTACATGACGGGCTCAATTGAAAAGAGTTGGTGATAATAATAATAATTCTATTCTTATCTTCCAATAGAAGATATAAGATAATATATAATGTATGAGTTAATGATTTAATATAAGGATCCGACCGGTAAGGAGACTACGCTTTAAATATGTCTGCAAGAGGGACATGAAGACATACCACATCAACACCAACACATGGGAGGCTTGTGCAGAAGACCGTGCGATCTGTCGCCTCCTCATCAAACTAGGAACAAAAAGGAGTGAAAAAAAGAGGAAAGAAGCCACCGCAGAAAAGAGAGCCAAAAGGAAAGAGAGACAACAGTAACTCCAGCAGGCATCACCGTTTGTTTTCAGTCACTGCACCAGAGATTGCCATTTAAAAATTGGTCTGTTAAGTTGCAGATAAAATAGATAAATAAAAAAGTGGACACTACGCCATCGTCTTTATTAGACGGAAGGATGCCAACACAACTAAAAAAATAAGGATCATTTTAATATACTGTAAAGTGAATATACATGTATTATAATATAGAATAAATAATATAATATAGATATCTTAGAATATACATGTATTATAATATACATTTATAATATAAACAATCATTCAATTTTAATATATATTTAATATTCTTGACTATAATTAATAATATATAATGCATAAAATATATATAAACATATATATATAATGATAATAATAATTCTCTACTTATCTTATACTTCATACTTATCTTCAACTTTTCCCTTAGCTGGACCTAGTTGTTATGCTGGGTGTCATTCTCGCTGTTCTTTGAGTCTAGAACACTTGGGTCGTCTCGGGGATACCTCGTCCTCTGTCATTACTTAGTTTTTAATAACGAACACAAGACATTCTTACTTTTTTTTCAGAGCTCATATTTTATTTTACCTCCAAGCAAAAATGCCTTGGAGAACAGATACCCGTCTTGCATCTGTTCTCTTCAAACACTCAGCCCAGACTGCCAACTCATCACTCTCCCTCTCTTTCTCCTACTCTCCTAATGGCATCCACTGACCAATCAGAGATCAACAGATAGCCTTTCATACATAATCTCCCAAATTCTAGAAACTCTTATCTACAATTTCTCTTAAAGTTTGAGATGTGGCTTGATGATTAGTATTATCTGCGTTATTCGGACTATTGTTCTCATCTTAATTGTTATCTGTACAATGTGGACTGAATAAAGGGTTAGGTTCAAAGTTCCATGTTGTCTCCCGATTACGAAAAAGAAGGTTTCCGAGCCCGACAAGAAATACCTGAAGAAGGCCGGAGAATACATCAGCTGAAAAGTTGTACAGATAACAATGAAGATGAGGACAATAGTCCGAATAACGCAGATAATTCTTATCTACAATTTTTTTTTTTTTTCGTCTCATTATTTTTCAAGAGTTCTGAATTCTGGAAATAATAATAGAATTGTACATTTTCAAATCAGAATTGATTAATCAATTTAAATTCTTTGTATGAAAGTTTTTTGTTCATGGCTCTTCAACGATTCGACGAATTGTCAGAATTTGTGAAGTTGCGGATAGATTTCTACGAAATCCGTTTGGATTTTTCCTAAGAATTTTCTTTATTTCAGGTTGGATGTGATTCAGAAGATGGACATTATAAACTCAAGCAGTTATGGCCGTAATAGTCATACATCTATATTTTTTGTGATTCCGAGGTCGCCCTTTTTTCGGAAATTGGAAGTTCCAGCTTTTTGTCCACTTCTCTATTGTATTTTGTTTATACACTGCATTGCATAATCAAAGAATTAGTTATTTTATTTTTCCGGGTCATCCGCCAGGCAGGATTAACACAACGTCTTTTTAATGTGGGAAGCATGGCACAAAGCGAAGATCATGCGGGTGTCCAGTGCAAAAAGTGCATAATCCCATCGGCATTCCTCTTTTGGGGCCAAGACGGGGGAGCAGATACTGCCTGGGGGAACAATATTCTATGTTATTATCACCCTTGCCCAAAATTGAACCTACAACCTAGAGATGATTGTCACTTAGAAATGTATTAACTCAACCCTTATATTCGTTGCGCCTTGTGTCCGCAGCACACATAAGCTGAAACGTTGTATATATAACAATAAAGATGAGGATAAAAGTCCGAAAAATCCAAATAATACAGATTATCAAGCCTCATCTCAAAGATTCAAACAAATGAATATATTTTGCATTTATGTTTCTCCCGTAAGAGACCTTGTTGTTTCTCTTATCTGAGGTTTCGTCAGACATTATTTATCGGAACTAGAAAATATATGCACCCTCTGCAGGGTGAAAGTATTTAAGTTTTAATGAAATAAAATATTATATTAAATTAAAAAGGCTAATGAAACTAAATAATAATGCAGACGAAAATATTTGAAACAGAGGGGGGGGTATAATCGAAAAATAGAACTGAAACTTACTCTTCCATCACTCCCATCTTTCATTGCTCAATTTTCCTAATTTAACTATTTAGTTAAATTAGGAAGTAAAGAATAAAATGAGTTATTTCTTCTTGTTAATGGATTTCTTTTCAAATTTATCTCTGGGATTTTTACTACCAAGCACATATTTATTAAAATTAAATTTTTAGTATCAATATACAAATTAGTCTTCCGTTCACACTGTAAACTGCAATTTTGTTGTATATATAAATATATTTGCATCTTATTAGTGTGTAGATAAGGCCAACAGTATTAATAATGTAAAACAATTTTATTAATAATTGAGATTTAATTTTTTTTTAAATCATGGAGAATATGACATAAATAACTAAGGTAATTGTGACTTAGGTACTGATATAGTTTCGGTTACAGACAAACACACAATCTCCATTATAATAAGAAGATAACAGACGATTTAATTGTCCTTATTTGGGTACGTTTATATTATTAACGCAATAACTCTGTCTCATTATGACCTTTAAAAACCGAACATATATATTTGCTATTTTGCAGGTTTTAAAGAGACTTCATTTCTTTACGCGATTTCGTCGGCGGGTCTGGTGCACTCTTTCGCGCAAGCCTGCAGTCGGGGCATCTCAGACCGATGCACATGTGACATTTCTAAAAATCTACACAACACAGAAGCCTGGAAATGGGGAAGTTGCGGTGACAATATTCGCTATGGACTCAAATTTACTCAAAAGTTTTTGCGGAGAGCGCGCCGATGGGGCAAGGACCTTCGCGCCAAAGTAGACCAGCACAACACCAATATTGGTTTACAGGTTAGTGACCATCATATATATATATATATATATATATATATATATATATATTAAAAGTTCGTAAAATGTTTGATTTTTCAAAAACTTTTTTTATCTAACTCTATTTACCAGGCTACACGTGTTTCAGATTTTTTAAAGATCTGAAACCTGTGTAGTGTGTTAAATCATATAAGATGATAATGTTAATGAATATATTACTTATTTCAAGTAATACACACACACACACACACGCACAACACACACACACACACACACACACACACATATATATATATATATATATATATATATATATATATATATATATATGGGGGGCAGCATTCTTTCATTTATACATATAGTATCAAACAAAACAGATGTCTCTTCTTTAACAAGTTTATTTTCGATCTTTTCAAGCTTTCTGGACAATTTTTTGTCCAAGTACTTTCGACACTTCGAAGTGCCATCATCAGGGGTGATGTGTTTGTGTTCCAGTTTTGACTGGTTAGTAGTAGCGAGTAAGAGAGTAACTCGTAGAAATTATACCAATGGGTATGAAGGCTAGATAGATAGATAGATAGATATATTCATTTCGTTTTTCCGCTTACAATGTTGCTTTGAAAAAGACATATTCATAATGTCGAAACAGATATCTGTCAGGAAAAATGTTTAACATCTTGTTGTTTTTCTATAAAACTTTCTCACATATTGTCGGATTCAATATCCATTTTTACCTTCATACTGTCCATAGAAAAACAAATTTTGGAATTACGCAAATCATATCACCGGAGGCTCATATTTTCGGATGTAATAAGGATCCCGACTCTGCGAGTTTAACATCATTGCAAATTCATGTTGCTGGACTTGTTACATTTTTAAACTTTCATTTGTAACCGGAACATTTTCCTGAACTTTTTTGATATTCATTTACATTTTTACTACAAACTCTTTTGAGTTTTTATGATAAAAATGCTTAAACATTTTAAAAATAAAATTTATTTTATTTTTAACAACAAATATGTAATTTAAAAAAAAATCTTTTTTAAATTTCCGGTAATGATCGAGAGTGTTCGTTGCCTTGTAATTACTGATATATTCATTTCGTTTTTCCGCTTACAATGTTGCTTTGAAAAAGACATATTCATAATGTCAAAACAGATATCTGTCAGCAAAAATGTTTAACATCTTGTTGTTTTTCTATAAAACTTTCTTACATATATATATATATATATATATATATATATATATATATATATATATGCTGTCAAGGTCGTGCAACTCGTTCTGGACACATTCAAAATCACTCGTAGATGCGTTTAGATGTGTGTGTTCACACCAATGGTTATTTTATACCTAAAGGTCAGAGAATCGTGTTTATTGTACGCTTATAATTACATTTTTTGTGTCGTAGTTTCTTAAAAGATTGGGGGTGATCAAGCAATTATATAGTATCACTCTGGGGCACCTGTAAGTAATGGCAATGAAGGGGTACTCCACACTCTCCAGATCTCCAGATCATCAGATGCAGTTCAGTGTCACGTGTTCATAATCTTTGCGTCGATTAATCAGAAGGTTGACGTGGTTTTCTAAAAGTGCCGGACAGCTGTAGTGGCCTGTTGTCGGTATCACCCGGACAGCGAGGGAGTCTATCCCGTTTTCACTAGCGCTGGAACAGGGAAATTGTTTTTGCTGAGATGGAGCGATACACGAGCCGTCATCTCTCCACTTTACCTCACAGATCAGATTACCCAATTTGTGCTTTTCATGCGCTGAGTTCGTGGGTACCAGTATCGAACCCAGAACCTTGCAATTCCTAAGCGGGTGCTCTACCGACTGGGCTAAACCGATCCCTATTTCTTAAAAGTAAACTGTCTAAAATTTCAGATCTTAACTTTGAGGGTGGCCAGATCGAGCCGTCGGTCGTCAAAAGGCTTATCCAGGAGTTAACCACAAAGTACCACGTGTAAGCCAAGAGAGGAGGGTTGCGGACCCCGAAACAATGGATCGTGTTCATTTGTCGCCAAGGACGGGGGTCTTTGGCGTGGGAAGAAGTTTGTTATGGTGAACCCACAGCCAGTCAGACACACATCTCCGGTGACAAGAGATTCGGATACGCTACGAGACGGATTAATTTTTAAGAAGCAAGACCAATGGTGAAGACACCAAGTCCTTTGTCAAACAACGGATTAAAGCTCATATGCCCTCATGTATACACACGCACACATACACGCGTACACGCACACATACACACACAGAAATAGATTTTACCTGCATATCCATATACACACACTAAAGGATAGAATATCAGTTATCGTCATAGGAAACGGAATCGGCGATCTGAGTTCAAATCCTGGACGAGGCTAACTGCCTTTCCCTTTACGCTAATGCACTTGGGAAAGGCATGAATTCTAACTATGGGTATACATTAGATATACCCAAAATTCGTCTGTTACATTTTTTTAAAAACGAATTAAATTAATTAAATCTATTATTTAAGGTCAAACTTTTGTCTAAAACGATAGGTAGTAACATAATGACTATCATTAAAAAAAGAAAAATATCATTACATTTGCAATTTATTTTTTATACATTTAAAACGATTTTTTGGGGCAATTTCGATCGCGTTCGGCCATTAACGCTCTTTTTATATGGTATAAATGGTTTGTTTACAAATTTAATGTAACATTCGCGATTGCAATAAAATTTATCAAAAATCATGGAATTATCCGATTTTAATGAAATTTTCAGTAATGATTTATCAATTAAAGAATTTTATACTGCATCAGTTATTTTATTTCAAAACTTTAATCAAGTATTTTTGCTATGAAAAATCAATATATAAAATTCATTTAAAATAAAAATATTCTGATGTTAAGTTTAAAATGTTATATTTTTACATTCTAGAAATAAATATCTATTTAATACAAACCTTATTTTAGTCAAACAAAGTATAAGTTTTGAAGAAAAACTCTATTGAAAATTTAGCCCCCCCCCCCTTTTAAGCAGAAAAAATATCGATGTATAATGAGTAAAAATTATCGAAATAAGTAAAAACGAAATCTCCAAAAAATTTTTTTTTACATTATTTTTTTTAATTTTATTTTCCGATTTTCGGTTCTTATTTTCTCTTAGAATATCCCCATTAATTTTTTTTTCTATTTACAACTTCGGTCTTTTATCTTTTTATTTATACTGTCATTATATCAAACAAGGACCAACTCGCCGAGATTTTACACCCCCAAAATAAGGGAGGTCAAAATTAAGTGACCTGAAAAAAAATGAAAAAGTTTTGAAATAAAATAAATAATGCATTATAAAGTTCATTCATTGATAAATCAACACTGAAAATTTCATTAAAATCCGATAATTTCCTGATTTTTGGTAAATTATTTTCTGTAGGGCTAAATTCATTTGGTCAAAAACGGATTTTAGGCTAATTTTGGGTATACCTAGTATACATATCTATAAAAAAAAATGAATTACAAATCCGAACATGTCAGATAAAGTTAGTTTTTTTTTTAAATCCATTCCCGATTATGAAACTCCAAAAATTAAATTAAAAAAACAATTGACACAGACTTGATAATATGATGTGTGTGTGCTATAATATTATGTATGTATGTGTGGGAGTGTGCTACAATATGATGAATGTATGAATGTGTGTGTATGTGTGCTATAGTATGATGTATGTATGTATGCGTGCTATAAAATAATGTATTTATGAATGTGTGTGTGTGCTATAATATGATGTATGTGTGTTAAGTATTGATGAAATAAATCTCTTTTAAAATTGTTAGAATTCACTTCCATTTTCGACTTACATACACACACACACACACACACACACACACACACACACACACACACACATATACCAACCTCTCCGCACGAGCAGGATGTGACACAAGGTCAATTTCTAAAGAGGAAGTTTAACAACTTTGAATTCAGAGTTTTCCTTCTCCTAAACTGGTTGCCTAACCAAAGTTAAAGGGCCCAGCGCTGCCTTACAATTTACCCATAACTGGAAGGAGAACAGCTGGGTTCATACCTTTCTATGGGTATTAGCGCTATGTAAAATGCAAAGAGTTTCGACCAGGATTTGAACTCGTCTCACCGTGTCCATTTCCTCCATTATTATGGATATATAGTAGGACAGACTGGGTTCATTAGACTTAGTTAAGCAGTCTGACCAACAGAAAGAAAATTCTGAATTCAAAGCACTTAAAAATTGACCGAGTTGTCGGGGTGGCCCAAAGTCGATATCAGCCAATCAGCGATGGAGTCTATCCCCTTTTCACTAGCGCTAGACCAAGGAAATTGTTTTTGCTTCTGAGGTGGAGCGCTACACCTATCATCAGCTCCTTACTTTGCCATACAGATCCCTGTGCTACTAATACGCTGAGTTGGCGAGGGCCGGTATCGAACTAGACACCTTGCGGTTTTTAGCCGAAAGCTCTACCAACTAAATTACATTCAAGTGCATTAGTTTGGTTTATTTAACCATATATCAACTCCTAAAAGAGGTGTCTGGATATGACATTAAACTGTATCTGGTGGTGAGGCGCCAGTTCTAGAGCTTCTGGGAGTGTGAAGTACCACTTCTTTTTCATTATTCCAAATTCCACCCAGACCCGCAGTGATAGTTGGTTGGTTGGTTGGTTAGATTTTACGGCATGCCAACCTGTGTTGGGTTATTTTAATAAGAGGGCTGGACAACTCCAACACGGAGATATATTTTGTTGGGAAGGGCACATCATTTGTTGTAATGGTTAGCAAGCTAGATTAGCCAATCATTGTTAGTGAGTTCGATTCTCACTGGGTGCCGCATACTTCTAGCCTTGTGTCGCATCTAAGCTACCCTTAAATATCTATATTTTGTTGGGAAGAATAAAATATTTAGACAGAGGGTTCTTTGAGGGGGGTGTTAACTTTGTTTTTCAGTCGGTAGAGCGTCCAGCTAGGAATCACAAGGTTCCTGGTTCAATACCGACCCTCGCCAGTAAGGAGCTGATGGTAGGTGTGGCGCTCCACTCCAGACGCTAAAGAAATAATCCCCTTGATCTAGCGCTAGTGAAAAGAGGATAGACTCTCTCGCTGTTTGGCTCATACCGACATTAGGCCGCGCCGATGACTTACTACGTGCTACTATTTTGCAAAAAATCATTATTCTAAATATGAAAATATAATCTTTTCTTTTTTTTTCTATTTGCAGGTTGTGAAAAATAAGGTACATACGCGATGTAAGTGTTACGGTGTGTCTGGTTCGTGTACAACCCGAACGTGTTGGCGTCAACTGGCTTCGTTCAATCACATCAGCGAGGTTTTGAAGGAGAAGTACGAGAAGGCCGTTCGCGTTAATAACTACGAGAGCCAACAGGTGAACAGCATTGGCGAACAATTGCCCGTCCGGCTCACCGAACTCATGTACGTTGAAAAGTCGCCCAGCTTTTGCCGGCGGGGTCGTTATTCGGCCGGTGTGTCCGGTCGGGTCTGTCTCAAGGGAGACAACTGCAAAGTGATGTGCTGCGGACGGGGTTATAACGTGCAAAGTCTCAATGTGAAAACGCACTGTTTTTGTGACGTCATCTGGTGCTGCTATGTAAAGTGCAAAGTATGCAATGACACTGTCGAGGTTCACACCTGCAAATGATACACCCCCCAGGGGGCAGTCAACGAAGAACAGTCTCAGTGAACGCCCAAATTTACGCATGACAACAAAAACATAAATACTGTATTGTAGGTATGGATATAAACTCGAAAAAATTCACACCGTATATATATATATATATATATATATATATTGATGATATAGTATGCCATATTTATAAGTAAATGGTGCTCAATATCATTGATAGAGCATGTATATCTAAGTTAGCGTATTGTGGACATGAAGTAAACGGCTGTTGGTAACGGACAGTTTCTCGCCTGTGCGATTTTTGTTTAGAGCGACCACAGACCCCACAAAATATCAAAAATTGCGTTGTAAATTAAATAGAAAATTGTTTGATTTTATAAGTTAGCATTTTAAGAGTGCTGGTATTTTAAAAAATCTTAATAGCACTGGGTTTTTGGTTTTGTTTTTTTTAGGTGTTTTCTTTTTTCGTTATCTACTGTAGTGTGGTGCATTCTGGGAAATTCTGTTGCATGCTGGGTATTTTGGGTTTTTTCTGTGTGTGATATTATATTCCCACCATGCAACAGAAATGATAATATGATTCAGTCGCCAACCGCCATTGACTTCATGTCTACACTACTCTAACTTATATATATATATATATATATATATATATATATATATATATACTGAAAGACACGGGCGTTATAACAGTGGTCCATGATTATATTGATGCTTCTATTTATGAAGAGGTGAAGGATTCTGATTATCATTTATTGTTATCTTTGTTATATCGGAAATTCGAATGATTGAATAAAAATGTTTAGCGCGACTTCAGACCCCACAAAATGTCATTCAATTGTAAATTAAACTGAAAATTTTTCTATTCTCCAAGTTAGCATTTTGAGTGTGCTGGTATTTAAAAATATTGATATGGTCTAATGCTTCTGCTCACTAATACCTTTTATAGAAATATGTAAGGATACCTGGGTAACATCACCGATGACCTCCTTTAGTGCATTTCGGCAATGGTTAACAATACTATTGAAAGTTCCTTTACTTCTCAAAACAAGATAATCGTGGAACATTACACAATCAAATCGGATATTGTTTGAAATTATATTTATCTATAAATTAATACTCTTGCTTTTGTAATTGTTTTTGTTTATTTGTTGTTGTTTTTTTTATATTAAAAAGACCTGGTCTACTTACCGGTAGGCCCAACCATGCTAATTAATTATCTAAAAATGACTGAGCAGCGTGAACTTTTTTTAAACACCTACCTTGAACGCTGATTGGTTTTAGCATTAGCCAACCAGATGTACAGAAGCCGAGGTCTACGTTGGCAAAACTCTATTTAAAGCCAGTTGATATGCTAGCGTTGAACAAGACAGGTGACGCACTAGAGTTTGATCATCTCTAGTGGGGTCTAACTGGCGAGGGGTTATTATGTTGAAAGACCCGAACCCCCCCCCCCACAGTGAACCAGTTGATAATAACATAACTGACGACACCATCCAGCGATGCTTAGTAGCACAGGCGTATCTCAAACATTGTTCTTTAATTGTACAACCGTTATCATCTTGCAACACCCCCTGATTAAAAATGAGACCGTCCAAATCGTCCAAGATGAAATGCAAAAATGTAAGTCCTGATTATCAAGTGTTGCTTATCCACTGAATTCTTATTTCTTATGAGTGTCGTCACCTCAGCTAAATAATGAACCATTCTGTTTTTATTATAAAGAAATAAACGGAAGAAAAGGACATGCTACACAGAAAAATGTAATTAGAAAGAGAGAAAAGGAGCAAGGGTAAGACAAGAGGGTTGAGCGCGGAAGTGATAACACTAATCTATTTCAATTGAAAATAATGAAAAGATGAAAAAGAAAGGAAAGAAGGAAAAACAACAGAGTGAGAGAGACAGAGAGAGAGAGACAGAGAGACAGACAGACAGAGAGTTAAATCAAGATCATATTTTTTACGTATTGAAGTATTGTAATAGCTCTTAAGCAAACATATCAAACGTTGTAATAATTAAATTGTCATACTGTGGTATATCCACAGGTCTTGCTAGTTATTATTATTATACCAAATTCTATTCTGCTGAAACTTTGTTGCCAAAAATAAAATAATATGTAGCAGTTAAAAAATAACGACACCTCTTAGATGAATATAAATTTATGGGGGGGGGCTACTGGGAAGTTTTTTTCAGGGTTTCAATGCTGTAGAACTTTAAAATAGATAATACCTAATATGGGCAATACAGGGATAATTGATTATATCAGTTTTGATTGTATCCTGAACAGATCAACGCAATGATTACACTATATACATATATAAATCAATTAAATTTCGTTGTAATATTTTTTTCACAGGTGCGTTCTGCTGATGATAAGTGGCTAGTATGCTACTTCGAAACCAATGGTTACAATCACCTTTTAATTGTATTGTACACTATATATATATACATATATATATATATATATATATATATATATATATATATATATATATTACGATAGCATCTATTAATAATAGAGATTCGCTTCCTGTTTTTGTCTGTAACAAAAACTACGTCACTGCTTACGTCACATTACCCAAAATCGTCATAATATAGAATAAATACACTCAAAATTTGAGCATGCAACATTAGACAGTCCTCATTGTTTTTTAAAACAGTTTTAATAAATACATGACTGGTATTATATATCTATATATAGTTTGTTTTATTTTAATACATATTTAAAGTTTACATTTCAAATTGTTTTATTTTTTAATCCTTTAATGAATTTGATGATTTTACTTACTTAGGGTACAAACTCGCTGGCATTGAATTTTTTACTCCCACCCCTCAGGCAATATGTTTCAAAAATCTATTTTTACATCTCCCGGGGGGCGTATTCTATTTTGCTAGTAGACATCTCTTATTATAATGGAGATTATGTGTTTTTCTGTCTGTAACCGAAACTATATTCCTACTCAAGTCACAATTCTCTTAGTTATTGACATCACATTCTCCATGATTTTATTTTTATTTAACCTCAATTATTAATAAAATTGTCTTACATTATTAATACTGTTAACTATGTCTACATACTGACAACATGCAATTATATTATATATACAACAAA
This sequence comes from Doryteuthis pealeii, assembly GCA_023376005.1. Taxonomy (NCBI): domain Eukaryota; kingdom Metazoa; phylum Mollusca; class Cephalopoda; order Myopsida; family Loliginidae; genus Doryteuthis; species Doryteuthis pealeii. The sequence continues at coordinate 47,731,917 of CM042154.1, forward strand.
ATAGCGGTTTACAGTGTGAACGGAAGGCTAATTGCATATTGATATTAAAAACGAATTTAATAAATATGTGCTTAGTATTATTGATTTCTAATTGTTTGGTTTTATTTTAATGAATATAAGCTCAATGAATCTTAAATGAAATCCATTAACAAGATAAAATAACTGTCATTTTATTCTTTACTTCCTCTTATAACTAAATACTTAAATTAGAACAGTGTTCCATTTTTATTATACTCCCTCTGTTTCAAATCTTTTATTATACTCCCTCTGTTTCAAATCTTTTTTATCTGTATTCTTATTTAGTTTCATTAGCCTTTCTAATTTAATACAATATTTTATACATTAAAACTTAAATACTTGCGCCCGGAGGGTGCATATATTTGCTAGTAATAATAATACATGATAATATTAGTTTTGATTGTATAATGTTCCACGAGAAATAGCAAAATCCTACTCAGCAAATTAGTAGCACAACTTGGATCTGTGTCGTACAGTGTGGAGCTGATGGTAGGTGTGGCACTTCATCTCTGGTCTAGCGCTTGCGAAAAGGGGATAGATTTTCACACTGCCCGGCTCCTACCGACAATGGGTCGCTCCGCCGACTTTATCATGTTCCATAATAATTGCTACTTTCTGTGAATGAAATGCTTCAGGGTGATTGTAACGTAACTCCCTATTTTAAAAATCTTATAATTTATTTCTGAATCATTATTTTTACAAAAAAAAAGAAAAAAAGGAATATGAGAAGAACACATATAACAAGGAGTTTTATTTAAAGTTCTATATGGACACCAGATTTCGCCTCCAGCCTCTCAAGACGCTCGGCATTCGCATCAACTGATCTTCCCAGGAACTTTTGTAGAATGGTAGAAATACTTTTTCGTATTAGTCCTTCAAGTTCTTCCAAAGTCGTTGGATTCGTAGAGTAGACTTGCTCCTTCAACCAGTCCCCCCCCCAAAAAAAATCGCAGGGTGTTAAATCAGGGTTTATGGCCGACCAGTCATGCGGACGATGTCTACCCATCCATCTCCCAGGAAAATGGTAATTCAGCCATTCACTAACATGTGAAGAAGCACCGTCAAACAACACAGATTTAATTGCTATATGTTAAGGAACATACATTAAAGAATTGAGAAAAATGTAACTGAATATAAAAATATTATAAATAATTTAAAATAGGGAGTTACTTTTCAATCACCCTGTAAATGTAAACGTGACAAATATTTGGGATAGGTTTTGTAGATTATTACAAGGATTAACGAATAATGAAAATCTTGCTGGATTAAGCTGAAGCGGATTATGCTAGTTTTGTTGTTTGTTTGTTGGGGTTTTGGGTTTGTTTTTTTTTATTATTATTTCCTTCGCACCGAAGTACTTCCTTTTTTGATTTAGTAAATCCCTAGATACAAAATAAAATAAAATAAGAAATAAATTCTAATTCAGTTAATCGGATTTTTATTATTAGAATTTACGTAGCTTTGCTCACCCAGAATTCCGATTATTTCTGGTAGCTGTTGTTCTTTGGTTGGTTGTTTTATTTCACGGCATATCAACCCTTTTCGGGTCATTTAATGCCGAATCAAGTCATTTTGATATCAGGTTGTTTACTGTACCTGCTTTTACTTAAATGGTCACCTATCTAAGTATTGAACAAGTTCATCTCTGCTTAACTTCGCTGAACCGGTTCTTTCAACGTGACTTGATCGTAAGCTCATATATTTGGTTACAGGGTTTAAATGCTGTCAAGTTTGGTTGGGAATAATACCTAATAATGAGAGGGTCATACTTTTCTCTAGAGTATTAGTTCGAAAGTGAACATAATAACTCTACTGGAGTTCGAACTCACTTACTACGATGCCCTAATCCAGCATGTTAGCCACTGCACCACTAGGGCTCACCCTTCGCTTCAATTATAAAGGCGTGATATTGACAATGGTAACTGAAATGAATGGTGGGTTGGTGGGTTGGTTGGGTTTTACGGCATGTCAACCTTTGTTGGCTTATTTTATGCCGAAGATACTTTGTTTCACACATTCTTGATGGGAACTCATTTTTTTACAAACTCATTTTTAAACAGATTTTCTTTAAACTCATTTTTCAATTTAACCCATAGATGGGACCCTAACAAGTATTACTACTCCAAGTCAGAGTGGACCTGGGAGTAATGGTGATGAAAGGGTACTCCACATTCCCCATAGCTCCAGAATTGGAACTGCCCCATCAGATAGAGTTTAACGTCATACCCAGGACAATAAGATCACCAGCACCGTCTTCTAGCACATATATGATAAAAAGTGTTGGGGCTGGCTATAAGGGAAATAGGGTTTGGACAATCATATAGGTGATAGGGCTTGAAGTGACCAGCCCGTCTAGCCTAAGTAAAGGCCTAAGTGGAGTATTGCATGTCACGAACTGCTCTGCCACCAGTGTATATTTTCAAATAATATTTTTTTTACGGGGCAGGGATACATGCACTCATTCGAAGGTGGAACATTGCTATTGAGAGACACGGTTAAATATCCACTCTAAAAAAACTAGATCAACAATTCTAAACTTCTTTTAATTTAAAAAAATAACATTAATTAGTTTAAATTTGCATCTTGTCATATCTTAAAGATCGCCGCTTCTTACTTTGTTAATTATTTCACACAGTGTTTTATGAGGCGGGGGTCACTATTTTATGGGGTGGTGTTCTTTTGAATGGGGGTGCGGTGTTTTTTTTTAAACGGTTGTGTTAATTTTCGTTAATGTTTATATCCATACAGACTGTATAAAAATATATCCATACAGACTGTATAAAAATATATCCATGCTGACTGTATAAAAAAATATATCCATACCGACTGTATAAAAATATATTCTAAAACACATGTATGCATATTTACATATGTGAACATGCAGACTATACATACATACTTAGACACACACACACACACACACGCATATATATATATATATATATATATGTGTGTGTGTGTGTGTGTGTGTGTGTGTGTGTGTGTGTGTGTTGTTAGAGAGTCCACTTATGCGTCTCTGTAGATATATGTGATGGAAATGTGTTGGGAAACTTTTGGGGTTATATTGGAAGCACGGCTTTAAGTGCATTTAATTTTTTTTGACATTTTCTTTCATTTACATTAGTTAAATATATAGACCATAGGATTTGCACCTATCTATATAAGAAGAATAAGTGGAACCCACAAATACTTACACACACACACACACACTTATATATATATATATATATATATATATATATATATATATATGATGGCTGTCAACTCGTGATTCGAGTAAGACCATTTCCTGCTTTTTCCCCCTTTTTTTTCTTTTTTTTTATCATCATATTTATATGCCAGTTGTATTTGACTCTCCATTCCTGTGTTTTCTCAGATGACTCACCAGGCCAGCCCTGGAGAGACATACTCTTCCACATAAACCACATGTTGGAACTTCATGATTCCGATCACCATCTTTTTACACAATCGTAGGAAAAGCTTAGAAGTGTGTTTCGAGTATATTCAACTGTTTATTGCTTGTACAATCAATCAACCGAATCATATGGTTTGGACGTCTGGCGTGGTACGAAGCTAGCAAACCATTCTTAAGGAGTTTATTCTCACTGAGTGCTCCATATTTCTGTCCTTGTGCCAAACTAAGCTAACCTTAGTAAATAACAACAATAGCACGTCGTTTATAAACACGAGGAAAAATTCAGAGGCCAGGAAAATGTGTTCCATATGAACATTGCAGACAATGGCCGTAGGACATCTAATCGATGGTCGAGACAATAGTGCCTGGGCGTGATATAAAATCAAGGGCAAACAAATTTCATCATACACCCCTGAAAATAGATTCATATTACTGCAAATCACTGCAAAATGGCCTAATCCGAGGAAAAAATAGAAATCGATTACACCATGTCACTTCAGTGGGTCTAAAACTGACCGTATGGTAAAAAAAAAAATAACGTGGTTGTTTCAATTAATTTGCACAATAGATATATATATATATATATATATATATATATATATATATATATATAGTCTGGGATAGTCACCGCTTCAGCGTTCACTGGAATGGTGGGCCAAATTGCAGTAGTATTAGGAGAGTGCTCTATATAAAGAATACAGCTATTATATAGTATAATAAAATAAATATATAAAAGTATTACATATCTATTTATTTGATGGCAATAGAACAGTCACAACCTTAGGTTTCATACATGCAAAATCGCATGCATTCATTAGGTGACGTTGATCCGAATACAAGGAAAATCGAAAAAATCGAAAAATTACTTCGACCCTGGCATAGTCGGATCTACTAAGGAACTGATAAAGCATAAGCCTCTGGGTCCATCATTTTGGGAAAAAAACACTAATAGTTCCCATTACCTAAAGATTTTTGCTTGATTTTGAGAAAGGGATACTCCTAAAGTCCTCCACCCCGAAAAATGCAGATACAAGGAGAAAAGAGACCGTAACAAGATTCTAACTGGTGATAAAAAAAAAGAAAAAAAGAAAATCGTGGCTACATTCAAGCCAATAACTATCAACACTTCAATCGTACGGCACTACAGTGAGCAATAGCTCGTTTGAAAGGCTCTTTTTTTCTGTTGAACGGTTCGAACAAATTCAAGATATCAAAAATTTCCTCAAACTGTTCAGAGACACAAAACTGGAATCGTTCTTTTATAATGGCAAACATAAATTTAACTGAGAATAAAAGAAAACACCGCAGCCACACGACACTATTGTGAGCAATAGGCACATTTGAATTACCTTTTTTTTTCTTTTTCTTTTTTTTTGTGAGCGGTTCGAATAAATTCAAGATATCAAAAATTTCATCGAACTGGAATCGTTCTTTTATAATAACAAACACAATTTAACCGAGAAGATCAATAAAAACCAGGAAACATACGTTGATGGGTCAATAATTTCTGATGTTGACAGATTGATAAAATATTTTGTCAAAAATACGCTGGATAATTTTGCACCAACGTAATGTGATAGAATACAGATTTTAAATGAAAAAGGGTAAGTTTATAGAAAATCAGGAAAAATAATTTAATGACTGAATATTGATATTATGAATTTAAATGAATAAAAACGATTTTGTGAAAACTTTTTGCACCAACCTTAATATTTGAGCGCGCAAAAATGTCTGGCGAGTGACTTATTAATAAAACATAACTTTAAAAAAAAGAATTAATATTATGCCCCAGCAAATGATTGGTATTATGAATAGGAGGACAAGACTGATCTCCAATGTAAAATAAATATATTAGGAAGTGTATTAAAATTCTTTTCTTTTATTTACTTTTTTTTACTAATGAACTCGCTCTGTCAGTGTGGCCTTTAATACCTCGACTGCATTTTCTGCCGAAAGACCTAGAAATTTGAAAAGAATTCGTACGTCAAAATCTACAGAAAAAAACGTAAAAATCGACCTGTTTTCACTATATTTTATGCATGTAAAAAAAAATGCATATAAACTCTTAAAACTAATAAACTAATGTAACTGTTGTTTCTATCAATTTTCTATCGGGTTGCATGATGCCTAATAGTTGACAAGTTCGAAACTTTGGGAACATTTTAAAATATTGAGTAATTTCATATTTTGAATCGCATCGCCTTTATTTCTATGTAATTGTGCTAATCAAAAAAAACAACAAAAAACTTGTGTATCAACATTTAAAACTAGTAAAATATTATTGGACTTGTTATTTTTAGCAAGCCTCTTAGGCTGATTGCTCAATTCTAATATTGAACATTTTTGTTAATTTTTTTTTTTAAATCGTAGACACCAAAATCTAATGAAAGTACGTCAAAATCGGTCTGTATTTTGCATAAGTAAAAAAGGGACAAAAAAACTGCTGTTTTTTATTTTTATAAACGCCCTTTCTGTGGGGCCTAAAATACTTAGACTGCATCCCCTACAGAAAGGTTAGACCCTTCCACAAAACGATATACTGGGTATAATATTAAACTGAATTTGATGGTGAGGCTCTAGTTCTGAAGCTCTAGGGGATGTGGATTCAGTTTTTCCTCCATTTTCCTGACTCTAGTTGCTTTGTCAATCAATCATTAATAATAATTTTGACTAGTATCATTCTTCATCTTCTTAATTCTAATTTTAACTACAGTTATCCTTCATATTCTTAATTGTAACTGTTTTTTTTATCAGAACTCTAAGAATGACCAATCTACCGTATCAAATTTACCCCCTACCCCCAAATTGTTTTCGTTCCTAATTTTCATTATTTCCGTCAGCTGAAAAAAAAAAAAAAAAAAAAAAATTTTTAAATCATCCGGAGTTTTTTTTGTTTTTTTTAATGTTTTCTTCTTTTGAATGGTTCAAAAGTTTTGAAGATAATATTAACTTTTATTCAAGTTTAAGTATGTTATATCTTAAAGATTCATACTTTGTTAATTATTTCCCACACTGTTTTATGAGGCGGGTCACTATTTTATGGGATGGTGTCTCTTTTGAATGTAGGGGGGATTTGACACGACAGATTGGACATCCCTACAGAACCATACTGTTTTAGTATTTTCGTAAAAGCATCGATCCAAGTGTATTATGATAAAAATCAACAAGAATTAGGACGATGAAAAATAATTAGCTCAGTCGGTAGAGCGTTCGGCTAGAAACCACAAGGTTCCTAGTTCGATACCGGTCCTCGCCAACTCAGCGTATGAGTAGCACAGGGATCTGTGCGGTAAAGTAAGGAGCTGATGGTAGGTGTGGCGCTCCACCTCAGACGCCAAAAACAATCTCCTTGGTCTAGCGCTATTGAAAAGGGGATAGACTCCCTCGCTGTCTGGCTGATACCGACTTTAGGCCGCCCCGACGACTTTACTTACTTTACTTTAGCAGCAAAAGCTGTTACATCTATTGTCAATCTTGACATGAATCCAATAAAGAATATCTTTTCGTATCGTACTAGTTACATTTTCTTTCTTAGATAAATCGCCTTTAAATTTCCGGCAAAATGTACTTGGGACTTGAGGCCAGCAGACGATTAATTTGACCAATCACCGTTACTTATTTTGATTTCTTTCTTCACTTTTTCTTTTCTTTTTTTTTTCTTTCTTTTTCTTTTCTTTCTTTTCTTTTCTCGATTTTTTTTTCTTTTCTTTTCTTTTCTTTTCTTTCTTTCTATGTATGTTTATCTTTTTTGTTGTTTCGTATCTTCTACTTTGATTTCTTTCTTTCTTTCTTTCTTTCTTTCTTTCTTTCTTCCCTCTTTTCTTTTCTTTCTTTTCTTTTCTTTTCTTTACGTATGTTTATCTTTTTTGTTGCTTCGTATCTTCTAACAATCTCGCAAATGAAAAAATAATCCTTTATTTTTCTTTCCTTTCTCTCCCGTTCACAACTCGTTCCTTTTATCTTCTGATTTTCTTAATTCCTCTTTATTTGCCCTTACCAGTTTCCCCCATCCACCCTAACACGACAGAATTACTTTCCCCGATGCTAAATCTTTCTTTAAATCTCCGGAGATGGGATTAAATGATATTTTTGTCATCGTCGTTCGCATATAGAAAAGTCTGGAGGTGATGGGACGGGGAAACAGTAGCAATAGAAAACAACGTTCGACCTACGCCCGACGAACATAGACAATCCATCTACGAAGGGAATATCACCACACTGTGTGCCACTGATTAAAAAATTAGTAAGATATTCTCAACTGTAAACAGCTTTTTGTTATTTACTCAACTGTGGTAGGTCAATATGTTGACTTAAGCAAATAACACTGCTCCGACCTCAGACGAAAACGAATCATTTTATTGATTTAACTAGCAAAAATATGCAAGTATTTAAGTTTTAATGTAATTAAATATCATATCAAATTAGAAAGACTAACGAAAGTAAATAAGAACGCATATAAAAGGATTACACTTATTTTGGTTTGATTTTAATTGATTTTGCGATAAAATTATACAGTGGATTGCATTTAATATGTTTGAGAATAAAACAATTATATTAGAAATCTATAACACCAAGTAACTATTTGGTTATTTCCTACGGATCTAACATAAACAAAGGGGACTACTCTTGACTGATAAATTATTTATTTATTTATTGATCTGCTAGGAAAAAGAAGACGGGGTTAGAGTTAGGGTTAGGGTTTGTTTAATGTGAAAATAAACAAATAATTTATCAGTCAAGAGTGGTTCCCCTTTGTTTATGTTAGACTTATAGGAAATAACCAACTATTTATTAAACCCAGTTTTGCTAAAATCAGTATGCAAGTTATCCACACCATATACTTATAAACCATTTTTCCTAATGATACATAACACTCATTGCAGGATTTTGAACGAATTAATAACATGGGCTGGTTTTAAGCAAATCAAACTCAGTTAGACATTCAGTGAGACATCGTTGACAAATAAGATGCTAATAAGGATTAAATAATGATTATTAAATTACTAAGGGAACTGTGACATCAGTGGTGGTGTAGTTTCGTTCACAGACGGGCAAACGCACAATCTCCATTATAATAAGATATATGAATAAAAAGCATTTGTGTTTTACAAATGATAACTATGAGCGTAGGTATTTTCCCAAGTGTGTGGCATCCAACAAGAATCGAACTTACTATTCAGAACTAATGAATCTGCAAGAATTGCTTGCTAGTCATTACACACGAGTGTAACATTCATTTAACAGATTACACTGGGGAACACGATTTTGGTTGAATTAGTTCTGACACTTGTTTTCGACTATTTTATGACCACTGAATCCAAAGATGACCCCAGTTTTTTTTATATCACGTCAACTTTTTGAGCTAAGGGATACTCTCGATTTTTCTCAAAAAACGTAAAAATACACCATCTAACAAATGTTTTGCTTATTTTATGGAAGGTTTTAAAAGTGTTTATATAATGGGGAAATAATAAAACATTATACTGGGCATCACAAATTTGGTTGAGTTAGATCTGATACTTATTTTTGACAAACTTTTCGACTCTAAATTCAAAACATTCCCCTTTTTTCTCTCTATTACATCAACTTTTTGGGGACAAATTTAGCTCATTTTATACAATGTTTTAAAAATTTACAATGGAAAATGATAAAATATTGCTTGACTGTAATGTTTGTACAAATTCATCTTGTTCATACAAAGGATATTGTTACTGTAAGTAAAACTGTGTACAAGTAGTTACGGTAAAAATGTACACAGTTTTTTTTTTCTAGATTGTTCAATATGTGGACAATTCCCCTTTATGCTCCATAGTCAGTCATCATATTTACATCCCATAAACATTGATATCATTCCTCCATGAATTCCAAATTTTGGTGGAATCATTCATCTTGCTCATAGTTAACCACATCAAGGTTTTTCAAGAAGTTAACAAGATGGCTATGCAGAAAATGGAACTTGATGCTCATGTTGCAATCAAGCATTTTGTGGCTATCAAATTGCAGTGTAATTCATTGCTCATGCATTTCCAAGAGATTTTTTGACAAGCTAAAGAACTTATAAAGAACCAAGCATTCTTTTCAAATTCTGATATTATCCCAATGAAATGTTCATCTTTGATAACTTCCAGAATCTGTAGATCATCAAACACACTGACCTTGATTTTTTTCAATTGACAGGCAAGGAAAAGCCAAAATGTTGTACTTGAAACAGTTGCCTTGAGTTGGCAATGCTTTGATGAATTGCTTCAAGAGACCTAGTTTCATGTGCAAGGTGTGAACATAATTTTTTCTAAGTCAACAAATAGTTCATGTAGAATGTTGGGATCAATAGGTTTGAGGTCAGATCCTGGAGGCCAATTCCTCTCCACCCAATGCTTCTCTCAAGCTCTACTGTCCCCACTGGAGTATCAGCTGAATGAGGCACTGGACATATAGCTGATGGTAGACTAGGATACTCAATTTTACATTTGTTTCTCTTGTTATATAGCGAGGTTTTCATTAAACAAAAGTAACAGTCTGTGCAATGATATGTTGGCTCTCACCAAATCATAGGTATACCAAATGCCAACTTATCACATGTTCCCTTGATCCACATCCGTAAATTCTCAACAGCCGCTTTCATATTTTGTAAGGGACCGAAGATGTGTCTTAATCGACACGTTTTAATTCAAAATATGCAAAATAGACTAGCTTCACAAATGCATTAATGTTTGTTCTTTGACTAGGAATCAACCTAGTCACCAGATCTGAATAATTCTCCTTAATTTTGAATAAAACAATCAACGTAATCAGTTGACCAATCCTATTACTTACCGTCAAATGATGCAATTTTGTTTATTTTAGGAGTACGCTGTAGAGAAAAAACGTAATAGACGTAATAGAGGAAAACTGACTGCAGTTTTGAAATCAGCATGCCAATATTAGTCTAAATCAAATGAAAAATCAAACTCAACAGAAATTATGTCTAAAATTGTTCCCCAATGTTATCAATAATTTCTATGTATATTTTTGACTAGTATTATCCCCCATCTTCCTAATTCTAGTTGCGTTGTCAATCATTATTATTAATAATTTTTACTAGTATCACCCTTCATAGACGGGATTCTAACAGGTACTGGCACTCCGGGTCAGAGCGGACTTGGGAGTAATGACAATGAAGGAGTACTCCACGCTCCCCAGAGCTTCAGAATTGGAACTTAACTACTAGATACCATTTAACGTCATATCCAGGACTCTAAGATACAGTTTAACGGGTTATTTCCTATAACTCCAACATAAACAAAGGGGACCACTCTTGACTGATAAATTATTTATTCATTTATTGATCTACTAGGAAAAAAGAAGACGGGTTAGGTTTAGGTTAGGGTTAGAGTTAGTTTAATGGGAAAATAAATAATGTATCAGTCAAGAGTGGTTCCCCTTTGTTTATGGACTTATTGGAAATAACCGTTTAACGCCATAGCCAAGATACTAAGATCCATACAATAGATAGACATTAACAGATTGCTATGAATGTATTGATAGATACCAGCAAATATATATATATATATATATATATATATATATATATATATATATATATATATATAGGTTTTGTTGAACACTACGGACATTTTATGTCTGACGAGTTTCTTTCCGATCTTTTCAAGTTGTCTGGCCAGTTTTTTAATGTTCCGTGCGTTCTTCCTCCTACTTACTCCTACCACTACTCAGTTTGTGTTCAAAAGAATCAGGAAACAATTCGACTGCTCTACACCTGAAGATGGCACCACGGAGTGCCGAAAGTACTTGGGATAAAACCTTTGGGATGACTTATTAACAAACTCCATCCGGACTTTAGAAAAATGGCCAGACAATTTGAAAAGATCGGAAAGAAATTCGTCAGACATGAAATGTCCGTCGTGTTCAACAAAACATATATATATAAGATATACGAAAATATACTTACATATATATATTGGCTCTTTTCTACCTAGGATTTCAAGAAACACTACCGGCAAGGATTACATTGAGAGCTACTAATACTACTCTTTTCAACCTAAGATTTCAAGGAACATTTCCAGTTTCCTCCTATGGCTTGAGTATGTGGTCCAGGCTTCGCTATTGTAGTTATAGATTTTTTTAATTATTTTTATGTATATTAATAAGTTAAAAGAAATAACTTCCTGTGCATCAACAAATTTGTAGAAATCATTTCTATTAATTTGCAAACAGACCCAGGGCTCGACATTAACGCCGTCCCGTCGTCTCGGGACGATCAATACGTCATCCGGGACAGTTTGCGGGGGACGGTAAAAATTTCAAAAGGTTCAGCATGTCCTTCCAGAAAAAGGAAACCAATTATTACATGAAAATTGGGTAACTTAAAGTAAAAAAAAGTATTTTTTTAAGCTCAAAACACAATAGGAAATGGAATTTTTGTCCAAATATCCAGAATTATCACTGCTTAAGCTTTTCTTAATGTTTTATTACGTGTTATTATGCTACTTATGACTGACAAGTATAGATGATGCTAATGAATTAAACAAAAATATTTTGATTTCGTGACGGCCCAAACCCCATTCGGGACGCTTGGTAATTTTTGTTCGGGACGGTCATGAAAAAAGTTAGTGTCGGGGCCTGATTTGACCCATAGATGGGACCCAAACTAGTCAAAGGGGACCCGAGAGTAATGGCAATGAAGGTGTACTTTACACTCAACTCACCTCCAGAATTGGAACCTCACCTCTAGATGCAGTTTAGTGTCACACTCAAGACACTAAATTGGTAGTAATAATCTTATTAGTATTATCTGCGTCATTCGGACTATTGTCCTCATCTTCATTGTTATCTGTACAACGTTTCGGCCGATGTACCTGCCGGCCTTCTTCAGGTATTTCTTGTCGGGCTCAGGAACCTTCTTTTCGAATTCGGGAGCCTTCATGACGTAATCGGAAGCCTTCACGGAACTTCGAGCCAAACCCTTTTAAGAAAAAAAAATACCAAAAATCAGGGAATTAACCGAATTTAATGAAATTGTCAGTGTTGATATGTTAATAAATAAAAGATATAATGGACCAGTTATTTTATTTAAAACTTTTCAGGTCAGTTAACTTTGAATCACGTATTTGTGAGAATCTGTGTTACGCCTCAAAGATACGTGGATCAAAGTTAACTGACCTGAAAAATGTAAAGTTTTTTTTAAAATAGAATAACTGGTGCATTAAATCTTTTATTCATTAATATATCAACACTGAAAATTTCATTAAATTCGGTTAATTCCCTGATTTTTGGTATTTTTTTTTCTTTCGGCGAGGTGACATACGATGGTGGAATTTAGGTTACGTTCGATTTAACTACAATACGTTAAACGTGATGAATATTTTTCTTACTTTTGTATGGAATAATTTTTATAGAGTAAGCAACGTGTACGTTATTTCTTAGGAATAAGCACCATTGTTACTCACTTAAACTAAACTCCGCCCTGTCGGCTGGGGTTGTAGAATATGCCGACTGCACCTCTTCAGAGGGGTACACACCCCCAATGGAGCCACCTACTGGCCATGAGTGGCGACTCGTGATGCTTAAGGACGGAATCCTGGTGGCTGAGCAGTCCATAACATGCAACATTCCACTTTGGCTCTTACTTAGGCTAGACGGGCGGTTGACCCGAAGTTGTAGTACCCGTTAAGGCGTTATTCCTATAAGTCCAACATAAACAAAGGAGAACCATTCTTGACTGATAAATTATTTATTTATTTATTTATTGATCTAGTAGGAAAAAAGAAGACGGGGTTAGGGTTAGGATTTAGGGTTAGTTTAATGGGAAAATAGATGAATAATTTATCAGTCAAGAGTGGTTCCCCTTTGCTTGTGTTGGAATTATCGGAAATAACCCGTTAAGGACCCATAAATGGAAAAAATGAATTTAAAATAATCTGTTTAAAACATTTTTGAATACCCATCAATAAATAATAAAACAAAACGTCTTCGGCATAAAATAACCCGACAAGGGTTGACATGCCGTAAAAACCAACCAACCAACCAACCTAATCTAAACTACTTTACACGAAAGAACTTGAGGTTATCTAAGTGAAACTTTCAAAATTAGAAAGGGAATTACTAATTCTCTTTCTTTTTTAATTCTTTCTGTTTATTATGTTTTATAACAATGCATGTTGTTTATGCAACGTCACAAGTGTTTACTCCCGCCTATTTACAGAGCCAGTAAGTCCCATCATGCACCGCTTCTATGTGAACAAGTCCTTTTGACTACAATACTTTAAGAATCGATGTAAGGGAGATAACTTTTAAAACAAACTTAACTATATTCTCCCTTTAAAAAAATGATTAAATTTAATTTGGTTTAATTTGGTTTGGTTTGGTTGTTTAACTGCATATCGACGCCCTAGGGGTTAATCAATGCCAAAATCTGATTAATTCGTAAACTTTTGATTACTGTCATAACAATTTATATTCTCATATCTAACGTTAATAATTCGATAATTATGAACTTTTTTTTTAGTAAATTAGTGTGTCCCAGAAAAAACAGAACCCACAAATTTTGTAATAAAACTGTTTACACATTAAACAAATAAATTAGGGTTTAGGGTTATGGTTAGGGTTAGGGTTTAGGGTTAGTTTAATGGGAAAATAAATAAATAATTTGGGTTCTGTTTTTTTCTGGGTCAGCCTGTACAGGTGACCCAGAAAAAAACAGAATTTATTTATTTTCCCATTAAACTAACCCTAAACCCTAAACCCCAACCCTAACCATAACCCTAACCCTAATCCTAAACCTAATTTATTTGTTTAATGGGAAGATTAACAGTTTTATTACAAAATTTGTTCTGTTTTTTCTGGGACACCCTAATTTACTAAACAAAAGTTCATAATTACCAATAATTTTATTCAATAATAATTATTTGTTTGTACACAGTTATATGGTTTAACGTATTTTTCAAACCGAACTATCAGTTTGGTTTCTTTGTACGACTTGATGATGATGATGATGATCATCATCATCATCAGCAGCAGCAGCAGCAGCAGCAGCAGCAGCAGCAGCAGCTGTAAAGAATAATCAACTGTAAAACAGTAATTATTCTTAATACAAATAATTTGCACCCGGTTTCAAGTATTCCTATCTAATACTAATAATTTGCAAGCAATCACATGGCTGATTAGTTCGATGGCATTTCAAACCTTGTTGGGTTATTTTGTGTCGAAGTCAGTTTAGTAATTGATTATAGTTTCCAATTATGTACGTTACAAAATTTTGTCTTCACAATCATTTTAAACAAGTTAACACTTCATACTTAGTTGCAATATCATTATTTTATGAGCTACGTAGTAATGCAGTTCACAATCATTTTAAACATTATCCCCAAAAGATCGATTCGATAGATGCAACCCAAACAGGTACTGCCACTTCCCCATTTATGGGACCCTAACGGGTACTACCACATCTGGGCTGAATGGACATGAGAGGAATTGCAGCAAATGATGATTCCATACTCTCCAGATCTACAGAACTTGAACCTCACCACTAGATACAGTTTAGTGTGATATCCAGGAGATTAGTGTCGAAAAAGGGGATCAGATAACATATAGACCGAACACAACAAAAAGATTAAACAATTATATTTGATTACAGAAAAGATTATAGAAGAAAAAAGTGTAGAAAAACAGTAAATTTGATTATAGGAGTAAGTTATAAGGAAAACTTATAGAAAAATAATATTAATTATAGAAGCGAATCAGAGAATAAATACAGAAAATACAATGAAATTTAATTATAAAAGCAAATTATAGGAAAACTTATAGAAAGAATAACATTTTCTTATAGAAGTAAATTATAGAAAAAAGGTTATTTCCTATAAGTAACATGATCAAAGGGGAACCACTCTTGACTGATAAATTATTTATTCATTTATTGATGTACTAGGAAAAAAAGATGGGGTTAGAGTTAGGGTTTAGTGTTAGGGTTAGGGTTAGGGTTTAGGGTTAGTTTAATGGGAAAATAAATAATTTATCAGTCAAGAGTGGTTTCCCTTTGATCATGTTAGACTTATAGGAAATAACCGAAAAAATATAGAAAAAATAACATTTAATCATAGAAGTAAATTATGGGGAAAATACAAGGAAATACAAGGAAATTTAATTATAGAAAAACAGAAATAAACATATGGAACAAACAAAATATTCTTGATACGAGATATGATAAAAATTATCGAGACTGTGGCTTTATTAGACAGTCACGAATTTGAAAATGTTACGGGTCAGGTATGTTAAATAAATAATAAGGCTGCCTATTCATTTTGTGATGTAGTGTAGAAATCAAAATTTAACGTTTAATTGTAGAGCATTAAACCAATGGGAAAATACAGTAAGTCAGATAAGTATGACAAGCAACCGTTGAATCCTAGTTGCATCTGTGGCGGGATTCTCTCATTGGTTGAGGAAATCACGTGACAGACCAATCTCTGGGAAAGTTAGCGGGTCGGTGATGATGCTTTTTGGAGCTGGATGCGTAATAGTTGCATAGCTGGGATTAATGACGTTGTAATGGTAATAGTAAGTAAGTAAAGTCGTCGGGGTGGCCTAATGTCAGTATCAGCTCGACAGCGAGGGAGTCTATCCCCTTTTCACTATCGCTAGACCAAGGAGATTATTTTAGAATCCGATGTGCCACAACTACCACCGGCTCCTCACTTTACCGCACACATCCCTGTGCTACTCATACGCTGAGTTGGTGAGGGCTGGTATCGAACCAAGAACCTTGTGATTCCTAGCCGAACACTCTACCTACTAAGCTAAACCGGCCCTTGTAATCACTCTCTACTTATCTTCTTCGGTTGTGTGTCTGTGTGTCTGTTGTTAGGCTGGGTGGCATTCTCGCTGTTCTTTGAGTCTGGAAATTACTCTGGAATCTCTTAAGGATATCTGGTCTTGTTCTGTTGATAGTTTTTTAATAACAGAAGACATTGTTGTTTTTTTACTGAGCTCATTTATTTTATCCTAAGTAAAAAAATACTTTGGGAAACAAACACTTATCTCGCGTCTGTTCCCTTCAACCGCTCAGTCCAGACTAACAACTTATCACTCTCTCTTTCTCTCAATCTCTTCCTCGCCTCCATCAGAAATCGACAGGCCGCCTTTCATTCGTCATCCAAAAATTTCTAGTAACTTTCCACTATTATCTACATGTAATTTAATTTTTTTTGGTGGGGGGTTCCACCTCGTTATATTAAATAATGACGTCAGTGCAATTCTTTCCCACGCGCATTGGGCTGTGTTGAGTCTAGGGAAAATAATAAAAATGTACAGAACCAAGTCATCAAAAAGCACCCTGACTGTTTGCTAGATTCAAAAGGACAGGTTTTGCTTTTCATCGTCAACTTCCGGTTGTTTGTTAACATACGATTTTTAGACCTTTTTTAGTTATTTTATGCTAACCCTAACCCCTAACCCTAACCTATTTCAGAATTTTAGAATATTTTAGAAATCTTTTCTATTAACTATCCGTAGAGGCACATGGAAAGTAAATAAACATGTCTTTCGTTTTAAGTTTTATTTTTATTGCAAAATTATTTTTTTTCACATATGCTAACAACAACAACATGAAATAGTTTTTTTTAAATTAAAATCAAAAACTATTTTAGTATAAAAATGTGCCTTTGTTTTTTTATCGGCTGTTGATTTTGTTTACTAACAACCGGTGAAAAGCAAAATTCAGTTCCTTTCAAAACTGATTTCGGCTAGGGTGCCTATTAGTGACTTGGTTCAATGTACATCCAAAATGAAATAAGTCTTGTTGTTCCTGATCTTAAGAAGAACTAACAAAGATGGATGCGGCGGAGATCCAACCCAGAGACGATGAAGAAGAACTCCGAGGTGATCCCAACACGACCAGTGAAGAAGCCCGAAGATTAGAAAACTTAGTAGTAGATGAACAGAAAACGTAAGAAATAATAGGAAGAGTGTGTTGTTCCTGTCTGATCATTTCTACATGTTGGACACTTTGCCACATAGTCCCTGATATCACTGTTCATATTTGGCCAGTACAAGCATTCTCTAGCTCTTCTGCAACATCCCACCGCTGTCACCATGTGTTGTTCCTGTCTGATCATTCGATCAACAACAATTCACCTGGTTCTGTTCACACCGTGTTTATATACTACTACTACAGGCGAAAAAGAAACCGGTGAACGTCACCGTAAAACGGTGACAACCCTGATTTAGTTCCCCATGCAACAAAGAGTATGCAACATTATGGACTTTGTGGGAATTGCATTCCTTACTTTACACAATTACCTCCCGTGTTTTCCAGTAGGCATTAGGTGGCGTAGTGAGCAGCCTTATAATACCAAAAGCGCCCAAACCAAAATTTTCTTTCCCATTTTAGCCTCTACAGAGCTAACGGCTTATATCCAGTTTGTGTACAAGGGTGTGAGGGGGCTTCTTGTTGGGAATTGACTAACCTAATTCCACATGAAAATAAGACATGCCTTTTTTTTCTCTCAGGTAAATGCAGGTATTCATCTTCATATGTTCCAGGCAAGATACTTTAACTAAATCAACGAGGCAAAAATGAGAGTCAATAGCAAAAGCTAGGGGCAGATTACCTGACCCCTATACAAAAAAGGGATTCGGTGCAGATAATTCTGACCCTGACAATTACTACTATGAGTGCAGTCGGTAGAACACCCACTTAGGAATCGGAAGTTTCCTCGTTCGATACCGGTCTCCGCCAACCCAGCATATGAGTAGCACAGATTCTACGCCGAAGATGGTTTTTTTATTAATTCTTGGGTATTCCATTTTTTTTCAAACTCAATTCTTTTTTAACACATTTTGTAAAACTAGTTTTTGATCTATTTAACCATTGATGGAATCCTAAAAGGTACTACCACTCCGGGTTAGAATGGATCTGGTAGTAATTAAAATGAAGGGGTACTCCACATTCTCCAGAGCTCCAGAATTAGAACTTCACCATTAGATGCAGTTTGACGTCATACCTGTAGTATTTTGTATCTAAGCTTTGGAGTGATATCAAATACGAAGACATACTAGCGCTATCAACGTAACAACTGTTTTATTCAAAAAAGCCGTGACGCCAACAGACGCCATGTCACGCGGCACACGAACTGGTCATGAGCTGACCATACAACATCCCCCCCCTTAAGTTTCTTTTAACTTTATTTGAAACTTAAATGTATTTATTTTATTTTATAGTTCATGTGTAGTAGATCATATCAGGATGCTTGGTAGATTTCAACTGTCGACTTGTACGACGTGTTGTTCCCTCAGGTGAGGAAGGAGTATCCGGTGTTGTCTGCGGATTGTGTGGTTGTTGGGTGACCTCAGGGTCATATGTCGTCCTGGAAGGGCCCGGATCGCCATCGTCATCTGTGTGTATCAAGAAGCGCCTGTTCCTCCTCAAGGAAGAACCAGTTTCTGTCATAACCCTATAAGATCTAGAGTTTGCTAGTCTTTCTGTGACATTACCAAATCGGTCTTGGTTTCGGATGTATACCCTGTCTCCGACTTGGAGGGCAGGTAATGTCTGTACCCTGTGTCGAGAGTTGTAATTGTTTTTGTATTTCTCTCTGTACTTTTCCTCCTTCCTGGTTAGCTCTTTTGTGTCTAGGTCCTTGGGTAGGAGGTTTACCGGAATTATAGGGAGTTTTGTTCGGATCCGCCTCCCCATCAGGATTTCACTTGGGGTCGCTCCATTTCTAAGTGGGGCTGATCTGTATGCGAGTAGTCCTAAGTACATGTTGGAGTTCTTTAGCAGGATATTCTTAGCCGTTTGAATGGCTCTTTCTACCACACCGTTTGTTTGTAGGTGAAGGGGTGAGTAAGTTATGTGTATGAACCCCCAGTCCTTTGCGAATTCTTTGAATTGCCAGCTAGCGTACTGGGGTCCATTGTAAGAGATAACCGTGTCAGGTATTCTATGAATAGCGAATATCTCCGACATTGTCCGTATGATTGTTTCAGCTATTGTCGTTTGAAGTTCTCGTATTTCAAACCAGCGTCTGGTGTGGTCTACTATTATAAGGTAGCTTTTCCGTTCTACTTCAAACAAGTCTGTGCCGACTCGGATCCAAGGCCCACCACTTGGGAACGACAGCGGCATTATTTGTTCCCTTGGTGTTGGTCTGAGTTTAGCACAGGTGTGGCACTTGTTTACTACCCCTTCTATTTGGCTCGTTATAAGTGGCCACCATACCGAATAGTTTGCTCGTCCTAGGCATTTTGTTATTCCAAGGTGACCTTCGTGTATGGCGTCGAGCATCTCTAGCTGTAGAGACGGGGGTATTACAATCTGTTGTTGTACATCAACAGCTCTCTGGTTACTGTCAAATGATGTTTTTTCTCCCAGTATGGTTTAATGAGAGGCTGGGATGGCATGATTGAAGGCCATCCATCCAAGCAGTATGCTTTGACTTGACTGCAGACTGCGTCATTGTCTTGAGCTGTACGTATTTCTTGTAGTCGTCTCTCCGTCGCAGGCATAAAGGCGACTACTGAATTGGTGTGCTCTTCAACTTCCTCGACGAGCTTGAGGTCCTGCTGTGTCGGCTGACTCGTAGGGGCTCGTGACAGGGCATCTGCAGTCTTTTGATGAACTCCCTGAACATATACAACTTTAGCCATCCGTAGACGGAATCTAATGATTCTGGTGGGAAGTTTGAACAGGTCCGTGCTTGAGAGCAGGGGTATTAATAGGCAGTGGTGTGTTTCTAGGGTGAAAGTTGTCCTAAGATATAATAAGCAAATTTGTCGCATGCCCATGTCGCTGCCAGTGCTTCCTTTTCAATGACTGCGTACTGCTTTTCTGTGTCGCTGAGTGAAGGGGCATATGCGATGGGACGTCGGTTCCCGAATGATCTATTTGCAGTAGGACTGCGCCAGTCCGTCCAGACAGGCATCTGTTGCTACGATGCTATTTTTTCGCGGGTCGTAGTGGGCCAAAACGTCTGTGGAGACAAGCTTGTTCTTGATTACTTGGAAGGCTTTCTCTTGTGGTTTATCCCATAGCCACTGGCTGTACTTTTTTAAGAGCTGGCGCATTGGCTCTTTTATGGTGGCTAAATCTGGGATAAACTTTGCCAGTTGGTTCACCATCCCATTGAACCGTGAAGGTCGGTAATGTTTTGGGGTTGAGGAAACTCTCGTATCGCCCTGGTTTTCTCTGGGTCTGACTCTATTCCCTTTTCGGAGATTATGTGTCCAAGGAACTTCAATCGGAGTTTTGAGAATTCACATTTCTCGTTTAATGGCCTTCGTCCTGAAGTCGGCTCAATACCTCTCGAACACGCCTGTTGTGGACTTCATGTGTATCACCATGTATCAGATGTCGTCCATGTGACACACTACTCCTTCTTGTCCTTCTAGGATAGTGGACATTCTGCGTTGGAAAATTTCCGGTGCTGAACTGATACCAAATGGAAGCCTGTTGAAACAGTATCTGCCAAATAGTGTCACAATGTGGTAAGAAGTCGGGAGTCTTCATCCAATGGGACTTGCCAAAAGCCTGAGTTGGCGTCTAGTTGAGTGAACACTTTGCTGTTCCTCAGCTTTGACAAGTTCTCATCAACGTTTTTCATTGGGTGAATTTCCCTTTTAACTGCCTTGTCCAGTGCGGTTAAGTCCACGCAGATCCTCACATCTCCATTCCTTTTCAGGGCAGTCACCATTCCAGTGCACCAGTCAGTTGGGGCTGTTACTGAAGATATAACCTGTTGGCGGACCATTAGTTCCAGTTGGGCTTTAACCTTAGGTAGGAGGGGGGTACCACTCGCCGAGGCGTATACAAGCACACTGGTACTGTCTGATCTTTCAACTGGATTCTGTATTTCTCTTTCATTAGGCCAAGGCCTTTGAAGAGTTTGGGGAATTCAGATTTGAAATTCGGTACGCTTTCCACTGTGTGGGCCTCCTGTGCTGGGATGAGCAGTTCAAGTCCTTGGATTGCCGATTTGGATAGTAAGTTATTTGGCTTGTTAGCCATTACATATACTTTTTCTCGGTGGGTCCTTCCCCTTGATTCCAGCAGTGCATTGCTTATTTTGCCCTTTATTAGGTGGGTCAGTCGAATGCCTCCAGGACCCCGAAATTCGTTTTCAGTTTTGTCCAGTTTCATGTATTTCAGCCACGGTGTTTTGTCTTCCACCACTGTAACCTTGGACCCGCTGTCCAGTTTGAAACTGCAGGGCTTTCCATTAACTTTTGTCTCGGTGGTCCAATAGTTAACTTCAGCTAAGGCCACCTCTCCATCATGTAGGAGTTGTCACAAAATGTGTCTCCATCTATCACATTCACTTGGTTTGATGTGAAACATACTCTACCATAGTGTCCAATTTTCAAACATCTGTGGCATTTGGCATTTTTCGCCGGGCAGTCGTTTTTTAAATGATCTGCAAACCCGCCACACCATTTGCATTTTCGGTCTCCGCGTGAGGCTCGCTGCTGTTGATTTCTCTGCTGCTGTTGGTTTCTCCGTGGGTTTGTGTTACCTCGGTAATTTTGGGGTTTGTATCTGGTTCGGTTAGTCTGTTGCCTTTTGTCCGTATTTGTGTAGTACAGAGTGTCTGGCGTTTCAGGCCTCCCCGATTCAGGCTTCCCAGATATCACCTACCTGTGTGTCCATGAAATTTCTGCCGCTTTAAGGCTCTGAATCACCCTATAGGTAAGGTACCGGCATTTCCCGTAGCAGTTGCTCCCTCCCCACGTCGTCTTGTGTACCGAGGACGATACGGTTTCGGATGAGAGAGTCTCTCAGGGATTCAAACTCGCATGATTCCGCTAGTTGACGTAAGCGGACGACGTAGTCACCCACTTGCTCATGTGTTTTTTGCGTTGCCGAAAAAAATATAAAGCGTTCGTAGAGAACATTTCGTTGTGGGATGAAATATTTATTCAGTCCCTCTATGATTCTCCTAGAGTCCTTTTTATCTTCTATCGTTAGGGTCGGAAGTGAGTTCATCACTTTTTTACACTCTATGCCCATAATTGTGCATAGAGTCGCAGCAACCAGTTCTCTGCCTGGGGCGGTTTTCATTTTATCCCGTAAATTGGTTGCGATGGTGTAACATTCCCAAGAATCCTCGAATTCCGTCCAGTTTTCAACAACATCTCCTTTCAGGACATTGGTGTGGGTGCCGGTATTTTATAAGTTGCCATATTTAGAAAAAAGATTTTTTTTTAAATTATTCATCTATTTATTTTTTGGAGGATATGTGCTTACTTGAAGTCATACCTAATTTTAAAAATTAATAAGTTAATAATGAATGAATTTAGGCGGGCATATATGTTCAAATGTAAGCTAAGCAAATCGAGAAAATTTCAATCCCTGTATGTACATTTCGACCAATTAGGTCTCATCGGCAAGGTTATAGGTATGGGAGACTGCTCCGTGTGTGACTCGAAACCTCGACTGCCAAGCTGACAGGCGGAAATTCTAACCACTACACCAGCTGGCCTATCCCAGATTTTTCGTTCGTTTTAAACTTATTTATATACCACTTTTTGGGGACTTATCGCATGACAGTATGAAAGTAAGTAAACAAACAATGTGTTTATTTTTTATATGGCCTTTTTAACCGACAATTTTTGGAGGAGCAATCATTAATGCAGGGGGAAAAACTCTTGCGAAAGTGTAGCAATTACCTCCCTTAGATTGACCGGAGAAAAACGAGCGAGGAATGTTTTTAATTTCTTGTTTTTACCAGTTTAAACGTTTTGTGAGGAAACAAAGGTAGTCTCAAAAGAATCAACAATTGAAGTGATAGTTTCCTACGTAGCGAGCAGTTTTTATTTATTATTATTTATTTATTTTTCTTTCTTTTTTTTCTTTGATACGGTCTTTGATTCTTTGATACGGTCTTTGATACGGTCTTCAATTTGACCCTGTGAAATTTACCCCCCCCCCTCTATATTTAACACAATGAAACTTACAGAAAATTTAATATTTTCTTGAAAATTTTTTTCCATTCTAAAGAAAAAAACATAAAATAAACTCCTGATGATTTTTTGAAAATTTTTTCAGCATACGGAAATAATGAAAATTATGATTGAAAAACAATGTTTTGCACTGTTAAATCAACTGAAATTTAACGTAGCTAAAAACAAGTTACGATAAGAGGATTTTTTTAAATTCTATGAAAAATCAATTAATAATCTGATTTTCACGAAAATTTCCATAAATGTTTACCATTGGATGTAAATACATCTGAAATAGTTTTTTTCTAAAATATATTAGAGGAAATATTTTTTTACGAAGTCTATTTTATTTTATGAGATAAAAAAAATAACGCGTCAAAATTTTTTTTTTTTTCTTTTTTTCTATAAAGATAAAAGTCTGAATAACTATATCAATGAAATTGTATGAATGTACGAGGTGTAGATTTTTGAGGAAAAATTAATGAAATCGGAAATAAAAAGTGCAAAAAAATTTCATAATATTAATATTTGAAAACTTTTTTTTGCTTTTATAATTGGTATGTACTATATTCTATTAAATTGTCAAAAAAAAATTTCTTTAAGAAATTAATTTTTAAGAGATTTTCAATCTTTTGTATGATTAAATATTTTTATTATCTGCGTGAAATAATTTTTTTTTTTTCCTGCGTCAAAAAATCGAATTTTTCACGGATATTTAAAAATATGAATTTTATAATTCAGGTGAACTAAACATTGGTCCGATACGAGCTCGATTAATATTTTTAAAAGAATTTGTAATTTTTATTGTTGAATAGTAATGTATGATCCTTAGAATATACGGAAGAGCATAGCTGACATATTTGTTTTACAAAGAGACGAGACGCTTCTAAGTAACCGAAGTTTGTTCCTCTTAGGCTGACAGTGTTAGCGTGAAAAAAATTATTTTATTTAACTTTTTTCAAGAATTAAAATAAAAAGTAAGTATAATAGATTATTTTATCAGTTTTTCTCTTAGAAAAAATATTCAAATTTTCATTCCATGCTTTTACTGGTTAATCGTAAAAGGGAAATATTACTTTTCTGTCTATATTACGGTCTGAAAATTACCCTTTCGCATGTAATACGGGCAGGTTTGTTTCTTTTTTAAGATAACGATGTAATTTTTCCCAATCGGATAATTTGATCTTTGAATTAACTATTTTTCTTTGTAACAACCCTGTACGATCTTTTTTTTTTTACGAGATTTTTGATAAACAAAGTTCGGAAATATCTATTTCCGTTTTATTCAAGATGGCCTAAACGGTTTGGTGGTACCTAGTCTTCAGTAATAATTCACTACTTAGCTTGCAGTGTTTATTTATTATCATTATATACTTTTTTTTTTTTTTTTTTTTTTTGAAAGATTAGTAAAAATTCGACAAACAATTAATGAATAAGATTATTTTCTGTACCTCCCTGAGAAATCCTTGTTTGAGTTGCCGGGTTTTTTTGGGTGGGTACCAGTCGATCTCGGATTCAGCGTAGTTCCTTTTTGTATTCGTTTCGTTTTGTGAATGTACGTATCGATCTTACAGATTCGAACATTCTTTTATTTTTTCTGCTTCTCCACCGTTGCCACTATGTAGTATTTTGTATCTAAGCTTTGGAGTGAAATCAAATACGAAGACATACAAGCACTATCAACGTAACAACTGTTTTATTTTTTTTAAAGTCGTGACGCCAACAGACGCCATGTCACGCAGCACACGAACTGGTCATGAGCTGACCATACAACAATACCCAGGACACTCATCTGATCTATGCAGCAAAGTAGGCAGCTGACGGTAGGTATGACGTCCCACCTTAGCAAAAACGATATTCCTGGTCTAGCGCTAGCGAGAAGGGTAGAGACTCCCTCACTGTCTGGCTGATACCGATATAAAAAAGTTCGTATTGAAAGTCCCGAGTACTTTTACGACCATTTTTATGGTCGACTTGGGCCAAAAAGGGTAAGTGTTCATATCACTTCGGGATGTCACCAGTTATAACGTTGGTGTAAAGTTCAACACGCTTTAAATACAAATAACTCCGACAAAGGTTAATAGACAAACATTTAATACAACAGCACATGGGTAACAGTAGATACAACGTTCATAATAAGGTAAACAGAGTTACACAAATAAAGATAGACACATTCATGAAAGATACAGAGTATAACATAAAAGTACAGACATGAGACTAGCGATAGTCCATGATGTAAAGAACTTACAGTAATGTAAGGCGGAGCCCCACGAGAGGTTTAGATAGAATCTACCCCATGTGGCTCGTAGTTGCTGAAACTATAAAGAGAGAGCGAAAGGCTTTGAAACCGGCGCTTTTATACTGGTGCCCTAGCGGGCATCATCAAACTAAAAGGGGCAGACAACTCCACCCGGCAAATACCAACTAACGCTACACCGACAATAGGCCACTCCGCCAACCTTACTTACTTTTTTTTACGGTAGAGTAGAAATTTAAGAACAAGGATAAATCTGAATTCACGGAATTATGGTTAACTTGGGTTGAATAAAAGACGTCTAAAAATACCCAAATCTTTGTGTTATTTACTAAAGGCAACAACGAAAACAGATGAAGAAGTCCCCAGGAAACTGACCAGAAAAAC
Organism: Doryteuthis pealeii; assembly: GCA_023376005.1. Lineage (NCBI taxonomy): Eukaryota > Metazoa > Mollusca > Cephalopoda > Myopsida > Loliginidae > Doryteuthis > Doryteuthis pealeii. The sequence goes on from CM042154.1 coordinate 47,757,920, forward strand.
GGAGAATCAGTCCAGACCCAAACAGAGAAGAGACAACCCGATCCAGCCGATTAGCCTCTCCGACCGATATGACTGATATGAAAAGTGCGCACGTTTATCAACTTTCAGTGTTGTGATAGCTAACGAGTTGGGTAAATCATTAGTGCTTTAATGTTGTAAAATAATAAAGAGCTCTAATCAAAGCAAAGTCTTGTGTTCGGTAACAAAAAACAAACAACACAAGATATCTCAGTATCAAGTACAGAAGATTCAGCCCAGCTTTAGAAGAAACATCTGCCAGCCCAGAACAGTCCAGGTAGCAAGATAAACGAAGCTATCTACTCAGAACTATGGAGGAAGATATACGAGATAAGCATGATAAGCATAGAGAAGATAAGTATATCTGTATACAACTACGGGTATGCCGGTATACTCTACCATACAAAATTATTCGTAAGATATGACTCAAGATAAGTATGGTATGTAATACTACTGTGATAGAGGGGCTGGGTAAATACATACTTATTATTTTAGTGCTTTAATGCGCTAATGCTGTTAGGATAGGCATGAATCTACCTGTTCCCTACTCCAAGCTATGTGTTGGTTGGTTAGATTTTATGGCATATCAATTTATGTTGGGTTATTCTATGCCGAAGATGGGTTTTTTTTTATTAATTCTTGTTGGGTATTTAATTATTTTTTCAAACTCAATTCATTTTTAACACATTTTGTAAAACTCATTTTTGATCTATTTACTACTCCGGGTTAGAATTGACCTGGGAGTAATAAAGATGAAGGGGTACTCCACATTCCCCAGAGCTCCAGAATTAGAACTTCACCATTTTAACACAGTTTAACGTCATACCCAGGACACCCAAACTATGAGTAGATAGTATGTATTTACCAACCCCTCCGCACGAGTAGGATGTGACACTTAGTCAATTTTTAAGCAGAGTTTAACAGTTTCCTTCTACTAGACCGGTTGCTATATGGGTAAATAGTAGAACAGACTGTCTTTTTTATCCTTGGCTATGTAACCAGTCTATGAGTAGGAAAACTTTGAATTCAAACCTGCTTTGCTCCGCTTAAGAATTGGCCTTGTGTCACATCCTGCTTGTATGAAAGGGTTGGGTAGATGCATACATAACAATGCTGATAAAATGAAATGCGAAAGCTATCGAACCATTGTGAACCATCCCCGAGGACATAAATGAAGGAATTTAACTCTCTGCCTACTTTAAGACGCTCACAGCGACTCTCCCACCCCTGCGATCCTATCGTAACTAATTGTTTACATTGAAAAATCCCTACATGAACAACCTTCACATCTGTTTTGTCTGTGAACTGAACCTGAGAATATATAGTGAACTTTGAAATATCCCATCATACAGGTAAAAACCAAATACAAAGAAAATCTACAGCCGTAGGGTAAATTTGGTAGGCAAAGAGTTAAAAAGCATCCTATTATATTGGAATTTTACATTTTTATGGGCCATCCTTTAGGCTTTAAGCAAGAGTGCTTGTCTAGCAGAAATCCTTGTTAAAGAATCCTTTAGTTCTCCTTGGTATTGTAAGTTCCTCGTCAATGGTTACAAATTAACTATGAAAGTATCAGTGTTTAAGTAGTGAATCAGCCACGCATTATGGCTGTTGATTGGCGAAGGAATAGACCACGTCTCCGCCTAGTCTATAAATTTAGGTGGTATATCGCAGGATACCCTACATACTGAAAATATGAAAAAGGAAGCGTAATGGTTAAAGTCTTGGGAAATGGACTCGTCGCCCCGAGTTCAAATCCTGGACGTGGAAATTGCATTTTACTTAGCGCTAATACCCTTGGGAAATGTATGAATCCTACTCTCCCTCCAGCTATGGGTAAATAGTAGGGCAGACTGGGCTCTTTAACCATGGTTAGTCAACCGGTCTAGGAGAAGGAAAACTCTGAATTCAAACCTGATAAACACCGCTTGATAAATTGACCTTGTGTCGCATCCAGCTTGTGCGGAGGGCTTGGTAAATATATATATACTGAAAATATTCCAACAGTGTGACTTTGCTCGGCCTGTGAGGCGAAGAGAGTTGTATGCTACATCATTCGCCGTATGGCGGGGTGAGCATCAAGATGTGAATGTTATTACTGGTATACGTGACGCACCATCGACATAATTATAGACATCAGGGATCAACTACACGAGCCAAAAGTCAAGTCTATAATTTGTTGGTAATTATGAAGACAGATAATGATAAAGATAAAGTCAAACAGGTAATGATCACAACAAGGCTTTATAATACGATGCATTTATCAAACAACTTGCATATACAACATACAATATACAATATGAGAAGTAAACAAACAAACAATGTGTTTTGATATGGCATTTTTAGGCGACAATTTTTCGGAGAATATGTGCTTAATTGAAATCGTACCTAATTTTGAAAATTAATTGATTAATAATTAATGAATTAGGCGGGCATACCTATTCAAATGTAAGGCTAAACAAATCGAGAAAAATCAATCTCTGTATGTACATTTCGGCCTATTGGGCCTCATCAGCAGAGTTATAGACAGGAAGACCGCGTTGTGTGTGCTTCGAACCCTGACGGTCAAGCCGAGAGACGAGGACTCTAACCATTACACCAGCTGTTTTTTCCCAAATTTTTCGTATGTTTTGAAGTAGGTTATATTCCACTTATGGTGACTTTTCTACACGACAGTATGAGAAGTAAACAAACAAACAATGTGTTTTGATATGGCGTTTTTAGCCGACAATTTTTGGGAGAATATGTGCTTAATTGAAGTTGTACCTAATTTTGAAAATTAATTAATTAATAATTAATTAATTAAGCGGGCATGCCTATTCAAATGTAAGGCTAAACAAATCGAGAAAAATCAATCTCTGTATGTACATTTCGGCCTATTAGACAGAGCTATAGACAGGAAGACCGCTTTGTGTGTGATTCGAACCCTGACTGTCAAGCTGACAGACGGGGACTCTAACCATTACACCAGATTTTTTTAACAACCTTACACCCTACACTATTCAATTGTACAATTATAACACATTATTTGTAAACCTCGCACACATTTTGTATTCATAAGTTACATATTGTATATTTTGGGTGAATATGTGCTTAATTGAAGTCGTACCTAATTTTGAAAATTAATTAATTAATAATTAATGAATTAGTCGGGCATACCTATTCAAATGTAAGGCAATATTTAACTTGTGAGATACAAAATGTGTGTGAGGTTTACAAATAATGTGTTATAATTGTACAATGGAATAGTGTAGGGTATAAGGTTGTACGGGTGTAACTGTCTCTGGTAGGAATATCTTGCTAGCCTTGTTTGACGTTACGCGTCACCGGCCCTTCCGTAAGCTTGCTTCATGAAGCACGTCGTTCTTCGACGGCTGGTTGCAGCGAAAGAGTAAAACTAGTGGTATCAATCTTCAAAGTTGGCGGCCAAACTAAGCCTAGTAACGTGTGCTCTGATTGGTCTCTGACAAGGCCGTTAGCCAATCGCACGAGGTTTCTTATCAGGTGATGGCTAAAGGGCACAGTCTCTTCATTTGGCAATGTTCAAAGGGAGGTAACTGGGTAAGGTAATATTATATCTTATAGATTTTGAGAAATCATACCTCTGCGTTTATTATATCGACTGCGTAATTCTCACTTTGTATTAAACAGTGGTATTGCAAACAGGTCAGATATATGAGAAAAATACAATACCATTATGAGAATAGTGGGTATTAGTTTATAACCACCACTAAGTCCTTATAATGCATTATCAGAAATCTGATAGAGAATTATCTTCCCCTGTCGCTAGAGGGCGAATCGCCAATACGATGTTGGCGCCAGAATTAAACCCCGGCACTTGTCTGTAGGCTGTCGACCTGGACGGAGGCGTTTTTTTAACCAGCATACTTTCTAAGGCTGTCTCATAGCATACTACTGAGGGCCGTTTCGACAGCATACTTATCAGAAGGCTGAGGACCTAAATAGTCAATTTAAGAAGGGCCCCATCCACCGTCATTTAAAAGAACAGTTACCCAGGCGAGAAGCTTCTAAAAGAGCATCCCCTACTTTTACTTATCGGACGAGAACCGACAAAACGGACGCGTCTCTACAGAACTCTACAACCTCAGCGACCAGAATTCCCTTTCTAGACCCACTTCTCCGAAGAACATTATTTCCCCTCACAGATAAGTCCCGTAGCAAATGCCATCAGAATTACAAGTACTTTTTTGATAATACATGTGTCTGTATTTTATATTCGTATTTGTTTCCTTCTTTCAGTCCGAACAATAACCACTAACGGAGAATAAGGGCTCCAACGAAACCCCGTAAATACTCTTAGCATTAGTACAGCCATAGATACACAAGCACTGAATATTAAGTAAGGAAAGACAAACCCATAAGAACAATGCACATATGACTGTTTAATTTATAAAACATCGGGTGCTTGACCATTATTGATTTCGCCGCATCCTTTGTGTTCGATGGCCACAATTTATCTCAAACACCACTGTTCAAGCATAAGAGTATTTACGGCTTCGAAGGAGTTCTTATTTCTCCGTAGTTGTAGGCAAATTGTCGGAAGGAACAAACACGAAAGTAAATGCAGACACTTGCATTGACAAAAAATTACATAAAATTGTTGCAAATTTAATGGTATTTGCTACGAGACTTATCTGTGGAGGAATTTCTTGTAATGCTGGTGATACCACGGTTTTCTTCTCGTCGGTGGGAAATGTAGATAAGACGCTTCGTCTCGGTAGTTGTCCTTCCTTTGGTCAGTGCGCAGTAGTATCTGCCTTTATGCAGTATGCAGATACAATGCCTTATAAGGAATCTGGTTGAAAGTTCTGTGATAAATGAGCCCTGTTTTTTGGCTATGTAATGAGAGCGTTTCTTTTAACGTCTCTCTCCAGTTAAGATCCCTGATAAGTGAAGTTTTGGTATTTGGCGCCAACATACAATGTTGGCATTCGCCCTCTGGTGGCAGGGGGAGATAATTAGCAATGGAATTTCCAATAAGCAAGATGCAGAATCTCCTCCCCCCAGCAGGCTTTTCTTGCGAGACGTCTTTGCTGTTCGAGCAAGATGCAGAATCTCCCCCCCCCCTTTTCTTGCGAGACTTCGCTGGCTCGGTCATGCTCTATGTCGACAACCTGGTGACATCATCCGTGAATCCATTGACACCGTACCACCACAGTGATGGAAGAAATGCCAAGAGGGTAAACTGAAATCCTTGCTCAAAACATTCAAGTAAGATGTCGAGCTGACCCTGGGCCAAGGCCTTTCTGGAGATCTTCGATGGAAATGCGAAAGGCTGACACTCATAACTTCAATTGAGTTGGACCACCGCGCTTGATCTGCATCTATTCGGGATACGGTGAATTGGTTGGGTGGGGTCGGCTCAACTGACCCTTGGGTGAATGCCATCACAGATACAGAGATACAACATGGATAGAATATGTAACAACAAAATAATATTAAAAAATATCTCACAGACAGGTTTATTGTACATAATCTTCCACGAACAAACTAAGTGCAATGAAAATATACGAGAAAATGGTTTGATCTACGAGTGAGGACCGTAAACAGATAGGTGCTATCCCTTCAATGAACGGAGACCAAAGACAATGTTCTAGGGGACCTGATTTTATCACGTGACCAACGGACACGTGACGTGGGAAGCCACACCCACAATCCAAAGGAAAACGATTATTTTTGTCTTCCTACACAATAATTCCTGGTGTGCTTGGAATAGACTTACGGAAAAAATTGTAAGAAAATGAAATTCAAGAAAGTTTGTTTTTTTTAATCACAAGGGTTGTGGTTCTATTACAATCACCAGGAATTCTGGTGAGAATGATGGAGTAGTGAAAAGACCTGCTGTCTCTTGATCTATTGTGATAGTGCCAGGCTATTCCTGGTGTGAAAACTCTGTGAATATAAATAACCTAATACTGAGGAAAGTGCTGGAGTAATGATAAGACTTGCTGTCATCTTACCTCTCAGACAGACAGACAGAGAGGTAGAGAAACAAAGAAATAGAAACAGAAACAGAAAGAGAAGGAGAGAGAAAAGGAAGAAACAGAAAGAGAGCACAATAAATCAAATACTGGGGACGGTGCAGGGATATCCAAAGACCTGTTGTCACCTGACCTCCATTGATAGCAACCGCTTATTCCTAGTGCGCATAAACAGTCAATAAGTACAAATAACTAAATATTAATTTTAAAAAAACCAAAAAAACAAAAACGTCGTGGTATAATGGTTAGCTAGCTTGTCTTGCAGATCCATTACTACGGATTAGTGAGTTCGATACTCGTTGGATGCCCTATACTTGTGATCTTGTGTCACATCGTACCCGTGGAGAACGGGTTGGGTAAATAATTTTTTTTAATATTCAGGACGGTGTTGGAGTTTTGTGGATACTTGCTGTCACTTTATCTCCAGTGAAAGCGAACAGTTATTGTTGGAGTTTCGCATTTTTTTTTTTTTTTTTTTTCAATTCTTTAAAAAAAAAAGTATCCTCAATGTGATGTTTAATGTTTTTTTTTATACTAAAAGAGAAATTTTGTTCGGAGCAAAATGTTATATAAATGACTAGAAAAATAAAAATTTTACTGTAATTTCTACTGCAATAATTTAATTAATGGAAAAAATAATTTAACACAACTATTACAGTAGAAATTACAGTAAAATTTACGACATTCTTTCTTTCTTTGGTTCGGTGTGAATAATTTCGTTGTCAGTTATTATTTCGCCATCCAAGAAGCCAAGATTAATTTTAGTAACAGCCGTTCTCTCTTCTGCCCTAGATTGTTTAATTTGTTTGTTGGGAGTCTTAGATTTCGGCTTTATCACCTCCACTTTATATCAACATGGAAGGAAATTTGGCTGCTGTTCTTTACGGACAAAACGATTTGCGCATTGTGAGTATATATTTAAAAAAAAATGTTGATTTGTTTTCTGTCGTTTTCTTTTCTTGTTTTAAACATCCCTGTATATTTCGTTTCGTATGTTTTTATATACACCTTTAATTCTTCTATGGCCAAGGGTTTAAATTTAGTTCGTTCACGTTTGTTTTGTTAGCCGATTTACAAAAAAGAAATAATGTAATTAAATCGGTTTGTCGTTTATATTAGCTCAAAAGCTTTGGTCATGGAAGACACAAAGGCAGATAAATTGTCTTAACGTTGTTTCCATCTATAAAAAAATTATTTTACATTTTCTGCAAAGTTACTGTTATGGAGGATAACACGTGTACTGTATGATGAATAATAATAATATACGAGCATCACAAAATTATCCGAAAGAAAGCAATTTCGATTCTCACTGGGTGCCCCATATTTCTGGCCTTGTGAAAAATTAAGTTAGGCTTAGTAGTATGAAGACCAGAAAAAAACAAACAAGCTTTGTACAATTTCATTTCTGTGGTCCCATTCATCTCGGCCTTTTTCCCTTTTCGAACATTAACAAACACAAATATCTCAAGAAAAATGATTTTTAAATAGAATTTTAGCATACAACTTTATGGTGATAAAATCAACTTTTGTACATTTTGTACAAGTTTTTGATGATTACCCGCCCACATTCAGGATATATATATATATATATATATATATATATATATATATATATTAGGGATACCCAAAATTAAGATAAACTGCGTTTTGGACAAAATGACTTTAGCCCCCCCCCCTACAGAAAATAATTTACCAAAAATCAGGGAATTATCGGATTTTAATGAAATTTTCAGTGTTTATTTATCAATGAATGATCTTTATAATGCATTTATTTCAAACTTTCATTTTTTTCAGGTCACTTAATTTTGACCCCCCTTTATGTTGGGGGCGTAACATTTTGTTCGAGTTGGTCTTATAGTTTTCTATAATTACAGTATAAATAATGAGATAAAAGACCGAAGTTATGAATAGAAACAAAACAAAAAAATTTTACTGTGGCTTTTCTATGAGAAAATAAGTACCGAAAATCGAAAAATAAAATGTGAAAAAATAATAAATAATTTTTTGGAGATTTCTTTTTTACTCATTTCGATAATTATTTAATTGGCTATCATCTTATAAAAGAAAAAAATTATACATCGATATTTTTTCTGCTTAAAAGGGGGGGGGTACATCTTCAAAAAGTATATTTGGGTAAATAAAGAGGTGTCCCATTATGGTATGGTGGTTAGTAAACTAATCTTGTCCTGACTGTATGCCTCCTATGGCAAAACCTTAACCCTTTTTATTATATATGAGCTTGAAGGCAGTGACTGAGGATCTTAGTGTCCTGGATATGGCATTAAATTGCTAGTGGTGAGGTTCCAATTCTAGAGCTCTGGGGAGTGTAGTGTACCCCTTCATTGCCATTACTCGCAGATTCACTCTGACCTGGAGTGGTAGTAACTGTTAGGGTCCTATCTATGATTAAATAGAATGAAAAATGTGTTTTTTAAAAATTGAATACCCAACAAGAATGAATGAAACAAAACATCTTCGGCATACAATGACCCAGCAAAGGTTGACATGCCGTAAAATTCAACCAACCATCAGGAATTAAACTAGGCTTGTTGCATAATTTATGTGGTAGCATAAATTATTGACCTGTAGAATAAGGGGCCATTGGCCTTCAAATCAGGGCATAGGCGGGCAGGTTTCCGTTGGAAAAATACCAGACCGTTGGTAAAGGTGGGAATCTCGCACGTCACGTGATTTGACTAGTGAGGTAATCAGTTTCAACCAGAGATGAGGCAGAACAGACGTGTTCTGTGAGGTTGGCTCAAACCGCGTGGTGAATCAGAATGGGCAGTAATAAAATCTTTGATCAAAGAAACACAAAGTCTTGTAGTTGATTAATGCATGACTTAAAAAAGAAGCCCTTTGTTAGAGACAACAGCTGGACAAGGACTTAGGGGTCCAGCTAGAATCTAGACGATGGAACGACCGGCCAGAGAAGATAGAAATGAAGCAAGTAACTCACAACTCTATCTGTCTCTCTTGCTCTATCACCCGAAGACTCTCTATCACTCTTGTTTATATACCCGCAATAGGCTATATAACAGGCTGAAGCTTATCAAATAATGACACAGGGTGTCATATTTATAAAATATATATATATATATATAAGTTATATAACAGGCTGAAGCTGATTATATATAAATATATATATGATAAAATATATGATTATATTGGTTAGGAGGTTGATTTAGAAGGCTATCACAATGCAGTTTGGAATAAATAAAAAATAATAATACGGTAACAATGGTGTTGTGTGTTGACCTGTATTTTTTATTCTTAAAAAATACAGGTCAACACACAACAAAAAAAACACTCCCTTACAAACCATGTTTGAAATTAAGCTGACAATGCTGTTTTATCAGAACACAACTGACTGTCCTTCCATTTAACTATCTTTTAAATTGGATTTTCATATCAGCCTACTTTTATGGGAGATCAAAGGTCAAATCTACAATGTTATCAGTTGAAAACTAAACCAGTGAGCACGTGTACGTTTCATGGTCTCCCCCCCCCCATCCTCATTTTAATGAAAAAGCTGATTTGAATGTTCATCTGTGTTATATGTCTATCTATATATAAAGCCAGTTTCTGTTCGTATGTGCCACAAAAAAAAAAGCCATGTTTTGGTTATTATACATAAACAAAGACGAACCACTCTTGACTGATAAATTATTTATTTATTGATCTACTAAGAAAAAAGAAGACAGGGTTAGGGTTTAGGGTTAGTCTAATTGGAAAATAAGTAATTTATCAGTCAAAAGTGGTTCTCCTTTGTTTATGCTGGAGTTATAGGAAATAACCCACGTTTTTTTATGGGTTGAATAAATCTGTTTTAAAATTTCAATGTGACTGGCTCAGTCGGTACAGTGTCTGCCTCAGGACCAAAAAAGTTCTGAGTTCGATACCAGCACTCGGCTACCTCAGTACATGAGTAGCATAGCTAGGATCTATGCAGAAAAGTGGGTAGCTGATGATAAGTTTTGCACTCCACCTCAGATGTAAAAACAATCTCCCTGTTCTAGCACTAATGAAAAGGGGATAGACTCCCTTGCTATCCAACCAATGCTGCCACTCTGTCTATTTGACTTTTTAGTATTAGATAGGAATCATCATCATCATCATCATTTGCACGGATATCCATGACGATCTCTCGCCAACCTTCCCTATCATTCATCGACTCTGGAAGCTTCTCCGCGCAGCAGCCTGCATACCTACATAGTTGGTCAATGTAGGTCCTGGCTGGGCGGCCCACATTAGCGTGCCCATGTGCTGGCTTCCACAGTAGTATGTCGCTTACGAGCTTGTCCTTGCTTCTCCAGCAGTGTCCTGCATGTCTAGCTCGTCTTACTCGTACGGTTTGTGAGATGGGGGGCAGGTGGCCATACAGTTGCTTTTTTGTGGGATGCTGCTTCCACAACCTATTCAGGATCGCTCGCAGCATTCTCATGCAGCTCCCATCTAGCTTATTCTCCAGGTGGTACAGCCATACAGCAGTACTGACACAACCACAGCCTGGAAGAATCGTCTCTTTAGCTTGTTGGGGAGATCAGATTTCCATATGACTAGATAGGAATACTTGAACCCATATAACAACGTGAACATTGTATTAAGTACACCTATTTGGTAGGCCTGTTGGCAAGGCTTAGAATACAGACTGTGTCCTCAGGAGAGGAGTAAGACCTCCCCCACCACCAAGAGTTACCCTGAGTATGACACTAAATCATATTTGATGGTAGTAATTGTCCAGTTATGGAGGAATGTGGAGTACCCCTTCATTGCCATTACTCCCAGTTCCACTGACCCAGAGTGGTAGTACATGTTAGGGTCCCACATATGGATCAAATAGATCTGTTTAAAAATTATTTGTATTCAATACGACTGTGCACAAAAAAAAAAAATACTTACACCCGGAAGGCGCATATTCTTGCTTGTGAAGTTAATGAAAAATCTGCCATAAAAATGATTTCTACCAATTCATTGATACACTTGAAGGGCATGTGTTATCAGCACCCTCATGTTTCTCAAACATAGGACTTCATAGTCACAGGAGGCGCTGCAACCTCAGTGGCACACAAAAACTTTTATCATAGTCTTTCGAGACTGAATTGCCAATGATTTCTACCAATTCATTGATACACTTGAAGTTAAACAAATCATTTATAGTTATTTACTAAGCTTAGCTTAGATGTGGTGCAAGGCCAGAAGTATGGGTCGCCTGGTGAGAATCGAACTCACTAACAATAGTCAGTTAATCTAGTTTGCTAACCATTAGACCATATGAAGTACCCAAACAAGTCAAGGTTATTTCCTATAACTCCAACATAAACAAAGGGGAACCACTCTTGACTGATAAATTATTTATTTATTTATTGATCTACTAGGAAAAAAGAAGACGGGGTTAGGGTTAAGGGGAAAATAAATAATTTATCAGTCAAGAGTGGTTCCCCTTTGCTTATGTTGGAGTTAGAGGAAATAACCCAAATCAGATATATAAAAACAAAACAAATTTTTGCATCAAATAACCAACAAGGGTTGATGTGCCA
>CM042154.1:47771979-47789479 GCA_023376005.1 Doryteuthis pealeii
TGTGATCGGCCGCAATTAATCGGTACCTCGATTAATTCAGTGGATTTAACCCTGAAAATCCTCATGGTGAAACTCGAGTAGGTTTCTATTGTATCCATTTCTGTAATAAATTTTCTCTACTTTGTATTGAGCACTTTGTATTTGTTATATCGCTGACTTAACCCCTGGATTTTGTGCACCTCCAATGATCGTGCCCATATTCACCGGTAAGCCACCTTTTATCTTTATATATATATATATATATATATATATATATATAAAAGGGTTTTATAATTTGCCTGAAGCATTGTGTATATATTGGTTTGGAGGTTGATTTTGAAGGCTATCACAATGCAGGTGTAAAGAAAAAATAATAAGGTAACAATGGTGTTGTTTGTTAACCTGTAATTTATTCTTGATATTTTGAGATAAACTACTTCAGTTCCAGTGTTCTTCTGAAAAAGAGATTTTATCTTGAAATATCAAGAATAAATTACAGGTTAACAAACACCATTGTTACCTTATTATTTTTTTCTTTACACCTGCATTGTGATTGCCTTCAAAATCTACCTCCAAACCAATATATATATATATTTATTTATTTATTTATTGCATCGAAGTAATTCTGTGACCCTGGGTTTCATGCCTTTCAATATTCATCAGACTCATTAGAGTCCAAGTGGTGCAGTCATACAGTTATACTGACATGGCTACAGTTAGGGGGAGTCTTACCCTTCTGCAGAAGTGCAGTTGATATATTCTACAGCCTCTCCTTCTTTGAGGGGGACCAGATCCAGATGACATGGGATTTGAAGAAATGTTAACTTTAATCCCTGGTATTTTTGTTGCCTTTTCTCCATTTTAATCTTTTTTTTTATTTTGATAATATTAACCCCTTCTTTAATTGGTATTTCTTCTTCTTTTTTTTTTTTTCTTTTTTTTCTCTCATTTGCTCCTTTGCAGAAGTTCAACTCTCAATGCAGGATGTCGGGATCTGCGGATCAGATGTTCATTACTGGACACGTGGAAGGATTGGTGATTTTGTACTGACCTCACCAATGCTTTTGGGTCATGAAGCCAGTGGAGTGGTCAGCAAACTCGGCCAAGGTGTCACTAACCTTGCAGTTGGTCAGTATATGATATCAGATAATCTGTATGTATAAAAGAAAAAAGATTCTGTATGTTTGTTTGTACAATTGGTGGAGACCAGCAAAGACCAAAGTTCAATAAAATCTATAACCTCTTTTTGTCTAAGATAGGGGTTAAAAGACTTTGGATATATTCGCAGAGTTCCGTCCCGGCCTCCTGCCTCAAAAACCGTTAGCTGGTGGCTGCTGAAAAAAAAAACACCAGCTACGATTGAAGTCCTTAGTCGAAACAGTGTCACTTGAAAAAAAGTTAGGGTTGGGTTTGGGGTTTAGGTTTAGTTTAATGGGAAAATAAATAAATAATTTGGGCTCTGTTTTTTTCTGGATCACCCTGTATAAAGAGTGACCCAGAAAAAACAGAACCCACAAATTTTGTAATAAAACTGTTAATTTTAATAGGGGGGGTTGGGGTTGGGTTTTTTCGTGAAAAACACCCTAAGTTGGTTGTTGTTTTTTTGGGGTTTTTTTCAAGTGACACCACTTCAGCTACGGACTTCAATCGTAGCTGGTGTTTTTTTTAGCAGCCACCGGCTAGCAGTTTTTGAGGCAGGAGGCCGGGCCGGGCCGGAACTCCACGAATATTACCAAGACTTTTTACTCCTGATTTTTCATAAGAAAACTGTTGGAGTGAACAACAACAACTAACTAAGCACAACTGAACTGGTGCCCAAAGCAGCTGGTATTTATGACACTCAGGAATACTCTATTAATGCATTTGGGTGATTCCATTCCTTAAGTCATTGGCTGCTTGATTTCTATGGTGTTATGGTGCTTGATAAATAACCTACCATTAAGCAGTAGGCTTGTGACAATGCAAGATCTGTATTGAGTTACAGCATGCATGTTGTCTTTTCTTGCCAATTCAGCAGTAATTGGAATATTCATTCTACAATGAGTATGATGTTTATTCTACAAAAATGTGAATAATAATTTTAAAAAGTGATTAAATGATAAAACAAATTGATAAAGAATAAAAGGTTATTTCCTAGTTGAGTAACATATTACAGGATGACCCAGAAAAAACAGAACCCAAATTATTTATTTTCCTATTAAACTAACCCTAAACCCTAACCCTAACCTTTGTTGGACTTAAACTTAAAAAAAAGATTAAAATCAACAGTTTTATTACAAGATTTGTGGGTTCTGTTTTTTCTGGATCACCCTGTAATATTATGATACTCAACTGGGGTGGGGTTAGGAGGTTAGGGTTAGTTTAATGGGAAAATCAATAAATAATTTGGGTTCTGTTTTTTCTGGGTCACTCTGTAATACCATGTTACTCAACTAGGAAATAACCGGATAAAATGCAATAAAAAGTAAACAAAAGACAAATAAAAGAAAAAAATACAAAAAAGAATAACAATAAAAATAAACAACTTACAAACACAATATGTAAAGAATAAAAGCTAAAACAAATATATAGATAAAAATTTTTTATTAATCTATATATAAATATAGATAAGAGATTCATTTTTAACTCCCAGAAGGGCTGGGTAGATCTGCTAGTATATAACGTAATAATAAAAATAATATATCAAAAGTTTTTATTATTTTTTGTAATAAGTTATCTTTACATATTATAAACAGGACCCTCCCCCCCCCCAAACCCCAAAATCAATAAAAATCAATATTCTAAAAAACTGACAGTGTTACATAATTATTAGATTCCTAATAATTATTTACAGTAGTGTAGAAATCAAAATGGCTGCTATAAGTTGCAGCCCACGGCCTTGAAGGATGAGTGACAAGGCTTGACCTCATCCTGATCCTTTCCAGTGGATACCGTGAGAATCGGTGGAGGAGACCCTCTTCCGGTTTAGATTAGAAATAGATTTTAGTCAGTCAGCGAGAAACCACGACGGTGGTGAGTTGTGTTATACACGCTCCGACTCGATCTGCGCTGGTAGTCTGGTGGGGATTTCGAAATAAAATGTGATCTAAGTAAATCGAAGTCTTGTGTTATTATCTAAAAACTACCAATGACACAGGGCTTCTGATAAAGAGAAATCCCCAATGGAAGGCCAGACACAAAGTCCCCAAGAAGAAGTCCAGACGTTAGAAGAGACCTAGAAGAACTTAAGATATCAAGACTCCAGAAGAAGAATAGTAAGACAGTATACAACAACAGATCAAAGGAGTTGAGGTAGGTTTTCTATATGACAAACAAAAAATGTATTTAGTTTTTCTATTTTTTTCTCAAATGGGACCAATCTAATTCAGATGTGCCAGGTGTATCGTAGACTAATCATTGTTTTCCACCCTGTCGGCTGCGGCGTTAGAACGCACTGACTGCACCTCTGCAGAGGAGTAAGACTCCCCCAATGGGGCCACCTGTTGGCCTTGGGTGGCGACCCATAATGCTTAAGGATAGAGCCCAGATGGATGAGCAGTTCATGACATGCAATACTCCACTTTGGCCCTATCTTAGGCTAAACGGGCGGTCGGAGAGGCCCCCTCCGATCAATCGGCTGGTCACGTCAAGCCCTAGCACCTATATGATTTTCCAACCCTATTGCCCTTATGGCTAGCCCCAACCCCTTTTTATCATATGGGTGCTAGATGGCTGCGGGTCTACATGTCCTAGGAATGACGTTAAACTCTATCTGATGGTGAGGTTCCAGTTTTGGAGGTTTGGGGAATGTGGAGCACCCCTTCATCACCATTGCTCCCTGGTCCACTCTGACCTGGAGTGGTAGTACCTGTTAGGGTCCCATCTATGGGTTAAATACAAAAATGTATTTATAAAAAAATTGTATTATCCATTAAGAATTGATTTATTTCAAAACTTTATCGGCATTAAATGACCCACTGAGGTTGATATGCCGTAAAACAAACCAAACCAAACCTAATCATTGTTTTATTGCAGGTGATCGTGTCGCTGTTGAACCTGGTGTGCCTTGCAGGAGGTGTAAATATTGCAAAATCGGACGCTACAATCTTTGTCCGGACATTCGTTTCTGTGCCACACCTCCAGTCGATGGAAACCTGGCAAGGTATTATTGCCATGCTGCTGATTTTTGTTACAAGTGAGTAAAAGCTCATATCTTACTGGCCTTGCACCAAACTAACCTAAGCTTATAAAAGTACTGAGATGAAATCTTTCCATTATTCCATTTACTAGCAAAAAAAAAAAATGTGCCCTCCAAGCAGAAGTATTCAAGTTTTAATACAATTAAATACTATATCAAATTAGAAAGACTAATGGAATTAAATACGAACACAAAAAAGATTACTTATTTTTACTATATTCTAATTGATCTCAATATAAAGTTATACATAGGATTTACTTTTTATGAGAATAAATCAATAATATTAAAAATAATTAACACCAAGTAATTATTTATTAAACACAGTTTTGTTAAAACCGTCATGCAAAATATTCAAACAATATACTATGTAAACATTTATTTCTTAATGATATATAACACACATTGCAGAATTTTAAACACATTAATAATATGGGCTGTTTTGAGGCAAATCTATCTCGGAGTCCTTGATAGGGACATTGTTAATAAACAAGATGCTAATTAAGATTAAATAGGGATTATTTTATAACCATTGAGAATATAACGTAAATAACTAAGGGAACTGTGACTATTGTGGTGACATAGTTTCAGTTACAGAGAGACAGACACACAATCTCCATTATAATGAAATTGCACTATGTAACAAAATTTCTAAATTTTCTCATTCCTGGACAGAAAGGGTTATTAATACACATGCAGTTGATGAAAATTATTTCTTAAACAAATCATATATATGAAAAAATAAGATTTTGTATTAAATAACCCACAAGGGTTGATATACCATTAAACCAAACTTAGTAAACAATTATAGTTTCAAGTAACTATTCTCACAGTCCATGGCACCATTGAGGTAATTTTTGTGTTTTGTTCAGCAAGTTTTTTTGGAGGAGGAGCAAAATATATTTCATGTGCAAAAGGGAGATTTCCCCAAGGTCTATTCAATGACATAATGGGTTTAAACTAACAGTAAAAACTTACAGTCAAATACAAAAAAAAAAAAAAAAACTTAATGGTGTCACAGACTATAAGAATAGTTACCTGAAGTGGTATTCTTTAAATTTTCAAGCCAATTCTCTTCAGATATGAAAAGTTTAAATATTCATTTCTGTGTATTTCAGGTTGCCTGACCATGTAAGCACAGAAGAGGGGGCTTTATTGGAGCCTCTTTCTGTTGGAGTTCATGCCTGTCAACGTGGTGGTGTAACCCTTGGATCTACAGTGCTTATTTCAGGAGCAGGTAAGTTAGTTCAGTTATTTCAATAATCAAGCTTCTTTCTTTGTGGTCAGTAGAAAGGAATTCATTTGAATTAAAAGCTTTAACATGAGAATAAAGAATAAGAAATTAGAGATCAGAAAAATAAGTATGAGGTAAAGAGAACCTGAAAAAGAACAAGTAGAAACATTCAAAGAAATTGTCAAAGATGTTGATGCGATGTGTTTGTTATGTTTTCCTAATGTTAAGGTTATTGGCTAGGAGTATTGTCAGGTCAAGGGTGATTCTTGTTAGCTTTTGAAATCTGAACACCGCGTTGACTCTTCCCAACATTAGCGTCAACAAGTGGAGTTGGACATGAAATAAAAAGAGAAAAAAAAAGAAAGGGGAAGTTCGCTGTTTCTTTTATGAAATTGGGGAAAAAGATCAGGTTTGTTAGATTTCAAGATTTTCGCGACAGTTTCAGTCTGAGTGTCAAGAACACTGAGCACTGCTGGTTCACGGTTCGTAATCAACGTTAGTTATAAGCAGAGTTGGGTTCATGGTTAGAAGCTTCGATGGGGGACCACTTTGCTCGATGTTATATGCTTTTTCAAATAGTTTCCGTTTTCGTGAGAATAATAAAATAAGTATATCCGTAAAGAAGAAAGACGACTAGTAGAACAACATAAAAATAAATTGTGAAAATTTTATTGATTCCTCATATTTTTTTGTGTAAGTAAATTTACGGTAACTGGTTAGGGTTACGGCTTATAGCGTGCTGCTTAGTCTGAAATTAAGCTTTAATATTAGCATAGAAGAAGAAGAGAGAATAAGAAAATTAAGTATAAGGAAGGAAGAAAAGAGAATAAGAAGAACAAGTCGAAACATATTACATAAAACTTGTGATATTTATTTGATTTCTCGTATTATTTTTGCCGTAAAGTAATGTTACGGTAAGGTTTTAAGGGTTGGCTTATTGCTTGCGGTTAAGTCTGGAATGTAAGCTATTTAAACATGAGAATAAGAATAAGAATAAGAGATGAGAAAAATAAGTATAGGGAATGAAAAAAGAAGTAATTAAAAAGTGCAGATTCGAACATACACAAACTTGGGAATTTATTTGATTTCCTTCGTATTTTTTTTTTTGCGTAAGTAATTTACGGTAACGGGTTAGGGTCTCACTGGTTTATAGCTTGGGGTTAAGCTGAAAGATATTAATGGCATTAATATTGATATAAGAATAAGAAGAAGAAAAGAAAATTAAGTAATAAGAAGAAGATATAAAGAATAAAAACAGTCGAAACATACAAAACTTGTAGCTATTTTATTTGATTTTCTCGTATTTTTTTGCGTAACGCTCAATTTTTACGGGTGAATGGGTTAGGGTTATGGGTTATAGGCTGTGGGTTGAGGCTTGAAATTAAGCTTTAACATGAGATTTAGAATAAGAATAAGGAAGTAAGAAAAATAAGTATAGTAAACTTGGAAGAGAAAGAGAAGACTAAAATACAATTCGAACATAACCAAAACTCTGTGCAAAATCTTATTTGATTTCTCGTATTGTTTTTTGCGTAAGTATTTATCGGTAACGGTTAGGCTGGTTAAGGGTTTTATAGGCTTCGGGTTAAGCTGAAATTAGCATTAAATCATTTGAATAAGGAATAAGAAGAAGAAATAAGTAAAATTTAGTATAGGCAAGAAGGAAAAAGAATAAAAAGACAAGTGAAAGCATACATAAAACTTGTGATATTATATTTGATTCTCGTATTTTTTTGGCGTAAGTAATTTTACGGTAACGTGGTGTAGGGTTTTAGGTTCTTATTAGCTTGGGTTACAGCTGTAAAATTTAAGCTTTAAAACATGAGAGATAAAGAATAACGAATTAGAATAGAGAAGAAAATAAAGTAGAGGTCGATGTATGAAACTGACAAAAGAACAAGTAACGAACCATTCAAAGAATTGTAAAATGTGAATCGATGTTTCGCGTTATTTCTAATATTTAGGTTTATTAGTGGCTAGGGTAATGTCAGCTGGTCAGGGTGACGTTGTCTACTTTTGAAAATCTGACACCACGTTGACGTCCTTCCCAATCATTAGGGCAGTCAACAGTGAGGTTGGAGCATAGAAAAATGAAAAAGAGAAAGAAAAAAGAAAAGGGGAAAGATTGCTGTTTATTATTGAAATTAGGGAAAAAGATAGATTTAAGATTTAAATTTTCGGCGACAGTTTCAGCTGAGTGTCAAACGAACTGAGCAGTCCTGGTTCACGTTCGATCAACGTAGTTAAGTTGTTGTCAGCAAGTTTTTTGGAGGAGGAGCAAAATATATTTCATGTGCAAAGGGAATTTCCCCAAGGTCTATTCAATGACATAATGGTTTAAACTACAGTAAAAACTTACAGTCAAATACAAAAAAAAAAAACTTAATGGTGTCACAGACTATAAGAATAGTTACCTGAAGTGGTATTCTTTAAATTTTCAAGCCAATTCTCTTCAGATATGAAAAAGTTTAAATATTCATTTCTGTGTATTTCAGGTTGCCTGACCATGTAAGCACAGAAGAGGGGGCTTTATTGGACGCCTCTTTCTGTTGGAGTTCATGCCTTGTCAACGTGGTGGTGTAACCCTTGGATCTACAGTGCTTATTTCAGGAGCAGGTAAGTTAGTTCAGTTATTTCAATAATCAAGCTTCTTTTCTTTGTGGTCAGTAGAAAGGAATTCATTTGAATTATATTGTTAGGAGATATCAGTGTTTACATTTAGAAAGCGTAGTCTATTCATTTTGTAATGTAGTGTAGCAATATTAATAGAAATCAGATGATTCCATTGTTCTCTTTTTAGGTACTATATAACACTGTTTTTTCTGCCTTTTATCTTTTAGGACCAATCGGTTTGTCTTCTTTCTTAACAGCAAAAGCCATGGGGCCAAAGCAAATCTGTATTACAGGTAATTTATTATTATTATTTTATTATTACTAGTTTTACTCCAATTATTTATTATTATTGATTTTTATCCTAACACTATTGGTCTATACAATCTTCCCTATTACATGTATTTGATATGAGACTTAACTTCACAGGTGGTGAACTTCCATTACTGAAACTGCGGGGTTACAACATTGTTGTTATAATTACTTCCAGATCCACTCTAGCTGAAACTGTTTGCATTTATTAGAGCGTCCACCTACTAGTCAAATAGATGTTTGAAAATTATTTGTATTAGAAAATACTGGACCATATGACCTTTAGGCACCCTTTTGCGATCTTGTTTCATAAGGACAATTTTTTTTCATTTACACCGTCAAAATCCAGTTGTTTTTTAGGGGTTAGTTTTATAATTTTAAAAAAAATAACTCGATAAAAAATCATCTGTTTGACAACACGCGGATTTTGTACGATTAAATAAAAAAATGTCCTTATGAAACTAGATCGCAAAAATGGGGTGCCTAAAGGTCATATGGTCCAAATACTTGAAGCATATAATTGAATACAAATTATTTTGTAGATAGGAATACTTGAAAGCATATAATTGTTTTGTAAAAATAAAATGACTTCAGTCCAAGGCGTACTTATATCTCCAGGCCTGCTCATGGCCCAACTGAGAGCCTGAAATGGAGGCTATTAAAAATTAATTAACTATTTTTTTAAATACTTAGAATAACAATTTTGACCAATACCTGAGGATAAGATGTGTTGAAAGTTAAATATAATAAAATAGTAAATATTGTTGGTGGACACTGATAAGTATTTAACAAAACAAAGAGGTAATTGAGATTTCTGTTAAAAGATATGATCTACATTGTGAAACAGAAACATTCACACTATTTACGGGTATTATCGACATTTTATTCAAATGATAAAATCAATTCCAAATGTAAGTAAAAATTTGGTTATTTCCTTAATTCCACATAAACAAAGGGGAACCACTTTGACTGATAAATTATTTTATTTATTTATTGATCTACTAGGAAAAAGAAGATAGGGTTAGGGTTAGTTTAATGGGAAATATGAATAAATAATTCATCGTCAAGAGTGGTTCCCCTTTGTTTTATGTTAGACTTATAGAAATAACCAAAATATTTTTTGAATTTCTTAAGACAACAACACTGGAGTAGCTAGCTTAAACTGAAACTGAAACAAAAATGCCCTTCTCTCATTGGATCAAGGAATGTTTAAAAATAGGTCTCCACCTCTGGCTCTCAGTTGTGCCATGAGCATGGTCTGGAATGTTGTACGCCATGCTTCAGTATTAAATAACAAATAACAAATCCAACCAACTCAACCATCCAATCAAAAGTCAGAAATTTAATTATTATATATGTTCTAACAATTCTTTGACCCTAGCATATTCTTACCAGGCATTCAGACCCTATGTCCAGTGGTTTCAGCCATTTTGAACCAGTAAGATATACGATATCAGCAGGATCCTAGGTGTGCCATCCCCCGAGGCAACACCTGCACCTGCAAATTTAAAAGGGGCAGGGTGATTTATTGTCCAATTGCCTGAGGAATCTCAGAATACGAATGTCGTGGGGATACACGCAATTTTTTATTATTTCCTATAAGTCAACATAAACAGGGGAACCACTCTTGACTGATAAATTATTTATTTATTACCCATTAAACTAACCCTAACCCTAACACCGTCTTTTTTTTTTATTAGATCAATAATAAATAATAATTTAATCAGTCAAGAGTGGTTCCCTTTGTTTATGTTAAGACTTATAGGAAATAACCCTAACGCTAAACCCTAATCCTAACCTAACTCTAAACCCTAACCCCAACCCAGTCTTCTTTTTTTTATTAGATCAATAAATAAATAAATTAATTTATCAGTCAAGAGTGGTTCCCCTTTGTTTATTGTTGGAATTATAGGAAATAACCCAATTTTTAACACTGAACGATGTACTCATTAATCATGTTTGAGTTTTTTGGCTTTTTTTATGTCATCTCACATATCTACTTTCTTATCGTGTTCTATCACCCTTTCAGTGTCTTATGTTTCACACTGATATTTGATGTTGTACAGACTAGTGTCAACGACATGAGAATCAGAATACTGTGTTCTAACTTATTTTTATTTTTTCCCCCTTTTTCATATAAAAGTAGATGTTGACGACAATCGCCTGGCAGTTTGCCAGAAGCTTGGTGTACCGTATACATTGTCTGTGCGGTCAGGAACATCGAAAGAATTGGCTTCCAAATTGAAGGGATTTTGGGCCAACGTCCCGAAATCTCCATTGAATGCAGCGGCAATCCAGCTGGATTAAAGACGTGCATGTTGTAAGAATCTTTGGTTATTTCCTAAATAACATAAACAAAGGGGAACCACTCTTAACTGATAAATTATTATTTATTGATCTACTAGGAAAAAGAAGACGGGGTTAGGTTTAGGGTTAGTTTAATGGGAAATGAATAAATAATTTATCAGTCAAGATGGTTCCCCTTTGTTTATGTTTAGACTTATAGGAAATACCCGAATCTTTCTTTTTTTTTCTATCTTTTTCTAATCTTAGTCAGACCAAAATTTGGTTGTCCCAAAATTAAAGTCTTCTTGAGATGATGTACGCACAATGAATGGATTAGACTTCATTTGTCTGTGGGGATTAATAAAAATGTGACAGAGAACACGAGGTGAGTGGCCCGCTGTATTCTCGAAGGAAGCGGGCTAGGCTTTGCTGCATGTGGAATCGAACCCGTGTCCTTCGGAATGCGAATGGGCGACACATTGGCACCGAATTCACGATACTACTGTCCCGGATGTAAGCGCCAGGTGCCCGGATGATGGCTACAAGATCCGGCAGCTAGGATTGGCTGCGGGAATCTCATGCGTGGGGTGCAGACACCCGGATGTTGTAGGAAATCTTGTATAAGTAGAGGTGGGGTGACGACAGCAAGCAGTTGCGATTTTTCAGCTGCTGATGATAATAGAGTTGGTGATTGTACGACGACGGATTTTTTTTTTTTGTGCTGTAGATTTTGTGACAGCGACAACATTGTTGCCCTCCCCTTCTCTCAACAAGTCGAATTTATTTCCCCTCCTATTTTCTTTCTTTTTCTTACCAGAAAAAGATAAAATAAATAAAACAAAAGTAAAACAAAATTAAATGAAATAAAAAAAAGACACAAAAATAACAATCTCCAGAGGGTTAGGACAGGAAGACCCTCTGGGCATGTGCAAGAAAAAAATCCAAGTACTTGGTGTCGAAAAGGTCTCTAAGACGCTTGGACTTTGGGACTTTGGAGAGGTAATACTTCGAATTGTTCGGGAATATATGCCATCAACGAAATAGTGTGAATCTGATAATAAAGGTCTTACTTTAAAGTTATCCCTGTCTCTGTTCCTACCTTCTCTCTGTTGAATTCTATTTCAGTCACAGAGCCCAACACGAAGTAAGTAATACTTTTATTGGAGTAGGATACAAGACGAATGAACCAAGACTTATTCCCATAAGTCTCAGAGACAGGGTTTCCTGGGAGTCTGAGAATGCAGCCCTATACGGTTTGTTTGCTAAGGAAAGTGAGGATGGGAACCCTTTAAAAATGTTAATGCCTCAATCAAATAAGTCCTTGAATATGAATACATCTTTTTTAAGGAAGATGAAAGATAATCATAGTAAAAATCTATTAATATGTTAATAATAATACTGATTGATCTGTCATCATTGTAACAGGCGACTGCAAATGGCAGAGTGTGTTGTTATGGTCGGCATGCAACCAGATGAAGTGACTGTGCCTTTGCAAACTATATAATATCATATATAATAATATATATATATATAATATATATATATATCATACTAGCAATATATGCACCCTCCGGGTGCAAGTATTTAAGTTTTAAATATAATAAAATATGTATTAAATTAGAAAGGCTAATGAAACTAAATAGAATACAGATAAAAAGATTTGAAACAGAGTTAGTATAATAAAAGATTTTGAAACAGAGGGAGTATAATAAAAAATGGAACAACTGAAACTTACTTTCCATCACTCTCGTCTTTCATTGTTATTTTTTCTAATTTAAGTATTTAGTTATAAGAGGAAGTAAAGAATAAAATGACAGTTATTTTATCTTGTTAATGGATTTCATTTAAGATTCATTGAAGAGATTTTTGCTTATATTCATTAAAATAAAACTAAACAGTTAGAAATTAATAATACTAGCACATATTTATTAAATTCGATTTTTTAATATTAATATGCAAATTAGCCTTCCCGTTCACACTGTAAACCGTTATTTTGTTTTTATATAAATATAATTGCATGTTGTTAGTATGGAGACATAGTTAACAGTATTAATAATGGTAAGACAATTTTATTAATAATTGAGGTTTAGATAAAAAATAAAATCATGGAGAATGTGATGTCAAATACTAAGAGAATTGTGACTTGAGTAGGAATATAGTTTTCGGTTACAGACAGAAAAACACACAATCTCCATTATTAAAGATATGTATGTATGTATAACATCAGACATATATATTCAAACCCTGTTGTTGCTGTTCAATAGTATGTGTGTGTGTATATAATATATATATATATATATGAGAAGAAAATATCTTGAAAATATAACAAACACAGGATGTTATGATTAGGGGAAACAATTTTATGTGTCAATACTTAAGCATTTCGGTATATTGTACCATCTCATGACACTGTTAAGTAATGTTTATGTGAGGGACAGAATGAAAGTGTTAAGTGTATAGTGATTGTGTGAATATGATGCTATTAACCGTTAATCTTTTATATGCGCGTTTGTTTACGTAACAAAATGCGCATATAAAAATTAACGGTTAATAACATCATATTCAAATATTCACTATACACTTAACATCTTTCATTCTGTCCCTCACATAAACATTACTTAACAGTGTCCTGAAGATGGTACAATGTACCGAAATGCTTAAGTATTGACACATAAAATTGTTTCCCCTAATCATAACATCCTGTGTTTGTTATATTTTAAAAATATTTTCTTCTCATATTGTCGGATTAATTTCCTCACCATATTTCCATATATATATATATATATATATATATATAGCCAACTGCTGATGTTGGGAAAGTCCATAAATATGAGTGGCAATTTGGTATACATCTTATACTAAAAAGATAATCCAATTGTTGTTGTTATTGTAATAGGCGACTGGAAATGGTGGATGTGTAGTTATGGTTGGCATGCAACCTGATGAAGTGACTGTTCCTCTGTTGAATGCAGCTTGTAGGGAAGTCGATGTAAAAGGAACGTTCAGATACGTAAATTGGTAAGTAACACATTTCTTCTTCACATGACAAGATTTTCCAATTTCCTTTTTTATTCATTTTTGCTCAAAGTGACTAAAAAAGAAATTGTCCAACACTTTCCACATTTTTAAAAAAATTTTTAAGTCTGATATAGGATTTTAAAAATAATGTTATGTTTAACATAATATAGGAAGTAATGTTCTTAGTAGGCTACAGTCCAACGAAAGGGCTTAATTTTCGAATTACATTGCTAAAAATTAGCGGTAATAATTTTAGCGTAATTATTAATTAAAAATCAAAAAAGGCTATAAAAAGTTTTCGCAATCGGTGGCATATTTGATATTATGCGAAAAGTAAAATTTAAACGGACTACTTTGTCAAAAAATACGAAGCAAAATGGAGTAGCTCCGAAAACAGAATAAGCGAATAAGAATCGTGTGTTCGAAATATGATAAGTAAAAATGGCCACCTCCAGCGAAGAAGAAGCAACAGTTTGTTAGCGACAAAAAATGTTTTATGTGCATTTTACCTTCCAAAAAGCATAAAATTGTATCATTGAAAACGTGGACTCATCATGTGACAACAAGTCACGTAAATAAAATGAGTAATAAGCGAATTTGCTTTTTAGAAAAAATAAAAAAAATATAGTATTCTCGCATCATGTGACAACAAGTCATGTAATAAAATGAGTAATAAGCGAATTTGCTTTTTAGAAAAAAGAAAAAAATAATAGTATTTCACATATCGCGTAAATTTTGTTGTTTCTATTCATAAGTTCAGTCTTTTATCTCTTTATTTATACTGTAATTAGTATCGAAAATGACCAACTCGCAAAACAATTTACGCCCCCCAACATAAGGTGGGGTCAAAATTAAGTGACCTGAAAAAAATGAGAAAGTTTTGAAATAAAATAGATAATGCATTATAAAGATCGTTCATTGATAAATAAACACTGAAAGTTTCATTAAAATCCGATAATTCCCTGATTTTTGGTAAATTATTTCTGTAGGGGGGCTAAAGTCATACGCATTTTAGGTTCATTAAAAAAAAAAAATTTTCTAAAAAGCCAGTTCTTTAATTGAAAATTATATTTTGAAATTTTCCTGAAGAAAAAAAAATTGTTTACTTTAGTTACTAAAGCATATTATTAGGAATTTTTGGGGGTGTTTTGAGGGTCATTCTAAATTAATATTTTTTTTTTTCATAAACACAGAACATCAGCTGATGTTTACATTCCAGATAAAATCTGTAATCTCATTGCTAACNTCAGAGAGAGATATCTCATTGGCTAAATTGAATTCGGAGCTATTTTCATTCTATACGTATTTTAATCACTTAAAACTTATTTTATTAATTCTTGAGGCAAGAAACTTATGCGCGAAAAAAAATTGGAATTTTGGGGTGATATCATTTTAATAATAAAGGACAATTTATTCGGCCACTTTTTACATCCAACACAACTGAACGATAATCGGCTTGGGACTGTAGCCTATAGCATAATGTAAAAAGTGATTTTTTTTTTTTTTTTTTTTTTTTTCAAAATGCAAAAAAAATCATGTATTTAGCATAATATAAGAAAATAATGTTTTATCATAATACAAAAAAAATGTTTTTTGCAAAATATTTTTTCAAAATGTAAAAAAAATATTTTAGCTTAATATAAAAAATAATGTTTTTAGTATAATGTTAAAAAAATTAATGCTTTTTTCATTATGTAAAAAAAATGTTTTTAGTATGAAAATAAAAAAGTAATGTTTTTTCTTCATGTAAAAACAAATTTTTTAGCATGATAAAAAAAAAAGAAATGTTTTGTGCATGAGATAAAAAGTGCTTTTAGCATAATATTAAAAAACGTTTTTAGCATAATATAAAGAAATGTTTTTATATCATTATAAAGAAATAATGTTTTATCATCATGTAAAAACTAATATTTTTATCACAATGTAAAGAAATATAATGTTTTTATGATATAAATAAATGACAATAACTTGACTAATATTTTTGTTGTTGTTGTTTTTGTTCTTTCAGTTATCCAACTGCTTTGTCGATGATTTCCAGTGGTCAAATAAATGCAAAACCATTGATAACTCATCGATATAAATTGGAAGACAGTCTAAAAGCATTTGAACATGCTCGGACCATGCGAGATGGTGCTGTAAAGATTATGATCCGTTGTACCCAAGGATGAAAAAGAAGATAAATTCTTCAACATGAACATCCCTTCCCGATAAATGTATAATAGGTGGGTCATGGAGATTTCTTTGAGTTGTAATTCCTACACAATCTAATCCCATTTGATAAAATCCATCTAAACACCAGAATTGGATGTGGATCCCTGAAAACCAACTTAGAAGTTTTTTACCAATTCTTTTTTGAGATATTTTAAAAAGAACTTTATAAAGGAAACTGACATTGTTGTTATATTTTCCCTTTCATTAAACCCAAATGAACAACACGTTTTGCCCCCCTTGGATTATGATGTATCCCAGAATTCCTGTTATTTCCTCCAAAATTAAAAATGTTCGTCCAGAAATATTTCCAGGTCAGAACTCTTTTTCCCAACAACTGAAAATTTGAAATCTATTTTTTTCCCTGGAAATCACTTTCAGAATTTCGACCATAATTCTTCTTTCTTTTTTGGAACTTGTGATTTACCAAAATCAAAATCAAATAAAAATCACTTCGTAAATAAACTAAACTGAATTTCTTATTTGTGTCTTTGATTCTCATTTTGTTTTTGATTTTATTTATTTATTCAATTTTTGGTTTTATCAAAACATTGGGATCGAGTTTCCAATAAGTACCCCAAATCATTCCGGTAATCAAAGGTTCACTTTTACTTTTCACTGGTAAATTCCGCTTCCGAATATTTATAAACAAACCAACAGACGATTTTTTGCACTTATTTTGCAAATGGTGTGATAAAATTTCTGAACAACATCCTTTCAACAGACATTTAAAATTCGCTATTAAATTTTTAAGTGAACAAAAAATTTTTTGCATCAATTCAAAGAAAATAATTGTTTTTAAAACTATGAAATGAGAAAACATGCTACAAGATTTTTTTTTTTTTTTTTTTTTTTTTTGAGTTTTAAGAAAATAAATTTTGAATTTTCAAATCACTTTTTTCGGGTATTGAATTTTTATTTTTTTATGTTCTTCAGATAAATTCCTAGATATAAAAATTAAGGACCGAAATATTTTTTTCTTTATATGACCAAAGGTCAAAACCCACCCAACATTCTGAATTGATAAAAAAAAAATTAATATATAAAGCTAATCATTATAAAATTAATTCATCAATGAATAAAGTAGGGAAAATTTCAATCAAATCGGACAATTCTCTGATTTTTGGTAATAGTTTGAAATTTTTTTTTTTTTTTTTTTTTTTTTTTTAAATTTCATTACCTCACCTTACCGAGAGTGCCCATCCCTTTATAATTCGAAATATTAATTTTTAAAGGTTTTCGTATATATCGGAAATCTCAGAACGAACCCGAAGATGTATTCCGTATATCACGCTTGGTGTAAAGGATCCAGTTGTAAATAAACAATAAAAACAAATAAAATGTAATTTTAATAAGAATAATTATCGTAAACTTTACTAAAAGCGACTTTTTAATAATGGCTTTTTTCTTTTAGTCTACTCGTTATTCCTGTATTTATTAGAATGCTCTATTTTAAGTTATCTCCCCTGCTAAAACAAGGGAGGTAACTTTAAGTCTCTTAATATTTTAAATTTCTAATGGTGTATCTCTTGTAAGCAACTAAATGGAAAATGGAAAAGAAATAAACTAGTCTAATATAATTTTACTACTCCCATTTTTATCTTTTTGGCAGTGTGCGTTATTCTAATAAGGCTTATTGAAAAAGTCTCAAGGAAGATATGTTTTTAAAAAGTTATTGC